>JAMJFZ010004023.1:11000000-11457500 GCA_026225945.1 Cricetomys ansorgei
CTTGTAGTCCAGGCTGGCTGTTAATCTAAAGATGACCTTACACTCCTGATACTCTTGTCCCCACCTCCTAAGTTAATGTTTTAAATAAAACTCTAGTCTGTCCTTTGAGATTATATCATGGCTCCTACATCCTTACCCTGAGAGCTTGAAAGACCTGGAAGAGTGGAAGGGTGTTTTGTTTTGTTTTTCCTTCCCATTGGTAAAGTGCTGGACTTAGTGCACAGACCCTCGAGGTCCATATCTGGTCTAAGTTTTGCACTCTGAATAAGCACCCTGCATATCATATGCTTCTGTCCCTCATTCCTGGAATTGCTATTACCAAAAAGGACTGTTTGGGGGGCCTTCTGACCTGATTCATTATTAAGCAGAAAACCATCTGATTTAACCAAATTTGAACACATGGGAGTAATGAGCCCTTACTTTATTTTATTTTTCTAAATATGTAGTGTTGGCTTTTTCTAAACTTGTTTAACTGAATGCCAAAAGCAGTGTTAGAAATATCTTTTGGGGGACTGGGTGGGAAGAGATAGGGTCTCCTGTTGCCTAGGCTGGCCTCATTATGTAGCAGAAGATGACAGTGAATTTCTGATCAGCTTCTGCTTCTCAGGTGCTGGGATTATAGGTTTGAGTCAACATGCCCCGCCTATTCCGTGTTGGAGATTGAACCTGGGGCTTTCTGCATTCTAGGTAAGCATTTAACCAACTGAGCTACATCCCAGCCCAGAAGTAGCATTTTTGAAACATTCATATTTTCACACTTCTCTTTTCCTCTTCTGGTGCCTTTAGGTTATATCAACATACTGAATAATTACCAGAATTTTTTATTACCAACCAGGCATGGTAATGCATGCCTGTAATCTGGGAGGTAGAGCAGGAAAACCAAAAGTTCGGGTCGTCTTTGTCTACATAGCAAGTTTCAAGCCAGCTTAGGCTACATAAGACCCTGTCTCAAAACATTCACACATGTGCATGTGCTCACATCACACAAAACCCACTTAGGCAAAGAAAATGTAATTAAGTGAAGTGATGGTGTTGGGGATGCCTGTGTAATTTCTTTAAAAACAAAGTATGTGTGGGAGAAAGATATGGAGCTGTTATAATTCCAGCTTTTGGGAGGCCGAAGCAGGAAGATGGAGCATTCAGGCCAGCCTTTAATACATAGGAAGATGCTATCTCAAGAGAAAAACAAAACCTATGTATATACAAATAAAACATTCCCTTATCTGTGGGAGGGGTGCCTGGGGAGACAGGTCCTTAGCTAATAGAATAGGTTCTGTCCATTACAGGGTTTAGAAATATAAATTAAACTTTGTAGAATAAAGGTAGTCTGGGATTAAAGTGCCACCATGCTTTGCCCACATGTTGTTTGATAAGGGTTCATTTTGTTTACTGAGATTAGATCTTACTTAATAGCCCAGGCTAGCCTCAACTTCCAAGGTGTTAGTATTACAGACATGAGTCCCCATACCCAGCTTTTTTTTGTTTTTTCCACTTCATATAATAGTGATTTGGCTTCTAGGAAGGACTAACCAAAACCATGAAGGGCATAGTCATCTTGGCTTGAATTTGCAGTTGCTGGTTGTCTGTTTTTACAGTTAGAAAACAAAGCTAGCCCTCAAGTTCACATCTAGGAATAAGCAAAAGGAACTGGCTACCATGAAATACTTGAAAGTTGAAGGTTAACCTAAACCTAACAGTTACCCCAGAGCTAAGCACTTGGCCTAGTTAGGCAAGCCCCTAGGATCCCAATCACTGGGGACTGGGGGAATCAAACAAAAAACTTAACCTCTAGGAAGAAGTACATATATTTTGATTTTTCTTGAGTAAATAATGTAGGAAGAAAATACAGGATTTTATGGTAGCCATGTTTTACCTTGATAAGAAATCACTAAGCAGTCTTCGAAAGTGGTTATACCATTCTTTATCAAAGAAGTTGAAGCACATCCACTTTTCAGCCTATTCATATGCATGTTTCAGTTTGTTTGGGACAAGGGTTGTGGAGATTTATCTCTGGAAATTGAGACTTAGGCTGTGATCTTCTGGTACTAATGGCAGGTATTTTGTTCAAGTTGTAAATGGGTTATTTAATGGAGAATCCTTTCATTTGATCTCACAGTCTTCCTAAAATGATGACACATTTTGTCTGCTTCTATTTTTCTCCTTTTCTATCAGTTTTCACATTAAGGCTATAAGGTCCTATAGGAGCTGGAGAGATGTCTCATTGGTTAAGAGGACTTATTGCTTTTCCAGAATACTACCTGAATTCAGTTCCCAGCACCCATATCAGAGGGCTCACAATGGGCCTGTATGTAACTCCAGCTCCATGACACCAAATACTTCTGGTTTCTGAGGGAACCTGCATTCATGTGAATAGACCCATGCACAGACATTCATACATACACATAATTAAAGCTTATTGTTGAGTGTGTGGCTGCAGATGTGTGCTTGCCACAATGTGCATGTAGGGATCACAGGACAACTTCATTGCTTCTTACCTTTCTGCCTTCATGTGGGTTCTAGGAATTACCCTAGTCTTTAGGTTTGTGTGGCAATTGGCTTTTATACACTGAGCTATCTCACTGGCCTGAGACAGGGTCTTTGCTAAGTAGCCCAGGCTGAGCTTAATACTCTTGCCTAAATTTCCAGAGTGTTGGGTTATAGGAATGCACCATCACACCTAAGTGTATAATACTATTTTTGACTTTGGTTAGTATTTAAGATTTCTTTTTCTTGTTTTTTTTGAGACAGTCTCACTTTGCAGCACAGGCTGTGCTTAGAATTCACTATACTGCAGGCTAGCCTTGAAATCAGCCTAGGCAAGATAGCAAAGTCTGTCTCACAAATGAACAAAAAGACAACTTTATGCATTAGACAATATATGTAAAGCACTCTGTACATTTTGTCCTCTTCTATTGTTCTTTACTCCCCTCTGCCAATAATTGCATTAAGGATAGAATATAGCATTTACATTTCAGAATAGCTTATACTATTGAAGTCATTGCTCCTTTCCTTTGTAGCTGTCCAGTCCATTCGCTGCTATTCTCATGGGTCACATGAGACTGATGAGGAATTTGATGCTCGCTGGGTAACATACTTCAACAAGCCAGACATCGATGCCTGGGAATTGCGTAAAGGTAATTGGTACATAGATATATCTGTCTGTCTGGGTGTGTAAATATGAACTATTTCCACTACTTTATTTAAAACATCTGGTTTGAAAACACATTATGTGAGCTGGTGACTGTCACACAGCTTGCAGTTAGGAAAGCCTACATACAACTTTTGTAATGTTTCCTACAAAGTATGAGTTTTAAACCAGAATCAGGGCTGGAGTATAAGTCAGTGATTGAGCATTTGCCTAGCATGTGTAGCTTTGGGATTTGATCCCCAGCACTGGGAAGAAAGACAGGGAGGGAACACATTCACTATCGACATTTGAGCCAGAAAATTGTTTTCGGGGCCTGTTCTCTGCACTGGAGGGTATTTAATCAGTGTCCTTGGCCTCTACCCATTAGTAAGTACACCACAATTAAAAAACCAAAAATATCTCCAGATATTATTGCACAGTATCAAATCACCCAAGTGACAAAATCACCCCCATTGAAAACTACTGCTACAGATAGAGGGTTGCTGAGCAGTTACTAGTTTTGTGCCTTTCAAATAATTTACATGAGCAGTCATTTGAATCTTTCCCCATCTAGGTAAATATTTGAGGTTTTTATGAGTTACAGTTGTTTTTTTGTTTTGTTTGTTGTTGTTTTAGCAGGCATAAATGGCATTAATGTTAACTAGTCTTTAATTGTAAGTGTATTTACTATATAAGTAATCTCAGACCAAGTATCTGTGGCACTATGGGCTATGAGTATGATTGTCAGTTATATTCTTTAAATATTTTACAATAATAAAAAACAAGAACCCTAAATGCTTTTAGCTTCTGCTGGAATATAATGGCCCCATCTTGCTGCAGCTGGCAGTTCTTACTGAATAACCTGAAAATCTTACAGCAATTCTGCAATCTCATCAAGTTTTCAATTTTCATGATGTGTCATTTTGTGCAGACACAAAAGTGATTGTGCCCAATCATTTTCCAACTGAATGTTTATGAGTCTTTACACTAATGTTTCTTTATAATGTCTTCTTAATGTCCTCATTTATGCCTCATTATCTCTCCTTAGGCATTCTGGGTGTTTTTAGATAATTTTTCAATACAGCCTGTTTTAAAGCATTCAAAATTCCTATATTATGTTAACAGTTCAGTGTGTAAGTTGAAAGCTCTGGGGTTTTTTCCTTTAATCTTAATACTGTTGTATAATTCTGCTAATTCACTGTGGAAGATCCACTGTGTTCTTACTAGTTTGTTATAGGTAGGTTCTCATTTTACAGATCAGAGAATAGTGGCCCAAGCAGATGAGGTTACATGTTCATAATTCAATGAGAATATAGAGAGCTGAGCCATGGAAAGTAGATAGATAACTAAATTTAAGTGTAAGGAAGACTATTTCAAGTTAATGTGACCCTTTTTTTTTTTTTTAACTTAACAGGGATGAACACGCTTGTTGGCTATGATCTGGTTCCTGAGCCCAAAATCATTGATGCTGCTTTGCGGGCATGTAGACGGTTAAATGATTTTGCTAGTGCTGTTCGCATCTTGGAGGTTGTTAAGGTCAGTAAAATAATGATGCCAAATTTGTTCCAGAAGTAGGTGGGCCATATTACGTATCAGCACTGGTCTGACCTCTGTACATAATATCCTCTGAGTACAATTATTCATGAAAGAACATTATCTATAACAGCGATTCTCAACCTATGGGTATTGAACCATTTGGGAGTAGAGCAACCCTTTCACAAGGGTCACCTAAGGCCATCCTGCATATCAGATATTTACATTACAATTCATAACAGTAGCAAAACTTCACTTGTAAAGTAGCAACAAAAATAATTTTGTGGTTGGGGGTCACCACAACATGACAAACTGTATTAAAGAGTTGCAGCATTAGGAAGGTTGAGAAACCACTGATCTATAAGAAAGTTTAAGGAGCCAGGCTTGGTGGTACACACCTGTAATTCCAGTACTTGGGAGGCAGAAGCAGGTGGATCTGTGTGAATTTGAGGCCAGCTTGGTCTACATAGCAAGTTCAAGGACAGCCAGAGCTATGTAGTGAGAGCCTGTCTTTTTATTATTATTATTAAAGTTGGAAAGGTGGAGCTCAGCTGTTAAGAGCACTAGCTGCTCTTCCAGAGGACCCTGGTTCAATTCCCAATACCCACATGGCAGCTCACAACTGTCAGTAACTACAGTTCCATGGAATCTGACACTCTTACACAGACATACATGCAGGCAAAACACCAGTGCACATAAAACAAAAAATAAGAGGTTTGTGGGGCAAAGTAACAATACCTTATCTATGGCTAAGATAATTAAGGGATCTGTAAACTATCAATCCACTCAGCACTGGTAGTTAATTCACTTAGGCCTTTAAATTAGAAGCAAATTTTAAAGCTTCCCGTGTGTTAATTTAATTTTTCTGATGCCTGATGAGCATGTTTAATTACCTTTTCAAAATACTATCATTAACACATTCAACTTGTGGTCCTCCTGCTTCTAATTCTAAAGTGCTAATAATAGTACAGGAGAATCCATCTGATTTTATGGTTTTGAGAACCAAACTGGAAGGCTTACTGAATGCTTGGTGGGCATTCTACCAACTGAGTTATAACTCCAGCCCTGTGATTTAAAAACTTCTCTAGTTTTATTTTGTTAATAGAGACTATTCTCATTGCCAACAGGACAAAGCAGGACCTCATAAGGAAATCTATCCCTATGTCATCCAGGAACTTAGACCAACTTTAAATGAACTGGGAATCTCCACTCCAGAGGAACTGGGCCTTGACAAAGTGTAAATTTCCCTGGGTGAGTAGCATGTCTCTGACCAAGGCAGAAGAAGAATCAGTTCAGAAAGTGGTGGGTTGATGACAGCACTGTCCTACTACATGTATTCACTTGTCTGTATGTATGATTGTAGGCATGCTTGTGCCACAGCAACTATGGAATTCAAAAGACAATTTGCAGGAGTCAGTTTTCTACATCTACCATGTGGGTCCTAGGAAGTCATCTCAGGTTGTCAGGCTCAGCAGCAAGTGCTTTTATCTGCTGAACCATCTTGATCAGCCCTGAAATTACTGTCCTAATTGCTTACATTGTTCTGGGTGCTAGGATTTCCTGGCTCTAAACATTTTTTTGATCTGAAAGGAAGGCTAAATACCATTGGTATAAATGATGACGAGGCCACAAAGCTAGTCCCCAGAAGTTGACTGGGGCAGTATTAAAAGCAGAATGTGTTCCAGAGTGGTGGCAATGTCCTGGGCTCTGGTTCCAAAGGTCATTTTATATAAAATATCTTCCTCTCAATGGTTTGCTTGCTAATTTTTTTTTCCCTCTCTCTTACAGATGGGCTTCCTAAGGACTTACTGTTATTGCTACTTGATTAAAACAGTCTCCTGGAAAAGTTTTATTTGAACAAATTTTCCTTTGAGTATCAAACCATGTAATAGTAACTTGGACTTTAATAAAGGGAAATGAGTTTGAACTGAAATTAGGTATTGTGCCATTGTTTGCATTGAGAAGCAGAGGTTGAGCTGGGCATGGTGTTGCACACCCTTAATCCCAGCACATGGGAGGAAGAGGCCAGTGGATCTCTGAGTTTGAGGACAGCCAGGGCTACATAGAGAAGCCCCATTTCAGAAACAAAAGTCACCAAAGTAGTCTGGAGGATGTGCTTTCCCAGCTCTTCTCATGCCTTGTGCTTCTCAGGACCTGCGCCTTCCCTGCCTGCTCTCAACAGCTCCATGTTAGTGTAGACATCAGAGTATTTGCATTTGCTGTGGTTGGTTTGGGTCCTTGTGGTTAAAAAATAGAGAAAATGGGTTTACCCCTTGAAGAGAACTAAGAAAACAACCCTGTTTTACTTTAGAAGCTCTGTATTACTGGAAAGTATCTCTGATTTCTGCTTATATAGGTCTGGGTGACAATAGTTCATTCAGTCAGATTATTGTAACAGGAAAACACTGAAAAGTTGAAACTTCTAAAGCCATGCCAGGAGTTGTTAGTAAAATTAGTTTAGTAAATTTGATTTTTGTTGATTTTTAAGATGTATGTCAAACTCATGCACATTTTCAGCCACTAAGCTTGCTTTGGTAAGGTTTTAATATCACATTTGATAAAATTTGATCCCCTACCTGAAAACTTGTCATCCCCTAAGAATAGAAATGTAAAAAAAAGAAAAGGTGGCGGTACACGCCTTTAATCCAGCACTCAGGAGGCAGAGGCAGGAGGATCTCTGAGTTTGAGGCCAGCCTGGTCTTCAGAGTAAGATCCAGGACAGCCAGAGTTACAACAAAGAAACTGTGTCTCAGAAAACCAAAAAAAAAAAAAAAAGTAGAATTGCAAAATAAACCAAAACAGTGTATTTATTTATTTGGTGGACAGCTAGCAGCCCTGGTTCGCAAAATTGATTCATGTGAGAACTAGGTCTTTCCACAACTCCAGTCTTATAGCCAGATCCCACCCATTGCTTTCTGTATCCTCCAGGTATTATTTATGTGACTCCTCCTAGGAACTCATGTTAATAATCTGTCCTTCAAGGATCTTGTGTGTGTGAGAAGAGATATTAAACAGAATAACTCTTTGAACATATGTACAGGTACTATGAAGTAAATAAAAGGTATTTAAGGAAGTGACATTTTTGTTAAAAGCCTTGAGAATTAGGATAGGGTGTTAATACTAGATCCCAAAGGTAATTTTATTTAACTGTTATGTTTGGCCTTTTCACCACTAGAATGGGAAGAAAGGATTTTTTCTCTCACAGCTCTTCTAATACTCCTGCCTTTACTTCCCAAGTGCTAAAATTACAAATGTTAACAACAATCTACCCAGAGTATATAATATACTTGTATATAAGGTAACGCTATAAACGTCTTCATGATACAATTGAATGCCTACTGTACCAGGCATTATGCCAACACTGACAATAGAACAATAAACAGGAGAGGGAAAGCTGAAGGAAAGGAATGAGGCAGAGAAGACGGCAGAGCGATCCTGCAGGAACTTAATGAGGATGCTGGGTCAAGGTGACAGTAGAAATGGAAAGCATTTTATATCACATTGAGCTTTGGCTGGTTAGATGAAGATTGTGAATTCTTGGACAACATGGAGTGAAATGATGGTGCTTATGGCAAAAAAGGAGCTTCATATTAGGGAAAGGAAGTATATGCTGGAGTCTTATGCTCTGAAGAATGAAACTAATGAGAAGGATTTAAAGTTTGAAGCTGTAAAGGGAGAGATTTCCATGGAAGGTCCTTAGAGTATAAAATAGGCTGAAGGTTGACTTGGTGAAAAGAGGAGGTATCTGTATGCTATAGACCATTGACTAGCTGAGGTAGGGTACTTTTATAAGTTCCCACCCGCCACACTTTTACAAGTCATCAACTTGACCTTTTTTAGGGGGGTTCATACATAGCCTTTACGCCAACTCCACATATTTTGAATCAGCTCTGAAAAATGTATGCTTTCAGGCCAGCAAGATAGCTCAGGGTGCCAGGGTCCTTGCTCTGAAGCGTGATCTGAGTTTCATAATGAAAGGAAAGCACAAATCCCAGAAATCACTCTCTGACTTCACACTTGTGTAAATATTCTCACATACTAATAATAATTCTCAAATAATAATTTTCTTTTAAAACTTGTTTAGCAAGTTTGGTAAGATTACTTCTCTAGCATACTTAAGGCCTTAGGTTCAATCCCTAGTGTCCACCACCCAAAAAAGGCATAAAATACAGTTCATATTTTTGCAGAGTCCAGTCTGTTGTAAAATATTCTATAATCTGCTTTTGCCTGACCATTCATTAAAATCTAGCTAGACATTTTTGGCAAAGAAAAAATGCTATGCTATTTTGGGCATGGTGGCACATGTCTTTAGTCCCACACTTGAGAGGCAGAGAGCCATGTAGATCACTGAGTTCAAAGCCAGCCTGGTCTACATAGTGAGTTCCAGGCCAGACAGGGCTACACTATGTGAAACTTTAGTTGTGTCTCAAAAGGGATGTGTTGTCACTCTATCCTAGCTTTTTGTTTTTCAAGACCGTTTCTTTGTGTGGTCGTGGCTGTTCTGGAGCTCACTACGTAGACCAGGCTGGCACTTATCCTAGGATTTGGGGATGAGGGGGAGTTCAAGGGGCAACTTGGCAAGATTCAGTTCTCTTCACCCTGTAAATCAAACTGAGGTTTGGCAGGCATAGTGGCAAATGCCTTTATTGGCTGAGCCATGTAGCTTTTTATTACATCTTCTTACTCTGATTATGGCAAGCAGTAGAATGTAGCAGTAAGGTGGAAAATGGTCTCATCTACCAAATAGCACTTTGTCCAGACAAAATTACAACTTAATGGTGGGGGTGGGGATTGCCTCCAAGGCAAGTGCTTTACTGCTGAAGTACATCCTCAGCCTCTCCACCCCTTAAATTAGGAAACTTTGTTTTCACTGTTGCCAATGAACTGAGCTGGAAAGGTTTAATTTGTAGGTCAAAGGAGCAGAAACAAAGGAAAGAATGGATTGGTCATTTAAATTGCTTTCTTTACAACCTAGAGCAGGGAGACAAAAGAAACAAAACTAGCCAATACAAATAACTTAAGGTTACTTTTTCTGTGAAAGACTTGTATAGAGAACTTCGCTATCACACCAATGGAACTAGTTTGGCAAATTTGGTTATTTCTCTAATCTTGATTTCTCGGGTCAGTTTCAGTCTGGTAACTTGGAATTTTGTGGATTAACCTGGTTTTGTAGGTACTGGTCTTACTCCAACGAAATTGTCTCATTTATTCTGATGTCTGGGGATGGACTCATGACCTTGTATGTGTTAGGCAACATTCAGCAACTGAGCTGTATTCCCCAACCCCTTCCCCCCTAATTAGGCTCTGTAACAGCACCCATAACTAGATATCTACCTCTTGATTCTTATACCTTTAACTTCCAAGTGCTAGGATTGGCAGGCCTGTTCACAAAACTTGACTAAAAACATCCTAATTAGAGCAAGTATTGAGTTTTAGAAATAAATTTTGTACATTTCCCTGTGAACACATGGAAAATATTGAAAACACACTTGACTGGTATATAAAGAGGACAGACAGGAGGACTCAAAAAGCCAGGGTGGAATCTTTGATCCTAATAGTCAAGAATCTCTCCTTCCACATTACAGAAGATAAGTTGTTGCTAATGGAAAAGGTAAAGGGAGCCAACACAGTCCCTGTGACTTGGGTCTACATAGTCTGGGTGAGGTAGAAGGGCTTTGTGACCCATGTCCTGTGCCAGTTCTTGCTCTGGAGTCTCATCCTCTACCAACCTAAGTTTTATTGCTTATTTGGGGAGTGGAGAGTAACTTATTTTTCTTGGGTTGCTAATTGATACAAAAAAAGAAGCACAGCTCTCACATGAAAGGGGAGTAAAGATAATCTATTTTGGAGCCAAATAGTGAAAATGACCCAGGAACACAGATTTAAGTTACTCCAAATTCTGTGTTTAAATGTGATGAAACATTTTTCTACAAACAGAACAAAGATGTAAAGCAACACAGTTTTTTCTTTTTCAGATTGGTTGTTAACCAAAGCAGAGGAAACCTGCTTGTAGGCTTAAGGTGCTATCTGATGGCAGTCTTGACTTTTAGGTTGGTTGAAGCTTAGGGGTCTTTCATATTTTCCAAGGGATTTATCTAATAGTCACAGGATGTTAAGCCACATACAAAGGTGGACACAATGCTATGTAAAGGATGAGACAGCTCAAGACAATTTGTAACTAAGCTCTAGTGTTGAGGGCCAATGATACCTAAGCAGTGGACATAATCAGCTTGACAAAGATCCTGGTTTTTCCCTTTGCTAGGAATCTGAAGCCCACCAACTGCTTTGTCCCTTTCTCATCTTTACCATATGGTAAAAAAAAAAAAAGCCTCTCAATAATACTGTCTATTTGGCCTACTAGTTAAAACTCAAATCAATTCCTGGGCTGGCTGGTAGAAGGGACACTGCCATCTCAGCACTAAGTAATTGTAAACTGACCTTCAAGTCCTGGCATGTGTAAGAATTATGCATGATTACTGTAGACATATCATAAAAACTTATTCTTGATTACACTGACCTTCCCATGGAAACAGAGCCACAGTTGAGATCAGAAACAAAGAGTCTAGACAGTAGGTCAGCAAGCTTGAAAAAACAAATAGATAATTCACCCCTGAATGCCTGCCTCCTTTTAACAGTAAGTATGCAGACCTAAAATCAGCTATTCATTAATAAACTATTGTGTTAAAAGACTACTCACTAAAGTTAACCTTGAAGATCAGAGGCCAGCAGCTGGGAGCAGATAAACACTCTTGCATCGGTTCCTTTTTTGATATATGCTTGACACCTGCACCTTTGTTAGATAAGTAAGCCTGCAGTTTTGCTATTTTAGCTAGAGCAACATCTTTGTCTGGAGGGGAGCCTTGTAATTTTTTCCTCAATGTGCACATTGTTATTCTTGCTTTTTCTAATTCTTAATTTTTCTAAGTTCTAATTTATTTATTATTAAAAGAAGCACATTATCATACAAAAGGTGTGTTTATGTGTGTCATTAAAGTGCAAAAAGCGTGGGTCCCATAGAAGAATGAACTACCATGTTCATTTGTCCTAACTTTCCTACAGTGGTCTGTTTTCTTCTGTGGAGAGTTCGTGGACTATTGTGGGTGAAGGCCAGACAGTAACCCATATCCTAGAGCTGCACAGTTCTAGTCTCCTCACAGTCTTTGAAGGTCTCTGTAAAATGGTCAGCGTTGGCCAGCTTTTTGCTTTTTTCTGGTAAATTTAGAATCTTTTTTGTTGTTTTGGGTTTTTTTTGTTTTTTAACAAGGTCTCACTAGGTAGCTCTGTCTGACCTAAACTCACTATGTAAACCAGGTTTGCCTCAAACTCAGATCAGCCTGCCTCTGCCTCCTGGATGCTAAGATCAAAGCTGTGCACCACACTCAACTCCTGTTTTTTTGCTTTAGGTTTTTTAAAAAACTTATAAGATTTATTTAATTTAATTGCATGCATGTAGGTCTGTGTAGCCTGCGTGTGCCTGGTACCTCTGGAGGTGAGAAAGGGGAGATCAGATCTCCTGAAATTGGAATTCACCAAAATAACATAGGCTACACTGAGTTTTTTGTTTTTCAAAAACTCTAGTCCCAAATTCTTTCTTTTCTCCCATCTAGCATTTTTTTGTTTGTTTGTCCCTGGGGGTTTAGGCTGCACAGTATTGACTTACCCTGTGACAATATGTTAGCAGTAGAACAGCCTCAGATATTTGGCAATTTCTACAAGGATCTGGAGTTTATTTCCAGCCAGACACAAGTACATCATCCCTTGGGGGCCAGAAAAGTCAAGAGTCTTGACACAGCCTTGTACCCTGCCACACACAGACTCAAGAGTGCACTTTCATCCTGCTTTCTAGCGTCCAATTTATTTTTGTTACTTCAGAACCTTCGTTCTTTTTTTTTTTTTTTTTTTTAAGACAAGGACTTATAGCCCAAGCTTGTCTGCCCTCCTGCCTCCACCTCGCAAGTCCTGGGCTACAAATGTGCGCCATCATGCCTAGCTCCCTATCTTTGGTTGTTGTGTTGGAGATCCCCCCTCCTCAAATAAATAAACAAACAAAGCCTTGTGCATGCCATGCAAGGACTTTACCACCGAGCGTATAGTTTCCAGCTCCAAGGTTGTATTTAAGTGTGGAAACAAGCCTAAAGAGGACCAGCTACGGCCGAGGTCTCCTCCAGGCAAAGTGTTACAAAAAACGGTGGGATTTGGATAGGATGCTATAGTAGATCCTGATCCTCTCGTGCCCGCTGACTTTTCTAGGCAAGGGCGCTGTTACCCCTTCATTTCAGCTCGACCCTTCCTGTATCACCCCTAAAGGAGCTCCCACTGCGGCGAAAGAGGTCCTCGAGGCACAGTGGGAGAGAGTGCATGGGTGGGTACACACCTGCCACCTTACATAAAAGCCATTTTACTTCGAATACAGCCTGAGCTGAGATCCTCCCCATCATCAGGCTTAGACAAACTCCGGGTTTCAGAGTTCCTGGAAAGCAGGACCTGGTTTGCTGTGCACTTGCCTTGCGGGGCGGAACCCTGATGCTCGCTCCTCTGCAGGCCGCCCGGAAGATGTCGGGGGAAGCCCGCGCCTGCGCACCACTTACTAAAGGTGTGTGTGCGCGCGCACCACAGACACGCTCTCACACGCACCGGCCTCTGCTGTTTGTTCTTTCCCCCACGCCGGGCTGGCCACAGGCTGGGCGGGGCGGGGCCGGCCATGGCTACCGCGGAACTCCGCGGGCACGCGGTGCGGATGTCCACCCAGGGGCTCCGGCCAGGCGTGGTCCCGGACTGCGCGGCAGGAGCTGGGGGACTGCCCGCCGGACGGAGCGGCTGCGCGGCCCTCCGGCTGGGGGAACGCCCGCCCGCTGCCATAGAGAAGCGGGGACCGTACATGGTGACGCGCGCACCTTCCATTCAGGCTAAGCTGCGTGAGTGCGGTGGGATGCATGAGGGTCTCTGCTCCTGCGGGCTGCTGTGGCCTGGGGTTCGGCCCTAGAGCCCCGTGATCTTGTCCCCAGAGGGGAAGCGGTTTAGGTGCACCCCTCTCCCTCGCCCGAGAGCCCAGGAAGCAGCAGAATGAGGGAGACCCAGCTGACCCAGGACCCTTTGACTTCCAGAAAAGCACCGGGACCTGGCCAAGGCTATTCTACGGAGAAAGGGCATGTTGGGAGCCTTGCCGAACCGCCCCGATTCTTCAGGGAAAAGGTCTCAGTGGGCTTCATCTCCTCTGTGCCAGCAGCTTCCAAAGAAGGCCTTACCCCTCTGCTTGGGAAACAGGGTGCCGCAGTTTAGGGTTGAACTAGCTAGCTAGTCTGCTAGCAGGTTCACCTTAAGAATGGGAACTGGGACTACATCTACTCTTCTTTAAGGCTGTGCTAGTATCATGAAATAGGTTTGGTAATGGAGTTCCATTAGTGCATAGATAGAATAATTCATTAAGGGAAGAGACAGTGGCTGGAGTCTAAGTGAAGATGGAGAGCCCCATTAGAATAGCCAGTGCAGTGTGTGTGTGTGTGTGTGTGTGTGTGTGTGTGTGTGTGTATGTATGTATGTATATGTGTGTGCACGCGCCTGCAGAATGGAAAGCTCTCGGAGCTGAATGAGACCTTACATAGCATGGCTATTTACAGCGGAAATACAAATGTGAAGGAATTTGCCTGAGATCCTCTGGTTAAATAAGGCAGAAAGGAGCTGCTTTATCTGGTTTCATGGAAGGGGGAAATATACTTTTCTTAGGAGATTTCAGTGAAGTAGAGTGGACCAGAATATAATCTAAGGAACTGGACCCACTTGCATAGGGCAGTGTGTTGTGATGGCCATCACCAGGTAGAAAGAAAGTGTGGAATGATTGCATCAGTTCTTTCTATATAGGGACCAGGGCTCTGGCCTTCCCTGTGAAATGCCTGTGCTTTCTTCCCCTCCCTATATCTATCCTCAGGTCAGTGAAGTTTAACAAGGGCTATACTGCTCTTAGCCAGAGTCCAGATGAAAACCTGGTGTCCCTTGACTCTGACAGGTGAGTGCTTCCTTTGGAAATAGTCAGGGAGTCACTCGGATATCACTTCAGATTGCTTGATTTCCTTGCCTTTGCCTATCTCCTCCAAGGCCCTCAGGGCTGTTCTGAGTGCTCTCCCTTCCAGGGATGGCATGGCTGGAAGAGTCATCCTGTCCTACTGTGCCTGCAATTTTAGTGAGAATGACTGCTTCTGCTGAAGTCAACTGCGGGAGCGTTTGGTACTCACTGGAGACTCTGGGCTTAAGTTCTATGGTGTTCAGTCTTTGCTTCACAAGTTCTTCAGACTCCTTTGCATGTTCTCCTCTTTGCCAATTGCAGCTGCGCTCCATAGATGTCCCCTGAACTGATTGTCTTCCTCTTCTCCTAGTGATGGAGAGCTGGAATCCAGATACTCCTCCGGGTATTCCTCTGCAGAGGCAAGTCCAGAGCGCCAGTCTATGCAGTGCCAGGCTGCAGGCAGCATCACCACCACTGCCAAAATGCTTGTTTGGTGCCTGCTGTGTACACAGCACTGTGCTAGATTCCAGTCTGATCTCTAGTCTTCCACGATGCCCTCTTCCCTTAGCAGAGATAACAGGCATCTTAGGAGGGCTGTTGAAAATCTAGGAAGACTATATATCCTCAAGGCTGGAATTGATCTCAAAAGTCCATAATCTAGCAATCCTCCTGATAGATTCCAGTGTTTACTAGCCTCTGAGTGCAGGAATGCTTGTGATTGGGCAGGAACTACATCCAAGAAGCATTGCTTGCTGGCCTCCCCAGAAAACATACAACTCCTTCTTTGGGTAGTTTATAGGTCCTCCTGTTCCAGCCTGGACCCACTGGCCACAGGCCTGCCTTCTAGTGTCACACAGTAACTCAAGTCTCCCTTTCTCTGAGTCAGCATTCAACCCTCTCCCACCCATTTTCCACTGAGCCTGCTTCTTCAGTTCCATCTCTGGGAACTTAGTCTGAGCACACCTCCTGGGGCTGGTCTTTAAGATATCTTTCCAGAATAATTGTCCCAGAGAGAAACATGGGGAGATAAACTTCTCAGCCAGGCACAGTAGCATGTGCCAGTGCAGTAGGAAGGAGCTGAAGTGGGGACATGATTGCACTAGGAATTTTTCCCTATTCTCAATAGGAATCTTTAGTTAATTTCTCAATTTTTGCAACAGCTTGCAGGGTGCAGCTTCCTTATATGTCAAAACTAAGAAAACTCTACCAAGAATCACAAGTCTTAAATTTTCCCAGCCTCACTGACTCTGCCTTCCAGCACACTGGTGAAATCAGTCTGACTGCCTGCCTTTCAGGAGCCCAGCCCTGCCAGCAGAGGTTGTAGGAACTGGTAGTGCACATAAAGCTGCTCCTTATCCCTTCCTGCTGTACCAAATACACCTCTAACACTTGAGCCCATTTTTTCTGTTGTCAGCCCTATATATTTTTTTAAAAATACAGTTTCATCTCTGCTTAGCCCTGGCTGTTCTGGAACTCACTATGTAGACCAAGCTGGCCTTGAACTCACAGAGATCTGCCTGCCTCTGTCTCCCAAGTGCCAGGCTCAAAGGTGTGCACCACTGTGCACGACAGCCCCATATTCTTTAATCTTGACAGGGAGATCTGGGTTTCTAATGGGAAAAGTCAGTGCAGTGATTTTTAATGTGAAGCCTGGCAGCTCTCAATAAGCCTCTGGGAGTTGCTCATTGCTGGAAAGGCACAGCTGGAAAATGGTGATGCTTCCCTCCTGTAATCCAGGATGTGGAGTTGGCCTGGGACTAGGTAGAGCTGGGTCAGGAAGCTTAGATGAGGTGACCTAAGACAGGTGAGGGACCTGTCTTTGGGCAGCAGCTCTGCATGCTTTGCATCCTGGTTTATAGTTCTCTTCTCTTCCTTTAGCAGGTAAACCAGGATGTGAGCCGGCAGCTGCTGCAGGATGGGTATCACTTGGATGAGATTCCAGATGATGAAGACCTGGACCTCATTCCCCCTAAGCCTATTGCCTCATGCTCTTGCTGCTGGTGCTGTCTTGGGGATTCTTCCTGTACCCTCCAGTAGCCAAAACCCTCCAGGATGGGTCCCACTGATGGTTCTTCACAGCTCAGTATAGCTGCTCCCTAGAACCACTGGAGGCACTGACCTGGGCAGCTCAGTGACTTACAACCAGCCCTCACCTGGTGCTTCTCATATCAAGAGGCCCCCGTCTGGGTCACAGGTGATAGGTGGACATCTGCAGTTCTCTGTTGGGGCACTTTCAAGAAGCCACTTTAATAAGGGCAGAAGTAAATACTTTGTGTTTCTTATGCTGCTGGCAAGGCTTGCTAAGAAAACCATTTGCAGACATTCCTACTGGTATTTGTCAGGGTGTCCTGAGGGAGGGAAAAGAGCTCCTCTGCCTGGCTGTGCTGGGTGGTATGGTAGGAGGCAGAAAACAGCACTTTATGGCTTGCAGTGGGAATCTGAAGGAATATAACTAGAACCAATTCAAGAAATTCCATATGCTTTTCTTGCCCTGGCTCTAAGGCCAGTTAACAGGTTTGGCCTTCAGGAAAGCACAAAGTGAGTTATTACTTCAGGTTACATCTATTTATGGGAAGGAGTATAGCTTAGTGATGGTGTAGGATCGTGGCTTTCAGAACCTCTGGACTTGGGACATTCTGCTGGACTGTTGTCTGGATGAGTTTAGTAACTGGTGAGCCCTTCCCTCGTTAAAGAAAACTGCTCTGTCATGTGTATGTTTGTTTATTTGTTGTTCCTTGGCCTTGGCTAGTTTTTGCACCTGTTTTTGTTGTTTGGTTGATGGTTTTTGTTTTTGTTTTTGAGCCAAAAGTTGGGTTGACCTCTGGGGCTGGCACCAGAAAGCTGCAATTTTGTAATTACCAGCAGAGGGAGCTGCTGGGCAGTCAGTACCTTCCTGTTTTGCTTTTTAAAAGATGGGTACGAGTAGATGTCCCAGTGTAACTGTGTGGCTTTGGCCTACATGGAAATGTTCAGGCAGGATGGCAAGGGGAGACCTAAGCCAGCCAGCTCCTGGGCCCCACTTGAGATAGATCTATTTGCATTTCAAGGGTGACTTCCCTCTTCTAAGAAGGCTCATTTCTATGGCACGTTTCTCTGGCCCAGCACAGGGCTCACCTGCTGGAGGTATAGCTCTGGTAGCACTTGCCTAGCATGTGCAAAGTTCTGGGTTCGAGCCTCACACTGGGGAGAAGGGGCATGGAACAAAGCAAAGCTGTGGGTAAGCACAGCCTTTTTGGACCCCCCAGCCTGAACAAAAAGACAAGCATAATTTCTCCTGCAACTCCAACTGGGAAATTTCTCTTGCTGTAATAGACCACTTTCTGGAATTTAGTTTTCCAGGACCTTCTTCCCCATCTTTTCTTTATCTTACCCAAGCGGGTAGGTGAGGTTTGGCGTGGACAGGGTTCCCAGCAAAAGGGGCACAATAGTCAGAATTAGAGGGTGGGTACCACATGTGACTATCGTGTCCAGTGACTACTATAAGCTTATAGTACTATAAGCTATATAAGGTCTTTCCACAAGTGGTAGCAAAAAAAGTAAGATCAAAAGGCCTTCCCTGTTGGCCAGAAACCTGTCCTTATGATTGCCTGTTAATGCCTGACAGGCTTTTGCTTTTCTCAGACCATGGAAGGCTCAAAGTATACCCTGTCTAGGGGCTTTTAACTTAACTGTCTAACAGCATCACAGGAGGGAAGATGGGACAGAATCCAGAGGTATGTCTGCTTGGTTCTTGGGGCTGGGTTATAGATGCTGTTAAGCAATGAGGCTCTGCAACTCTGTGCAGGTATCTTAAATTCTGAGCACTTTATGTAAAGCCTGCTGGGAAATAACAGACCATATCCAGGCCTTCCAGATTCTTCAAAGTTCAAGAGCACATGTAGAAAGGGAATAGATGTAGTACAATGTAAAGAAAGACTTGCTGATAGCTCAGTGAAGGCCAGAAGTGGTTATGGAACTTAAGTGTGGAACCATATTTGATTAAGACAAAGTAGCCTGGGCATTTGGCAGCTGCTGGGGTTGGGGAAACAGTATCCCCAAACCACACCTTTGGGGTGGTTGTTACTGAGATCAACATTGAAGAACTTGGCTGGAACTGTCCTTGGAAGGGAAGTTCTAGAACTGAGTGCTCTGTATGAGAAAGCATTACTTTGGAGAAAGCTCAGGGATATGGAGCAGGTGATAATGTCCATTTAGGATGAGTAGAAATGGTTAGTTGTTAGGGGCTAGACAAAAATAACACCAATAAAGGCACCATGGTGCCCAGATTCTAACTGCCTTAATTCAGAGTGCTGGGTGTTCTGCAGGAGGCAGTCTCTGGGAAGGAGTGTGTCTGAGCGGTTCCACCTGCTGTTTATACTGCTCCGTAGACCTCTTGGCTTGCACTACTGCAGTCTGTTATAATAAATGTAATCATGGTAATTGAGCTGTATTCTGTTGCAATGTTTTGTTGTTGTTGTTTTGGTTTTTTGGGATAGGGTTTCTCTATATAGACCAGGCTAGCCTTGAACACAACAGATCCACCTGCCTCTGCCTCCTGAGTGCTAGTATTAAAGGCATGTACCACCATGTCCAGCTTGCAATGGGATTTTTAAGAAAGGCCTGAGTATCCTAAGAAATAGCTTAACAATCCAACCAAGGCAGTGGCTCCTGAAAACCTTTTCTGCTATTCCCCAAGGGAAATATTTGGACGCTATGAGTAGAATGGCCCCTCAGATTTGGAATGGGGTGAACTGTTAGACTCTTACCGTTATTAATTTAGTGTATGTATGTGTGTGTGCACAGATGTGAGTGTCACATGGCAGATGTGTGGCAGTCGGGACAACGCTCAGGAGTGAGCTCTCTCCTCCCTCCGTGTGGGTCCCAGGGATCCAATTCAGGTTATCAGGCTTGGTGGCAAAGACCCTTACTCAGTGAGCTGTCACTCTAGCCTCACTCTTTTAAGCCAAAGGAATTTTAGAATAAATGCAAGGGATGGTGGTACACACCTATAGTCCTAGCACTTGGGAGGTGAGGGCAGGAGGATTAGGAGTTCAAGGTCACCCTCTAATACATAGGGATTTGGGTTTTTTTAGTTTTATCTTACATTTGTGTGTGTGCACTTAAGTGTATATTTGTGCACCATGTGCATGCAGATGCAGAAGCCTGTGAAGGTCAGAAAAGGCATCAAATCCCTTAGAACTGGGATTACAGACAGTTGTGAGCCGCCACATGGGAGCTAGGCACCAAACCTGGGGTTCTCTGCAAAAACAGTAAGTACTTTAAATGCAGAGTCATCTCTCCAGCCGCCAATACATAGTCTTAACACTAATCTGAGCTATGAGAACCTCAAAAACACATAAAAGGGACTGGGGATGGTTCAGTTAATAAAGTGCTTACTGTACAAGCATGAGAACCTGAGTCTAGATCTCCATCCCCCCCGCCCCCCAAGCATCCAAATAAGAGGCCAGAGGTAGTAGCACAGACCAGTAATCCCAGTTCTGGGGAAGCCTAGACAGGATCACTGAGGCTTGCTAGCCAGTCAGCCTAGCTGAATTGGAGAGTTCCAGGCCAGTGAGAGACCCTGTCTCAAAAAAAAAAGAAAAAAGAGATGGAATAACATTGAGGTGCCTGTGCACATACATAAATGTGCAAATACCAGAAGCCATAATGAAGCTGAGACAGAAGCATAAATTCTAAGCAAACCTTTGGATTATGGCAAGACAGTCTCAAAAAAAGTAAGAACAGCCAAGACCTGCCTGCAAGCTGTGCATCTGAGGCTGAAGCTGGCTTCCTCTCCCATTCTTTCCTATGAAAGAGTTCTGGAATCCAGCCTGCCCACCCCCAAGAAGCTATATGAATTAGAATTAAAACCAAAGTTGGAGCTGAGTGCATACCTTTGATCCCAGCACTTGGGAGGCAGAGGCAGGAGGATCTTGTAAGTTTGAGGCTAGCTTGTCTACAGAGTGAGTTCCAGGATAGCCAGAGTTACAACAGAGAAACCCTGTCTTGAAAAACTGGGGGTGGGAGTGGGGTGTGTGTGTGTGTGTGTGTGTGTTTAAAATGCACTACATCAGAGAGCTCTTTCTGCCCACATCAGGGACAGGACTACCAAAGGCTGGTTGCTCTTTACCCTGTAGCCTCAACACAAGTGATCTTTAATTACTTTGGCAGAGCTAGAGGGAGTAAGCTTCATTAGTCCACTGGCTCTTCCCTTTCCTTCTCTGCAGTGGAGAGAGCAGGCAGTCCCAAGACAAGAACCCTGTTCTTAAACATTACCTCATCTGTCACTCAGATTGATGCTGAGCTAATTCTGGGTCACGAAAGTTTTATTAGCCTAACACTTTTGCTGGGGCAGAGTTGTTACCTCCGGGAAGACACACCTGACTCAGAGGTAGCAAGGAGTTTTGAGAGAATACAGTGAGTGCCAGGCTTCAGTCTTCACACAGACCCCCTCATCCTGAAGATGGTCCAGCCTGGGCATGCTCTAGAGTCACAAATGCCAAGCTCACTGCTTCTACTATTCCAGCATGTACCCAAAGAGTACACAATAGAGACAGGACTTAGGCTGCACGTGGAAGGTGGAGCTGACCAGGATACAGGTGATGGGCAGAGAGGCTAGGAAGACTGGTCTCTACAGCAGGCAGCAGGCCCGGAATATCAGTAGATCCTTAGACTCGGTAAGCTTCAGTGAGACACTCTCATTTGCCCCAATGAAGAGCACTCCACCACGCTTCAAAGGGATTGCTGCTTGGACTGTGGGTGTAGTAGCTGTCGCTGTCCCTTGGATCATCAAGAGGATGCTGGCAGAGTCCAGTGCCAAGACCTTGTAATCAGTGACAGAGCCAGGGACCTGGTAGAAAGAAGTGATAGGTTAGTATAGCTTACACTGTGCTCCTGGGTTCTGAACCACCTCAAGGGCCTTGCTGCCTCTTTACCCACTATTCAGGATCTTGGCACATCTGGTCCCTAGCAGAGAAGTAGATGGGCTATGGGGCTGCCCCTACTAGGTGGCATTGACAGAGGAAATCCAGCCCTAGGTATACCCCTGTAGGTTTGACATGCTACACAAAGGATATCCACCAGGCCCACCTACTCACCTCCATCTTCATAACAGTGAAGTCTGGCACAGGGGGGTCATAGATAGAGAGATAGGGGTCATCTTGACTCCGTGTTGGGGTGAACAGCCTGTCCTTGCTGGGGCTAGGTGTGTAGTTGAGCATTTCACAGAGGGTTGGCACATCAATGAATTTGGGTGTCAAGCCAGCACGCACAGTGTTGTCTGAACATGCCATGCATTCTATGCAGTCTGAGAACAAATAAATGTCATGTGCTAAGATGGTGAATTAAACCATAGAGTTTGGCTTTCCAGGGCTGGGCCTCCTAACTTAGGCTATGTGAATGCTGTATAAATTAGGTAAAAATTACTCAAAATTAGCATTGTGGGAGAATATGATAAAAAGTAATAGGCATCAAAAACACGTTAACCCCTATGTTAACATTCCGTATCTTCCACTTCTGCAACAGTGGGTGGATAAGCTACTAACAGTCAAATGGGACTTCCAGTCAGGCATGATGGTTCATGCCTATAATCACAGCACTCATGAGGCTCAAGCAGGAGGGCCACCATGGGTTTCAGCTACAGAGACCCTGTCTCAAAAGAAGAACAGCAACAAAAAGGGTGGCTCAGTGGATAAAGGTGCTTGCCCTGCAAGCATGAGGACCTGAGTTCAAATGCCAAAACCCACATTAAAGCCAGCGTGTGGTACAAATAGCTGTAACCCCAGCACTCCTGTGAGGAAACAGAATCCCTGAAAGCTCACAGGACAGTTAGCTCGGAGTATGTGGCAAAAACAAAAGACCCTCGAACAGAGAATGAGATCAAGCCCCACCCCAGGTTGCCCTCTGAGTCCCACGTGCGCCCTAAGGTACATGTGCACCTGCATTCACGCTCATGACACCCTCCTGCATCGCCCATATTCTAGTGTAAGGAATCCCCAGGCAGACACAGTTGATGTGCAAACACTTGAGAGGAGAGAAGCAGCTCTGCCCAGTCCACACTCATCAGAGGGGCTTACCATCAGAACTCGTGGCTGGTGGCAGATTATAAGCAATGTCTACCACTCAGCTGAAAGCCACCATCCATACTGGCTCCTCCACTGAGGTCAGACTGGACCATGCTTACAGATGGCCTCTCCAACCATCCTCTCTGTTTCCTCCACACGATGAAACAAGGTCCAAGGGGAATGGCAGTGGGGCATACTGCTGAAATGGGCTCACCTCCCTTCAGATAGGCATGGGGCACACTGGCCTCCAGAAACATGGCTTCCCCCGGCTTCAGGGTGAGCAAGTTCAGGAAGTAGATGGCGAAACATCCGATATCACCCGGGTACTGCTGGTGCAGCTGCAGCAAAAGCTTCCCACAAATGTCTTCCATGCTGTTTCCGGCAGACACTAAGGATCACAGAGCATCCCAAGGCCACTAAGACACACATGGTATGCATAACTTCACCCTGACAAGCGAGTCTTGGGGAACAGTCCCTACACATGTGAATGCAGCTGCCATGCCAGCCTCTCCTAACATCCTTGATGTTCAGCCATCCTTGGTCTTTTTGCTTACAAAAATGTCATCTCTCGCCTCAGCCATCTGCACACCTAGCCTGACTACAGCAGCTAGGCATTGTGGCGCACAGCTATAATCCTAGCACCAAGGCAGAAGAATCACCATGAGTGAAGAATAGCCTAGGCTAGATAGTGAGTTCAAAGAAAGCCTGAACTGCAGAGTATGACCTTGTCTCAAATGACGTAGGCTAGGGATGTAGCTCAGTTGGTAGCGTGCTTGCCCAGCATGCATGAAAACCTAGGTTTGATCCTCAGCCCCACAAACAGCTATGGTGGCACGTGAGAAGTAGAAGCAGACATGTCAAAATTTTGAGGCCATTCTTGGCTATCTAACAAGTTTGAGGCCAGCTTTGGTTATAAGAAACCTCTCAAAGGGAAGTGGGGAATAAAATTGTATGAAAAATATTTAAAACACAGATACCACTAACATCTCCAGTTAAGATTTTGACAAAAAACATCTCCAGACAATTGCCCCCCCCCAAAAAAAAATATCTCCTGGTTAGGGAAACTAACTGCCGCCCTTGAGCTCAAAATCTATTATTGATAGGGAAATAACCAGAAATTTGTCAAGAAGAATGACAAATTACCTATTACCCAAAGACTTTCTCTTTGTTAGGACTCAAACTCCCATGTCTCAGGAAATCTGTCCATCTTAGGCAAACTGGAATGGTTGTCTACCCCAGAGAACACAAGGCACAATGTGTCAAAGTCCAAAATGTACCCTGGAGACTGACCAAGGGAAGATAAGCTCAGCCTGGACTGGAGAGGTGAGGGAGGCTTCTCAGAAGGGTGGACGCAGGGATGGGGTGAGCTGGGTTTCCTGGAGCATGCAGAGAAGGGAGGAGTGTATTTGGAATGTGCAGGTACCGAAGTAAAGCAAGCAATGTTCCAAGTGGGGAGGGTTGTTTGGGTCTTCACACAGAGACTTCCTCAATGGTTACTCTGCTAAACACTGGGACAAACATGAAAGTCTCTGGCCTAGAGAACCCCAGTTTTAACAAGCACATTTTGCTAAGGGGTCCCTGCATACCTGGATGTCAAAACAGAGCTGAGGCCAGGGTTCTACAAGAGCTTGCAAGCAGGTAAGATACTCAAAACTACAACACAACAGGGTATGCTCAGGTGAGAGAAAATGGCTGTGGCTCAAAGGTAGCACAGCAAGGACTTAGGAAGAGACTAAACCAGAAGAGGGTTCTGAAGCTGCCTGGAGAAGGAGCTGGACTGCCAGGCAAAGGAGCTAAGACTTCATCAACTGGTACATAAGCTCCTGGCTGAGTCTGTCAACCTTGTTTCTCATGGTTCATATTGACTCTTCAGGGCAACAGTGACATGACCACACCCATCATCATGGCCATTTCCTGAATTCTGTTAGCACAAAGTTAGGCATCTAGGAGGTCTTTCAGGAAAAACTAATGGTTAACAGCACAGGCTTGAGTCCTTTAGAAACAGATGAGTTTCGTAGTCCTTTCCTGCTCTCCAGACCCTCAAATGCAAGTCTGTCCCATGGGAAACAGCTGGAATGCTGGGAAGGATCTGGGAATGCCTGGGTGGAGGGCATAGGTAGAATTACTCTAGGCCAGTCTGCTTTCAGCCACTTCAAGAGAACTAGCTGCACTCAACCTGGGGCCTCACTCCACAAAGGCTGGGAAAGAAATAATAGTAGCCAATCTCAGGGCCCATCTAAGTTGGGCCCCTTTTAGTGTGCCACTTGGGCAAAGGGTCAGGAACCCTGTCCCCATGGCCTTGCTTGTGCCTATGCCAAGGAGTCCAGGCTAGCCCTGCACCCACCAGGCCTCTGCCACACCCACCTTGCTGGGAGATCCGTTTCACCAACAGGTTAAGCTGTTCCACCACCACCTTCTTCTCACTCTTTATCAGGTGGGAGAAGCAATTCCGCAGAGCAGAGGCCACAGCCCCAGAATCCCCGCTCATGCTCTGCTTCAGCTGTGCCGCGGCCTCCTCTCCAATCAGGGACTGGAACTCAGGTACCTCTGCAGGGTGGCCAGGCCACGAGGATGTCAAGAACACTGGGAAATGAGGACCTCCCACCACATCCCTAACCAAAGACCAGCAGTGCCACATAAAGCCTGCCATGAAAACATCTTCCTTCAGCAACCACACCTGAGCCTAGTCTCACTGTCTGGCCCACTGGCCCCCAGAACTGCCTCATGAAGCCACAAGCCCTTTAGTTCCCATAATATTCAGCTGCTGCTCTCTGTCTCTGTTTCCCCCCTGGCCCAGGTTCCTCATGTGTCCTAGGCAAGTACATATGCCCTCAGCATTCCTGCCCAATCTTACTCTTCAGAAAGGTCACAATCTCCTCCACTGGCCGGAAACCACACAAGCCCTGGAAGGAGGTGAGGGCAATGGCCATTTCTGGCTTGTGGTTGGCATCAGGGTAGTGCTGTGGAGCCTGGAGGTGCAGCTTCTCTGCCAGCTCCTGTGGGTGAGCAGTGGAGGACAACAGTTGGGGTACAGCTATCACTAGTAGGAGTACCAGTCTCTGCAGTCCCTGCTACTCACCTGCCCCAGTTGCCAGATGGCAGTGGCTTCTTACCTCTGGCAATGAACCGAGTCAAGGCACCATGCAGAAACTTGGGGTTCAGCCAACCCAGGGCAGAGAAATGGATCAAATCTAGGGAAGAGCTGGGACAGACTTAAGAGACCTGGCCTGAGACTCAGGAACCCCAGCAAACAGGCATAAGCTGTGTGACTTGAGTAAATGACTTCTTGTGAGGTAGAGTTAGGAATATCCTAACTTTTCAGGTTAGTTTGAGGTAGTTTCAGGTCATCCTTAGCTACATAATGAGTTTGAGGTCAGCTTGGGCTTCACAAGACCCATCTTTAAAAACCCCCAAATTAGCACCAGACGGTGGTGGCATATGCCTTTAATCCCAGCACTCAGGAGGCAGAGGCAGGCGGATGTCTGTGAGTTTGAGGCCAGCCTGGTCTACAGAGTGAGATCCGGGACAGCTAGAGTTACAGCAGAGAAACACTGCCTTGAAAAACCAAACAAACAAAAAGACAAAATTAGGGCTCAATAGTTAAGAGCACTTTTTCCTCTGGCACAGGACTCAGGTTGCTTTCCTAGCACCCATATAGTGGTTCACAACCACCTGCACCTCCAGTCCAGGGGATCTGATGTCCTCTTCTTACTTCCAGGGGCACCCAGCATGCTTATAATGCACATACATTCATGGAGGTAAACACTCATACACATAAAACAGAATAATCTTTTAAAAATTAAAATTTTAAAAGGGGTGCTAGAGCTATAGCTCAGTGGATAAGAGCACTGGTTGCTCTTTCAGAGAACCTGGGTTCAGTTCCCCGCACCCACATGGCAGCTCATGACTGTCTATAACTCCAATCTCAGGGGATCCAATGCCCTCTTCTGGACTCCTTGTACACTATACTCATGTAGTCATAGGCCTACACGCAGGCAAAACTCTTCTACATATAAAATAAAAGTAAGTAAGCATTAAACAATTTTAAAAAGAGGAGTTTAGATTGCTTAAACTGGGCTGGCCCTCATTCAAGATTACACAGCGAGGAGCAGCTGAAGCCACAGCTAGGGTGCCTGCCCTGTCCTGGAATTCTGGAATTGAACTCTCCAAGAGAACCAGATGGGGAAATGGCAGATATGAATAGACCTAGGCTGGGGGAGGGGAAGCCAAGGACAAACTTGGAGAAACTCTCTTGGCATAGGCCAGTCAGATGTCCACTTAGACTTAGCTTCTATATGTGTCACCAGCATCTGCCCCTGAGCTGCCAAATAGGAATTAGTAAGACTAGATTCAGCCCTGAATTAGAGCCTAGTACGGGCAGGGTGAAAGCAGAAGTTAAATCTATGGGGAGGCCCACCAAAAGCCCCTCCCTACCCTGACCTCTGTACCCCCTCATCCTGTACCTTGTTAGGGTGGGCCTGGATAGACAGGGCTGTTTCCACAGAAAGCACTTTGAAGAGGAAGGGCAGCTTGCCATTAAAGGTGTCTTTGACCTTTGGGCCTAAGCAATCCTGGTTTTCAGCAATCCACTGGCCTAAGGTCTTCTGGGAAATGCGGTTGTCAAGGATCTTGGCATCCCCCCGGGGGTGCGTCCCCATCCACAGCTGGAAGGACAGGAAAGTTGAGAAAGAAGGAAGCAGCTGACATTCCTGTATATATGAGGCATGTATCAGTACCCTAATTTATGTGTTTCTGGGGTCAAACCCAGGACCTCACGTAAGGAAAGTAAGTACTCTACCATTGTCTGTCTGATGAAGAGAATGAACCTGAATGTCTTTGAAAAGTATGAGTATAAACAACAACTCTCTGAGCCATAACATTTATTTCAGTCTCAAAAGACAAAACTTTCCTATATTTTGACTTTTCCCTTCTCAATAGAAGAAATTAATTTGGGGTTAATAAAAAATGAAAAATTAGGAGCTGGAGAAATGGCTCAGTGGTTAAGAGAGCTTGCTGTTCTTCCAAAGCAGCCACCTGTCAGTTTCCAGCACCCACATCAAGAGGCTCACAAGCTCTAACTCCAGCTCCAGGGGACTCATGCTTCTGGCCAACACAGACACCTGCACTCACATGCACATAACCCACATGCAGACACACACACCTATACCTAATTAAAAATAATAAAAATAAATTTTAAAGAGAAAAATCAATCAAAGTTAATTTTTGGCTAGGAATGGCATTGCATGCTTGTAATCCTAGCACTTAGGAGGTAGAGGCAGGGAGATTGGGAGTTCAAGGTCATTTTCAGCTGCACAGCAAGTTTGAGGCCAGCTTGAGCACCCTGAGCCAAGTCTCAAAAAATCAAAACAAATTAAAAGATTCAGTAAGTGCTGAGAGCTGTCCTGGAAAGGAGGGTGGCACCAGAGTTCTCGAAATCTCAGATGTTTTATCCTCCTTTGGAGGAGACAGGGTCTTGGTACAAAGACCAGGCAGATCCTCCTGCCTCAGCCTCCCCAGTGCTGTGAATACAGTCCTGTGATTACAGTTTTGTAATCACAGCTCTCTCTGTGCATGGACTTGCACTGGTCTGAGGACCAAGGGAAACTCTTCTATGGGCTGTAGAGATTCTTCCTAACTGATCTACATGGCTTGTCTCAGGTCCTTTGGTCTCACTTAGGGTAAAGTGGACTGATGTGCAGCCGGGGTCTCACCTCTGCATATGGCTTGTCCTCTGAGATCTGGGCCAGTGGGTCACTACTAGCCAGCAGGCATGCCACTTCGCTGTTGGAACCCATCTTCCCCCAGGCATACTGCTGCACCACACAGGAAAGTGGGAACACTGGGGACACAGACAAAAGGTCAGCTTCCACTCCACTCTTCAGACCTGACCCTAGTGCTAGGAAACCAGGAACGAGTGGGGAATTCTAACTAGAGGCAGAGCCTCACAAGAGTCTTGAGTTGTGGGGTGACACCTCTCTCCGGCAATCCTCAATGTTCCCATCTGTAAGATTGGCAGATACGGATCTTGTCTGCCATGGGGAAGAACTGACTTCAGGTGATGGAGAGGGAAAAGTAACTACTCATCTCGTTGCACTCGGTCAGTTCCTCCAAGCGATCCGAGCGCACCCAGGAGCGCTTGTCTCTCTGACCCTGGCTGCAATCCCCACCTCAGATCCCCTTCTCTGCTCAGCGTCCACGGGAACAGTCTCGACCTGTCAGGTCCTGCCGCTATTAGTTCTCTGGACGCGACCACCACCAAGATACCCAGCACCGGGTAACGTCTCACCTCGCTGACTCGCCATCCTAGTCGCCGGAGACCCAGCTTCTGGCACGTAAGCCCTTCCCAATAGCCTCCGCTTCTTTTCGCGCAGAGATTCACGGGACATGTAGTTCACAGAACCCACCGCCTCCTACCTCCACAGTCAAGAGCCCCTGTTGTCTCAACACTCCTGCCTTCCAACTCCTTTTATCCTACGTAAGTACTGAGAACTAAGTACCACAGACTATTCCAAGCATACATCTGAGAACAAAATAGCACCACTCTTTTGCTTTTTCGTGGATTCTAGTCTAGAGGAAGAACCTAATTTAATAAATCTTAACAGTGTGTCGAAAGGAAATAAATAGCCAGGCATATTGGTACACCCTTATAATTTCAGTACTTGGAGAGCTGAGGCAGGAGGATTGTTCTGAGTTCTGGATCAGCCTGAGGCACATAGTGAGAGAACCTGTCACAAATAGGCCATCTGGGTGACCCAATGAGAAGGAGAGTTTGCAGAAGAGTGAAGAGTGTTCCTGGCAGAAGAAAAAGCTAGCAAGAATCCTCTGGTGCTGGAACTTAGAAATGTGCCTATATTGTCCACAATTAAATAGCAAAGAGGTCAACACTGCAGGACAAAGGATCTCTCTCTCTCTCTCTCTCTCTCTCTCGCTCTCTCTCTCTCTCTCTCTCTCTCTCACACACACACACACACATGCGCACTGAAAAGAATCTACAAAATGGAAAGGCGGTGAGTCGGGGGTTCACATGCTCTCGTGAGGACTTGAGTTTTTCCTCCTGAGTACTCGGTGGCTAGAAGGTTATTCGTGTGATGTAACTGTGATGATGGTGGCAGATGTCACTTGCACCCTTGTGCTGACTTGATTTATATCAACTTGACACAAACTGTAGTCATCTGAGAGGAGGAAACCTCAACTAAGAAAATAATTCATATGATCAGGTTGCGGGGCAGCTGTAGAGCATTTTCTTAATTAGTGATTGATTGTGTTGCCATCCTCAGTTCTTTCTATAAGAAAGCAGGCTGAGCAAGCCATGAGGAGCAAGCCAGTAAGCAGCACCCTCCATGGCCTCTGCATCAGCTCCTGCCTCCAGGTTCCTGCCCTGCTTGAGTTTACTTCCTGACTTCCTTCTATGGTGAACAGTGATGTGGAAGTGTAAGCCAAATAAACCCTTTCCCCGCAACTTGCTTTTTGGTCATGGTGTTTCATTGCAGCAATAGAATCCCTAATTACAACAGCCCCCTTCACCCCTCTGAACTTTTGTTTCTTCCTCTGTAGAATGAGAATAGTAGTATCGATCTGCCAGATTTATTGTATGGTCTATGGGGAGTGTAAAGCAGTCAGTGCTTTGTCCCTCCCATCCTAGGTGTCCCCAAAACCCAGCCCTCCTCCAGTCTGAGCTGATCACAAGCTACACATAGGGGAAGTCACCAGGAACCTTACACAAGGAAGGCTGGGGATGGGCTTCTGCTGTGAAGTATTCTTGTTACATCCTCTGTAGAAAGTCTCTGACATCCAGAAATCCTTAGCAGCCTAGGAGGAGAGCAGCCAGCTGGAGACCCAGAATCACAGCTGTCAAAGTTCCTGGAAATGTGAGAGATGGGTTACAGACTCAACTCTACTCTTACACACATGGAGGGGTGGGGGTTGAGTCCCACAGTGTCTGCCACATATGTCCAGGGAAAGGAGAGGGGCTTCTCAAACTTTCTTTCCCAGGTATGGATAGCAACCCCTCCTTGAGACCTCTTGTTTACAGAAATCAACCTGCATTTCAAAGGAAGCTTTCTCATATACTGGTAATAAAATGGAAAACATAAGGATTATGTATTTGGCAGCTCTATTACCTCCTGCTTTGGAGAACTGTACCCTTCCCTCGACTCTACTTCCCAAGCCATTCTAACTTGCTAGGATAAGAATTAGACACACAGAGCTGAGTGTGATAGTGCACACCTTTAATCCCAACACTTAGGAGGCAAAAGCAGGCATATCTCTGAGTTTGAGGCCAGCCTGGTCTACAAATTGGTTCCAGAACAGCCAGGGCTACATAGAGAAAACTTGTCTCAAAAAAAAAAAAAAAAAAGAAAGAAAGAAAAAAAGAAAAACACAGAAATGGGGCAGGGTAGTACACACCTTTAAGCCCAGAAATTAGGAGGCAAAGACAGGCAGCTCTCTTTCCACACCTTAAACTATAAGGTTAGATATTCCCAAGAAAAGGAACTAAAAAGACAAACTCTAAGACTTCTAAAAGTTCAGTAAGGCTTCTTTAGATTTCTAGAAACAGGACATCTGATGGGCTTCAGATAACATTAAAACATGGGCCGTGGATTTGCTGATTTTGTTCTTTGATTACAAGTAGAGCCATTTGGGGTGGTACCTGCTAGTAATTCCAGCACTTGGGAGGCAGGGGCATGAGCATCAGGCATTGAAGGGCATCACATAATAGACAGTTTGAGGCCAGCCTGGGCTCTATGAGACCCTGCCTCAAATTTTTTTCAATTAAATAAAAATTGTGAAATAGCCAGGCGGTAGTGGTGCATGCCTTTAGTCCCAGCACTCGGGAGGCAGAGGCAGGCAGATCTCTGTGAGTTCAAGGCCAGTCTGGTCTACAGAGTGAGTTTCAAGACAGCCAGAGTTATAACAGAGAAACGCTGTCTCAAAAAACCAAAAAAAAAGAAAGAAAGGAAAAGTGAAATAATGTTTAACTTACAAGGAAATAGTATGTTTATCTAAGAATCATAAGGCTGGCACATCAGTAGGAGAGGACTTGTTCAGCCATGGTTTTCTTGTTTTATTTATCATTTTTAAAAATGCATTGCATGTATACCTGTGTGTACAGAAGTACATGTCAGTTCGTGGAAATGAGGAGAGCAGACGCTGATGCTGAGAATGAGATGTCCTCCTCTATGACTCTCCACATAATTTTTTCAGGCAAGTCCTCTCACTGAACCTGGAGCTTACCAGTTGCTTAGACTAGCTTGCCACTGAGTTCCCAAAATCCTCCTGTTTCCACTTTCCAAGCTGTGATTACAGGCACACCTCCATGCTCAGCTTTTTTACATGGGTGTTGGGTCTCTGAACTCAAGTCTTCATGTTTCAATAGAAAGTACTTTACCAACTGGGCCTTCTCCCCAGGCCCTTTCCCTACTAATCTGTCAGTTTGTCTATCTTTGAGACAGGTTTTTGTGTAGCACAGACTGGCCTTGAACTCCATATGTAGCTGAGGATGATCTTGAACTTGAGACCCTCCATCTTGTGTATGGGTGTTTTGCTTGTATGTATGTCCGTGAACCACATGTGTGCTAGAGGAAGCCAGAAGAGGGCTTTGGATCATTCCCTAGTACTAGAGTTATAGGTGATTGTGAGCTGCCATGTGGGTACTAGCAATGAAATCTAGATCTTTTGGATCAACAGCCAGTGCCCTTAGCAACTAAGTCATCCCTCCAGTCCTATGAATATTGGCATTTAATTAACAAGCAAATGGACCTGAATCTGGTAGCAATATTGAAAAACATATATCTCCCTTTCTTGGCTCATAGCTCCTTGGAATCTATTAGTAATAATTTTTTTAAAGCTGGATATAATGTCCAAGGTCTATAATAGCACTTGGGAGGTAGGGGCAGGAGGATTAGGAATTCAAGCCTAAGCTAAGACCCTGTCTAAAAATAAGGAAACAATAATAGGACCACAACAAAAAAATAGGGCCAATGAAATTGCTCACTAGGAAAGGTGTTTACTATCAAGCTGCGAAACCTGAGTTCAATCCCCATGACCTACGTGGTAGAAGAACTAACTCCCACAAGTTATCATCTGCCTTCCCAACACACACACACACACACACACACACACACACACACACACTGTGTCTCCCAAGGACAGTTTAGTGGGCTATTTCACATTGATTATTATCAAGTTTCATTCCTTCTTCACAAACTGCATGCTGCTTAGCCTTGACATCATATAAGAAGTGGGACAACTTCACACTGCTTTCCTACAGGATGCCGACAGCTAAGACTGCCCGTGGAGAAGTATCTGTAGGGGCTCAGGGTCAGAAGACAACACATATAGGTTCCTTTATCAATCTCTCAACTTTAGGATGTTTTCTGGTGGCACTGAGCCCAATCTGAATGGATACTTAGGACATACACAGAGGGAGAGAGGTAAGGGGAATTGATCAGTGGAAACAGTGTTTACTAAGTGCTTGATACTATGTTAGTACCAGAGATACAACAGTGAGCAAAGCAGGCCCTTGTGGAGCCTCCTGTCTAGTGAAGGAGACAAGACATAAACAAATAACCACCTATAAAAGTGTGCAATTAAAATCTGTACTCTATACTAGGAAGGAAAAGTGCAGGTAATATGAGTTTATGATGTGGGATGATCTAATCTAGTAAATAAAAGCTACTTCTGATAAAAGGGCCTGAAGTTGGATTTGAAGAATAAGTTCAGTAGACCATGGGAGAAGGACTTACTAATTAGAAGGGACAGCATGTACAAAGGCTCTGAGACAGAGAGAGCAGGGAAGTTACAGGAACTGAAAAGCCATTAAAAGACTGAGAGGTATGAGCAAAAGAGGGGTGAGAAGAGATGGGGAAGACAAATTCTAAAAGACCCTGAAGGCAAACTAAAAATTTGGGCTTCACATATCAGAATGGTTCAGTGGGTAAGAGTGCTTGCCGCCAAGCTTGATGACCTGAGTTCAATCCTTGAAAAACAGATAAAGGTGGAAGGAGAGAACCAGCTCCACAGTTATCTTCTGACACATGTACTAACACCAACACCTCATGCATGCATAACAATAACGACTACTACTACTATTACTTTTTTCATAATACTTTTATTATTACCTGAGTGTCACATGATGTATCTCTATCACACCCTCTTCTCATTCCTCCCAATCTACCCATCCCTGTACCCTCAAACAAACAAACAAACAAACAAACAATAACAATAAAATTGAGTCCATGCCTGTAATCCAGCACGGACCACAGGCATCACTGTAGGCGTAATGTCTAATCTTTAAACCTAAACCTAAAAAGTTTCAACCTCTGAGACTTACTCTTCTCGCTGCTGACTGAGCTCATTCTGACTAGTTGTCTTCTGAACTCCAAACTGTAAATGATAAACTGTCTGCTTCTGACTCTCTGCTTTCTCTCTTGTTTATTTGAACTGACTCTGCTCTTCTCAGCTTCTCCTGCTGAACTGAACTGTGAGCTGACTGCACTCAAACTGCCTGACAGAACTAATTCTCTGCTCTGCTTCTTGTCTGCTTCTACCTTGTTTCTCTCTCTGAGCTCTGCTACCTGCTTCCACTTCACTTCTACACTCTGCCTCTACTCTCAATGCTTCTTGTCTGCTTCCACCTCTTTCTGAGCTCTGCTCCCTGTCTCTGCTTCTCTCTACTAAGCTGGGATTAAAGACATGTGCCACCACTGTCTTCTGAATTGGGTTTTAAGGTGAGTGCTATGTTAGGATTAAAGGCGTGTGCTAACATTCTTTCTACCCTAGAACAGCCATGTTGCTAGATCAGAGATCAAATATCTATCACACAGGCTTTTCAATGTAATCCTTTGCTAGAGCTAGCACACAACAGCCTAATATCAAGCATGACCAAGTTCAACCTGAAGTCAGCCCCACCACCCAAACACACAGACACCTAAACACCACTCATGGACCCAGATGTCCCATAGGCACCTAGATATCTCTCAGGCACCCAGGCATCTTGTGGGCACCAGGGATGCCTGGACATCTCACAGGCACTCAGATACTACTACTTTTTTGTTTTTTCAGACAGGGTTTCTCTGTGTAGCCTTGACTTTCCTGGAACTTGCTCTGTAGACCCGGCTAGACTTGAACTTAGAGTTCCTCCTGTCTCTGCCTCCCAATTGTTGGGATTAAAGATGTGCACCACCACCACCTGACACTACTACCTTTTCTCAATAATTTATTTTTATTTTATGTGCATTGGCGTTTTCTCTGCATATATGTCTGTGTGAGGGTGTCAGATCCCCTGGAACTGGAGTTACAGACAGTTGTGAGTTGCCGTATGGGCATTGAGAACTGAACTTGGGTTAGTGCTCTTAACTACTGAGCCATCTCTCCAGCCACTTTTTTTTTTTTTTTTAAAGAAACAACTTAAACGAGATCTCCAGGTAGTTCTGAAGGGTCAGATGACCGTTGATAAGCTCTCCAGGACATCTGTAGGGAGATGACATCTTCATTGTAAATAGCTTTGTTTGAGATTCTCAGGTGATATCTTGAGAGAGGACATACACATTTAGGCTTTAAGTCTGGTTATTTTCACTCTAACATAAAATATCTATATATGAAAGGAATACTAACTGCTAATTATGCTGGAATTTGCACTTCTTAGCTGGTGAGAGAGTCATCAATCAGACTGAGGGGTGAGAGATTCCCTTACCTTCTCATGTTCCCATAATATTCCTGTGTTTCTAGCCCATCTTAGGATCACAAGTTCAAGGCTATCCTGAGCTACATTGTAAGCCCCTCCCTCAAACATACAAACAACAATAAAAAAAAAACAAAAACAACAAACAAAAAACAACCCAAGCCAAAGCAAGCCAACCAACAAGCCAAAACCCTGGAAAACAACAATAACCAACCAAAAAGGAAAAAATTTTGTTACAACACAAAGATTAGACCAATTAGTAGTAGCGCTGTTGCATTCCAGGGTAAGAAAGAAGAGGAGCTGGATTGCACAGCAGCCCGAAAAGACATGGATTAATGAGTTGAGTTTGTGAGTGAATTAGCTACTTCCTCCAGGACATCCCCTAAACCACAGAACTTGGACCAGGAGGGTGGGGTCTATCTAAGGCAGGGGCGGGGTTGCAGGGTCTTCCAGCTTTGTCTTGGAGCACAGTTTTCTTCAGAGAACTCATGAGAGACATGTCAACTCTTGTCATTTTGCTCCAGGAGTTGCCTGAACTTCCCAATTTTGCTCTCTAGGAATGCCTGGAGTTTCCTGCCGGCCCCTCATTTGGAAGCTCGGGATAATCACAAGTTGGAAGGAAGGCATCAGAGGAGATCCAGCACTAAAGGAAGAAGTGGATGGAAGGCCTGGGGATGTAGATCAGGGCTATAGCGCTTGTCCACCGTTCGTGAGGCCCTGGGTTCTATCCCCAGCCTCTCGGGACGAAAAAAAAAAAAGTAATAAGTGAATGGAAACAGAATGCTTATCTATCGCTTTCTAGTAGGCTGGGTTGGGGGCGGAGTGGACCTCTGTGACGTCCCAGGGCCACGCCTCCACAGAGGGCGCTACGCCTGCGCCAGAACGGCTGCCTCGTTCCCGGAAGTGGATGGTCTACACAGAGCGCCGCTGGGTCTGAGTGACCGAAGGCAGAAGCGCTCGCGGAGATCGCCCGCTGGCCCCCGATCACCATGTCGGCCTTCGACACTAACCCCTTCGCGGACCCAGTGGATGTAAACCCCTTCCAGGTAGAACCCTCAACTCTCAGATTTCTCTAGAGAAAGGGCCTTGGCCTGGGCCTCTTTCGCCAGTGCCCGGGGGGAGGGGGGACGGGACGGGGGGGACGTGGCGTAGGAGGGACGGATCACCTGCCCAATGGGAGAGCAGAATCCGAAGGCTGCCCTATCATAGTTTTTATGAGGGCGGGACTTAGCAACAGGTGGAACTGCGGCAAGGGGGCGGGGCGCTGCAGCCTGGAAAGAAGTGGGCTCCCATAACACCCTGGGATGTAACCCCTCTGACTGGACACTGCTGGAGAAAGGGGCAGCAGACACGCTCTTATCCTTGGGAAGGTGTCCTAGAGTCGGGAAGGGAAACAAAATGTGGCTGTGACATTCCCACAGTCTTGGGAATCCACCTGCCTTGAGTCATCTGAGGAGAAAGGATCATAGAAACATAATGAGGAAGTAAAAGTCTAGTGGGGTGGAGAAATACGGAGATAACCTAACACTCCAACAGCAGCAGCAGCAGCAGTGAAGCAAGCATCGAAAGTACAGGAGAATCTCGGGTGTTTAAAGAAGGCTGAAAGAGGGTAGGAAGAGAGCCCAAGTCAGAAAATGGCCAAGGTAAAAATTCTGCATGTTGGCCAAGGGCTTTGGAAAGTGAGTTTGGGTCACACAGGGGTTGCAGGTGGGGGTGGTGGTTAAAGAGCTTGGAGCACAAGGTACACCGTTCTGACAAATCTGCATGGGTAGTTGCTGGCTTGACCTTTGGAACATTCAAGAATACAACAGTCTTCGGTCTTAAAAACAAAGCCTTTGAGTGGAGAACACAGGGATGCCACTTTGTGCTGAAGGGCTGGAACTCCTGTTTGTGCCAGCGCATTTTGCTTCTTCTTTCATGTCTACCCGAAACCAGTTTGAGGGAAGTGTGCTTGTGCTGACTAGTGATTTATGAGCCCAGCTGTGCTCCTGTGTCAGTATGTCACCAAGCACATGAACTCAATCTGCTGGTACTTTATTTTGGTCATCTGCAGCTTCAGGGTTTTCTGCAGGTGTTGGAGAAGTCATTTGAGCTTTTCCACTGTGGATCCTTCCAAGGATGGGAGCAAAGGCAAAGGTGCCTTGACCTAGATGTTTAATAACCAGGAGAGTAGAATTTATTGCTGTTGGACATTTTGCAGTGGTGGGGATTGAACAATGGGTTTGCACATGCTAGGCAAATCCTCTACCACTGAGCATATCGTGTAGCACTGAGCTTCATATCTGGCCCTTAGTTTATTTAAAATTCTCTTTGTGTAGCACAGACTGGCCCTGAACTCCCTATGTGTCACTTGCTGGTCTTGAACTCTACCTCCCCAGTGTAACCATAATGAGCATGTGCCACCCTACCCAGCCCCAACTGAGAGTAGAAATTTTATGCTTCTTTCTCAAGGTGACCTAGCTGATAGGAACCCGCAGGCAGATTTGGGTAGTTCATTCCTTGTTACGCTGGGGAATTTAGAATATTCCTCTTGTAGCTTAATGCTTCTTGACAGAGCCTTTGCAGGCTTGTCTCTTATGTAAGGCAAACAGTCACCTCTGATAGTTAAGTGAGGAGCTATTTGCATTTTTCCTGTTACTATTTTCTGCTAACTTCTTTGATTTAATGATAAATTGCTCTATAATACTGTGGTTTGGGTTAAATACAGCAAGCATCCACTAGCCTTTTGTGGTATGTGGTATGCAATGATGTTCCTTTGTTCAGTTTTATTCTGTGAGAACAATACATTTTCTGCTGCTATCAGGGACAGTCAGCTGTCCACATTGCAGCAGGATCGTCTCCAGGATTAGCAGTGGGCAGGGCTGTTCTGCTCTGTATTAATAGTAGCTCCTCAAAAGTCTTAAAGCACATCTCCCGCCTCGGAAATGATTGAGCAAAGTGTGAGAGTAACTTTAGTGACAAAGTAACTTCTGCATTGCATTCAAGTAAGACAGTTTTTCCAGGCAGCCTCAGCAGGATATGGTGGGACAGGAAGCAGCTGTTGGCCTGCAAACCAGCCACATCTGGAGGAGAATCCTGTGTGGGAAGAAGAGAGGTCAGCTGACTGCGATATGCTCCCCCTCATACTAGAATAACTTTTCTTTCCTGGCATGAAGCTGTGTGAGGAGAAGCAGCCTTGCCTCTAATGCCTGGAACGCCTTCTGGTCAGAGCTGCCGTTCCTTCCCTCGGGATAGTGTGTGCTGTTGCCCTACTTCGCGGGCTGGGGCGGTGGAAGGGTGCAGTCCTTGGATGACTGGGTGTGAGGCCAGTTTCATTTACTCAGGGTGTTGGCTCAGAGCTCAGGAGCTAGCAGGTAGAGAGGTGACAGACTCAAATTGTCATGCCTAGTCAGTCTGAAGAACAGTCTTTTTTTTTTTTTTTTTTTTTGGTCATACCATATATTGGTGGATTGCAAAAATATGCTTACTATTTTGAGTCTGGCTGACAGTTAGGGGACTGTAAATGTTCTTGGAAATCTATTCTGACATCTTCAGTTCAGCTTTACAGAAGCCAGCTTTACAGAAGTGAGGCTCGGATGTGCTAGAGCCAACTGCAGCATGCCAGTTAGCACCACAAGGGAATCTAGACCCGGGGTTCACGGCCGCCAGGATGGTGCTGTTTTAAAGATTTTTTTAATCTTATACATATGTGTTAAGATGTTTGGGGTTATTTTAGGTCAGCTAAGGGAAGCTGTAGAATTGTCACTCTTGTCGTCTTTCACTTTTATTTTTGAGATAGGGTCTCACTGTGTCTCTCTGACTGGCCTGGAACTTGCAGCAGTCCTCTTGCCTCTTCCTCCTGCGAGTTGGGATTGACAGGCGTGGGCCAGAGTGGCCTTATCTCTCTTGAAAAGAGAGTGCTGTGGTGGTCATCAAATCAGCATTAGCTAAACTTTTAAACTCCCTCTTCCCTGAGACAGGGTTTCTCTATATAGTCCTGGCTGTCCTGAAACTCACTCTGTAGACCAGGCTGGCCTCAAACTCAGAGATAAGCTTGCCTCTGCCTCCCGAGTGCTGGAATCAAAGGTGTGCGCTACCATGCCTGGCCCCTTTGTAGGACTTTTAAGGCAATACTCTAAGGTAGTATGGTTTGGACTTTCTAAGGTGCTCTGTGTCTATGGTCAGATAGGTTTGAGAAATCCTTTCCTATTACATTTTTCTTAAAGCTTAACAAGGCTTGCCAGTTAAAGCTCTGAGAAATTCTGCAATGAACACATTTGACCCAGCATTTCTCAAAGTTGCTCAACCACAAACCCTGTTTCTGCTCACATTCAAAAAAGCCCATGAAACTGCTGTATCTTTGAAGTTGATTTTCTTACCCAAGTTATTTTTTCCTGTGTATGTTCATGTGCATGGAGGTGTGTGGGGCCAGAGGACAAGGTTTTATTTTTTATTGCCATTCCTTGAATTGTCATTGAACTGCCATTCAATTTTTTTTCTTTAAATTTTTGTTTTGTTTTGGTTTGGTTTTTCGAGACAGTTGTAACTCTGGCTGTCCTGAAACTCACTCTGTAGACCAGGCTGGCCTTGAACTCACAGAGATCTGCCTGCCTCTGCCTCCCATTGCTGGTATTAAAGTAAAAAAAAAAAAAAAATTCTTGAGATGGTCTCTTACTGATTTAGAACTTGGCTGGCCATTGAGCCCAGGAATCTGCCTGTCTTGGAAATACTCAGTATTGGGATTACAGATGTGTGACTTATCTGTAATATGTGATGTATGTCTGCATACATGTATGTCACACACATGCTGGTGTCCAGGGAAGGAGGGAGCAGGAATAGGCATTAGATCCCCTGGAGCTAGAGGTACAGGTAGCTGTGAGCCATCTGATGTGGGTGCTGGGAACTGGAGGAATAGTGAGCACTCTTAGCCACTCCAGCCCCTACTTCTGGCTTTTTTTTTTTTTTTAGTGTGAGCTCTGTCCAGGTGTGTGCTAATATGTCTTTAATCCCAGAACTATGGAGGCTGAGGCAGGCAGTCTCTGTGAGTTTGTGGCTAGCCTGGTCTATGGAGTGAGTGTCAGGCCCAGCCAGCCAGGGATACTCAGTGAGACCCTCTCAAAAATTTTTTTAAAAAGGGACTTCTGGATATCCAGCTCAGGTTCTCACACTTGCAAAGACAGCCATTTACTGATAACTATCTCCCCAGCTCTTTATCTAGTTTCATAATGAAGCCCCTCTTCCCCCTCCTCCTCATAGTGTAGTCACAGGCTTCCATGAACCCCTTCCTTGCATATAGGTATCGCTGAGATTATTAGAAAAATGTCCTACCAAGAAAGAGCTCTGAGTGGAACCTGAAGTCCCCAGAGTGTGGTAGAGCCTTACCAGACTCCGAGGAGGAAGCAGGAAGCTGCAAGCCAAGCCTTCATGATTTCACAACTTCCCTGGCACACCCTGGCTTCTCTGTTAATTATGGCACATCTGCTCTTCACCCTCTGGATATTTGGGTCCCTTCGTGGGAATGATTTCAGACTGTCTGCTCACTGATGTTTCTCACGGGTCTTGTCAAGTGACGCAGAGGTCGAGAACTAAAAAGAGGCGTCATCGTACTGTCCTTTTCTCCCTACCTCCCCACCCCCAAGCAGTCCACTGGAAATCAGACCACCCAGGCAAATGCCAGGGCTGTCTCGGGAGGGGTGTGGAAGGCGGTGGTGCTATATAGAAGAAGTCTTTCAGGGCTTGGAGTTGCCAAGTCACACAGTCTCACTTTCACACACTGCCTCCTTGCAGCTCAGAGATAATCTCAGTGCTGTGGCTGCTTCCCAGGGATGCAAAACATTTCCCTCCTGTGGGAGAAGGTGATGGCAGAAATGTGACTTGTCTAAACAGTTACATGAGGTTCCCTTTGTAGACACTAAAGCCCACGCCACTTCCCAGAGGTGGTCAGCTCCAACTTGGCTGAGATTTGGGATTCTCAGAATTACCAATGGACCTGATAGAATTTCCTTTCCTTTTTTTTTAATTTAAATTTTATTTTTATTCTTTTTTGAGTTAGGGTCTCATATATCCCAGGCTGGCCTAAAACTTGCTGTATAGCTGAGGCGGTCCTGGAACTCCTAATCTTCCTGCCTCCATTTCCAGAGTGCGGGGATTCCAGGTGTGTGCCACCACATCCAGTTTAAGGACCTGGCAGAGCTTATTGTCAAACAAGAGCTTTGCCTTAAGAAATCTGAAAGTGGGTCTGGAGCAGTGACCCAATGTTTGAGCACTGGCTGCTCTTCCAGACGACCTCAGTTTGACTTCCAGCACCTATGTGTCAACTCAACTGTTAATAATTCCAGTTCTAGGGAATCCAACACCCTCACCTAGCCTCCAAAGGGTGCATAGACATACATACAGGCAACATACCTGTTCACATAAAATGAAAATAAATCTTTAAAAAAATTTAAGGAAAAAAAATTGAAAATGGCAAGAGTCTCACAGCTTAATGCAACTCCAGACTGCTGCCCAGATGGAGGTGTTCTCGTTTTTATTCTTGGCTCCTGGCGCCAAGGTGGAGTGTTAGAACTTGGCTAGAGACTCAGATGAACTTGGACTCTACAGTTCTGTTAAAGTTTCTTTGGAGTCACTCTGCTTAGGATTATTGTTTGTTCAGAGGATGGTAATATTTAACCAGGACAAACTCCCTCAGAGAAAAGTGCTGTGTGCACATTGCAAGGTGTGGCCGGGGGCCATCAAGCACCCCCTTGAGTTGCCCACACCTTTAGGGCACACCAGAAGCCCTGCTCTCCCGCCTGCTGGTGCCAGAGAGCAAGGTAAAGGAGTGAGTCTGTGGTTGGCAGAGCTCAGAGCTGATGCTCGTGGATATGGATAGTACTCTATGGGTAGGATGAGAGCAGGGACGTTGTGAGGGATCCCAGGAGGAAAAGCAGAGCCCCGTGCCAGAAAGGGGCTGGGGCAGAAGGCAGGAAGTCTGGCAGATGAAAAGATGAGGGATTTTTGGGTGAAGAAACAGCAAGAATCAAAAGTCAGTCCTTTGAGATATTACATCTGTGACCCAGGTACCTCTGCTGCCTTAGATCCTGTTCTCTCTCTGACAATTGTCTTAGAGTTTGAGAGAAAATAACAGAGCAAGCAAGCTGTAGACCTTGGCAGCCACCAGCAAGAGGGTCATGTAGAAGAGGAGGATAGCCATGCCTTTTTAGTTAGGCTGGCATGCTCATCAGCGGAGGTCAGCAAGCAGCAATACAGTGAAAGCAGGTAACGTCAAAGAAAGTCTGAGAAAGCCCACAGTGGCAGAGCTGACACTTAGGTTTAGGCCAGTATTTGAAAGACAGAAAAAAAGAAAAGGGAAGTTAGGGTTTTCTGTGGAACTCAGTAAAGTGGGCAGGCAGACTTAACAGCTGCATGGCCATGGCCCCAAAGGGACTGTTCTTTGTTGTTTGTTTTTAGACAGGATCTCACTATGTAGCTCTGGCTGGCCTGGAACTCACTGTGGAGACCAGGCTATCCTTGAACTTAAGAGAAATCCACCTGCCTCTGTCTCCCAAGAGCTAATTCATGTGCTACCATGCCTGGCTTCTCCACTGCCTGCCCCCCACCCCGCCCCCCAAGACAATTCACTTAGTTAGCCCAGGCTGGCCTGGGACTCACTCAACTTGGAGTCAAAAATGAACTTGAACTCTTGATCCTTCTGCCTCTGCCTCCTGAGTACTGAGATTGTAGACAGCACAACCCCACCCAGTACCTGTGGACCACACCTATTACCTTCCTCTCTGAGCCTGTGGAGCTGCCTGCTGCTTGAGTGACACACACTTGCCTGGCTTGACTCTCTCCAGGATCTCTCTAACTGATAGCTTCTGCTTATCTCAGGCCTGTCTCCTCCGCTTAGGAGTATTTCTGAGTGCTGCCTTGAGCCTGGTTCTTCCTCTTCTGCCTCCACTTCAGTGGCCTCAGAATAGCATCCTCACCCAGAGATCCTAGCTGTATAGCTCTAGTCCTCAGCTCATTCTCAAGCTCCCATCTACACCTTTCTAGACATGCCAGCCACCCTACATACTCCTCCCAGTGTGCTCCAGAATCTGCAGAGGTTCTCTCCCTTCCCACACAGCCTGAAAAACCAGTCTCCTGGCAACCCTTCCATTTTTAACCAACTTTGAGTTGGTAAACCTGTAACATCTACCCCAAGTCTCTAGAGTCCCTAGTTCCTCTGTCCCACGCTGCTGTCCCTTAATTTAACTGTCACTCCTGTCAGCAGTCAGGACCTAACATTGTCCTTCTGTGGCTGTTTCCCTTTGCCACTCGGGTCAAGTCCTAACTGCTCCAGTCTGGCCCTGCCCTTGTCAGGCTGGTTTCCTGATACGCATGGCTGCTCTCTCTGTCCATCCTTACCTCTAAGCCTCCATGACCTATAATTTATCCCTTGGGTGGTAGAGGCAAGAGAACCAGGAGATCAGAGTCACCCTCAAATTAAAAAAAAAGAACAAACTAATGAGTGAACAATGCAAAAACTAAAAGCCATATGTGTGGTGCATACCTCGATCCCAGCAGTCAAGAGGCAGAGAGGCAGACCCTGTGATTTGGAGGCCTACACATTCAGACCCTGTCTCTAAAAACAAAAACTGACCAAGCAAAATACCTAAGTACAACCTTCTCATTTGCTGAACACAAGCATGTTCTTTTTAAAGCTGAGGTGGTCTGATTGATGCCAGTTAGGGAAAGCCTGTGTTGATACAGCTCCTGTGGGACACTGCTGCCTTCTCTCTCTCCTGGGTGCAATGTTGATCAGGCTTGATACTCTGCACTGTTTCTTCTCAGGGACAAGAACAAGGCTTTTCTTGGTGGTCCCAACTCAGCATTTTGAGTGGCTTGGTCTATGTGGGGAATGGACAGGTAGAGGTGGGAGGAGACAGCAAGTGGCTCACGTTAAAGATAGACTGTGCCCAAAGGAGGGGTTCCAGGGCCTCAAAGGCTGAGAAGTTTCTGTGTGCTTTTTCTAGACCACTCTCGACATCACTACCTGTGGCAGGGAGGGGGACCCAGAGTATGTCTTGCTCTTCAAATAGGTTCTCAAGTGCTTGCTCCCCACTCCCCAACCACCCCCTCCCTTCTTGAGATAGGGTTTTGTTACCATCCTGTAGCTAAAGTTGGACTCAAATTCAAAGCACATCTCCCTGCCTCAGTCTCCTAAGTGCTGGGATTACCAGCATGTGACACCTGTGTGCTTATTTATTGACACAGTCTCACTGTGTGACCTTGGCTGGCCTGGAACTCAAAATATAAACCAGGCTGGCCTCAAATTCGTAGAGATGTACCTGGGATTAATGATTCAAGGCATGGCTGGCCTTGAACTTCTGATCATCTTGCTTCCACTTGAGTGCGGAGATTACAGATGTATGCCATCCTGCCCAGTTTATGCTGAAGATCAAACCTAGAGCTTCCTGCTTGCTAAGCAAGCATTCTACCAAAGTTAGCTACATCCCTAACCTTTTTTCTTTTTTCAACATGTCCCTCCTCTAGCCCTTGTGTTTTTTGGTAAAAATGACGTTATCACATTATATAAAATTTGGAAGACAGAAGTCATCCATATCTCTGTCTTTCTGCATTGTTCTTTGATGTGTTTTCCTGCCAGGTTTTTTTCATGTCATTATTTTTGCCAAAACTTACTTGACACTTACTTAACAAAACCTTTCGTATGATTCTGGATTGTTTTGTTTTATTTTGAGATGGGGTCTTGCTAGGCAGCCTAGGCTGGGTTCAAACTCACTATGTATGTAGCCTAAGCTGGCTTATAGAATTCTTCCTGCTAGCATCGAGTGCTGGGATTACAGGTGTGTACTGCCATGCCAGACCTGAGGTGTTTAATGTGCTTGTTTGGAGCCTGAAATCAAGTCTCATGCTGGGACCTTGAGGGGGGAATATAACATGGGAAAGCAGGGAAGTCACTGAGACTCAAGCCTAATCAAGAGCTGTGAAACACATGAAAAGAGATTTCCCTCCAAACCAGTGAAAGTGAGGATGTTTCGTGTCCTTGTAAGCCCCAGCCCAGCTATGCTTCTTCTGGGACCCTCACACCCTAAGTAGCTGATGTTCCTCTTACCTGCCACCTTCCTTGCTGCCCTGGGCCCCTGCTTCTCTTCCTCCCTTCTTCTGGGAACCCTACTACTCTAGTTCCATTTCTGTTGTGATAAAATACTCTGGCAAAGAGCAACTTAAGGAAAAATGGGGTTTATCTCAACTTTTAATTCCACACTACAGTCCAAAATCAAGGGGGAAGTTAACACTAGAACTTCAAACAGGCATCATATCTGCAGTTAAGAGCAGAGAGAAACTGATGTATATATGATCATTTGCTTGCTTGTACTCAGCTTGATTTTTCTACTTTTACATAGTTTAGGATCCCCTGCCTGCCTGGGGAACGGTGCCACTAACAGTGGTTTGGGGCTTCCCATATCACTTAAGATACCCCACACACGCCCACACAGACATGCCCACAAGCCAACCAACGTATATAATCTCTAATTGAGACTCTCTTCCCAGATGATTATAAGGTTGTAGCAAGTTCACAATTAAAGCTAACCATCCCACCAACTTCTTCAGCCCTCTGAGTATCTCCCTTCCCTGCTGTCAGTCACTCTGTGCCTCACCCCAGAACGCTCTTGACATGTGTCTGCTTGTCTCAGCTACCAGTCCAACTGACTGAACTCTTAAGGAAAAACGAGCTGTGTCCTGCTTATATTGCCATGTTCCTTACGCTGTAACTATTTAATGATGTAAAGAACTAATTTTAGGAGCTTTTCTCCACTCTTCTTATAAAGTCAGTAAAAGGTGTTAGCCAGTCTGTGCAGCTGAGGGGGGTTTAGTTACTTCTTTGTAGGTGAAACTTAGACCTCACCATCTTTTAAAATAACTGCTTGACCTGCTTAAGAGCCAAATGGTGTTCCACGAGTGGCTAAAGTTGATGCTGGTGACTTCATTTTTTTGTGACTTGGAGTAAAAACTCGTGGTCTGTATCAGGCTGCTCAGTGTGGGGGATTCTTACATGAAAGACTCTCTGTGTGTGTCTTACTAAAGATGCGCCCCAACATCCAGCTCTTTGCAATCCAGTAAGGAAGCCCTTGCTTGCACTTTTTAGGAATAGGGTTCATTCATTCAGCCACATGGCGATCCATCACCGTCTATGTGTCTGGCACTGCACAGGGCTGGGGAAGCCTTGCAGTCTCAGGCTCACTGTCCTTTCCCTGTGTCAGACCCGGATTCAGAGTCTAGCTCAGACACTGCTCTGAGATCTTTTTTTTTTTTTTTTAAATGTGCGTAGATGTTTTACCTGGGTGTATGCCTGTGTACCGCGTGTGTGTGTGTTTCCTGAGGAAGCCAAAAAGATCTTGAAATAGCTATCGTCCCTGCTGAGCTTGGGCTTTCCCATCTGCACCAGGAGTACTTGTCTCTCATATGGCTGTGGCAAAGGTTAGATGAGGAAATTTGTGGTTGCCTTTTTTGCAGAGATATAAAACACACAAGTGGACAGAATAGCTTTTCAAGTCTTTATAGAATGAAACGTAATGACATTCCCTTCCTCCCTCTCTCCTTCCCTCCGTTCCTCCTTTTCTTTTGTACGTCCATATGTGCTTGTGTGGAGGTCAGAGGACAACTTGCAGAGAGTTCATTCTCTCCTACCTCATATATTTCAAGAATCAAACTCAGACTTGGTGACAAGCCATCCCATCAATACAGTATAGACACAAAGGAAAGAAGCTAAGTGAGTCACCATAGAGCTGGGTTTGGTTGCACATGACCTGTAATCCCAGGCCATAGCAGGAAGTTTGGGTTCAAAGTCAGTCTTGAAAACAATACTGAGTTCCAGGACAGCCTGAGCTACATAGAGATTCTTATCTGAGGGCACAGGGGTGGGGCGGGGTGAGGGGAGACTGTAGTTAGTGGAATGCATAGGGCAATGTAGAGTAAGTTTCTCAAAAATAAATAAAAACCAGGAATAAAAACAAGTTGAGAAAGGCTGATAGGACCTTCTGTTGATGTGACACAGTGGTCAATTCTGAGTGACTAGAATTCACAGTGACATCATCATGTGGTGAGCCTGGCACAGAGTGGACACTCAAAAAGTGTCACCTTCCCTTGATCCACACTTCCTCCCTCTCCTCATCAGCCTCTCTTGTAGCTGCCCACAGCTTCAGGGAGAGTCCAGATGTCCTTACAGAAGTACCTGTGTGTCATAGTGTTTTAGGTTCATCTGGTCCCAGGCCAGGTGCCTCCAAGTTCTTGGACCACTGTTGTGTTGCAGGTCCCCTAACATGAGGCAGTGCTTTGGGGAGAAAAAAGCTCTACAGTGTGGTATTTGTTCTCAAGCCTTTCCTGTGATGCTGCTCTGCCATAGGCCCCTCACCGAACCCCAGGGACCCTGAAGGGTAGACCAGTCCTAGATGCCCCCAGATGCAGAACACTCTCAGCCCTCTAGTGGGGACAGGCCAGTTAGGATGAGCTTGGTTAGGGTTCAGGGCCACACCTTGCAGACATTAGAAAAAGGAGTGGGGGGAATCAGTGTGGGGTGGTAGCCACACCCTTCTCCATCCTACCTCCAGAATCACATGACTCTTATTGTGATAGAAATGGCATCTTGCCTTGAGCTTCAAGCTGCCTATTAAATGTGCGCACCTTTGCCAGGTGTGTATGTGCCAGCTCCTGAAACTGCTGCCTAAGTTGCTTGCTTTCTGAGTGTCTCTGACACTGATCCTGTATTTAAGAATTGGATCTGGCTGGGTGGTTAATCCCAGCACTTGGGAGGCAGAGGCAGGTGGATCTCTGTGAGTTTGAGGCCAGCCCAGTTTAGAGTGAGTTCCAAGACAGCCAGAGTTACAACAGAGAAACCCTGTCTGGAAAAACCAAAAAAAAAAAAAAAAGAAAGAAAGAAGAAGAAGAAGAAGAAGAAGAAGAAGAAGAATTGGGTTTGTAGAGCAAGGTGTGGTGGTGCATGTCTGTAATCCCATCATTTGGGAAGTAGAATCATGAGGATCAGGAGATCAAGGCCATCCTGGTCCTTACAATTTGAGCTGACCTGAGGTATATGAAACTGTCATGAATAACAAGAGTGCAGGTCTCGGAATGAACTATAGGAACTCCAGCCAGTGGAGTGGATCTTAGAGATCTGCCTGCCTACCGAGTGCTGGAATTAAAGGCTTGCTCCACTACTGCCGGTTTAGGATTTTTTTTTTTTTTTTAATGAAAAGGAAAGTAAAGGAAATGTTTTCCTGGCTTTTCATCTGAGATCCCCTCCCTCCTAGCAAGTGTGTCTGATTTAACAGTCAGTGCTGGCAGCCAATAGCAAGTTTCCATTCCAGAACCTTTAACTGTCCTCTAAAATGCCAGAGGAATAAACTGCTTTCTGTAGACTGAGAAATAAAGCAGGGTTGGGGAATTAGCTCAGTGGTTGGGCTCTTGCTTCACAAGCACGAGGCCCTGGGTTCCATCTCCAGCACCAGAAAAAAAATATAAAAAATACATAAAGCAGTTCAGAAAGGCGTCTTCCTCTGCAGCCCATCCTACCCCTACCCCCACAATGTGAAAATACCCAGCAGGGTTAAATGCTGTGAGCCCCCTCTGAATCTGGGCACTGAGAGAGCCTGTGTGGGCCTCTTTCTAGAAAAAGTGAAGGGATTTGGATGATGAGATTTTGTTGTAGGGCAGACAAGAACTGTGGACACTTAGGACATGGGATTGCCTGCTGGCCCCTGTCATGGCTGTTTTCCTCTTGTCAATATCTAACTCCTCTCTTTCTCTTCCCAGGATCCCTCTGTGACCCAGCTGACTAATGCCCCTCAAGGTGGCCTGGCTGAATTCAATCCCTTCTCAGAGGTTGGTGACTATGTCCTTCCTCTGAGTTGTGCTGTCTTCTGGGAGGTGGTAGCATGTGTGTTAGCGGGAGGAGCCAAGGTTTCTGGGGCAGAGAGCATGGCAGAGAAAAAACAGCTCTGGAGAAGTTATTCTCAGAGGGGATAATCCTAATGGGGACTTGGGGTAAGGTAAGAATGGAGATGTCACCAAAAGTCACTGAAGTTCTCCTATGGGTTCTGTGATGTGGGCCTCTCTTTTACAGGCAGGACAAGGCAGTGCTGGAGAGCCTGGTATCTAGCAAGGCCAGGAGTGTGGGTTGGAGGTCACTGTTCCCTAATCCTAAGCCTTGTGGCCAAAAACTTGCCAAAGAGAGTCCAGATCAGTTGCTCACTGGTTTTCCACTAGTCAAAGGCATTCATTTCCCCCTTTGCCCCACACAGACCAATGCAACAACAACAGTTCCTGCCTCACAGCTTCCTGGACCCTCCCAGCCAGCAGTTCTCCAGCCCTCAGTGGAGCCAGCACAGCCAACGCCCCAGGTACTGGTTAAGAGTCCAACCTTTGGCCTCTCCCGCGCAAGCAGGAATCACCCAGGTCTGTAGTTGAAATCTTAGGGTTGGGGGCAGGCAAACGGTCTTTATCCCCGAGGCTTCTTGTGTATTTCTTTGGAGCCAATCAACTTATAGCCTCACTTCTCCCACCCACCCCCTTGCTGTCACCACAGAAGTAACCTCTACTCACCAAGCTGAGGTCCTTGGTGTCTTCAGAGAGCATCTGTCCCATTGTGCCGCTCCAGGTCCTCCGTAGGGCCCAGAGTCTGTCACATTGTTACGTTTGTGGTACTGGGAATCAAATCCAGGGCCTAACAAATGCTGTCACCAAGCTGCATCCCTGGCCCCTCTTGTTTTAACCTCATTTATTTCTGCCTTCTATCCTGTTTACCTTTGTCCTTGCACTGAGTCTGGTGAATCTTGTCTGCTTGTGCCTGACGCTGACCTCTGTCACCTCCCTACCCCCAACCCCACCCCAGGCTTCTCACCGCCCTGGTGAGCATGGCCCACAGTGGAGTTGTGTATTGCAGCTCCTGCTTAGGCAGGCCAGCAAGTTTCTGCCTGCCCGATTCCTGGCAGCGGGTGAGCCCTCAGAGAGGCAGATGCTACTAGGAGGAGATAGTATTCCCAGGGACAGCTACAAGCGAAAGCTTCCGAAGGTAGGCCCAGTGTAGATGAGCAAGAGGGTGGGCTGGGCACCTGGAGCCTGCCCAGGATGGGCCCTAGAACCCTGTGAGGTGAGACAGTCCCTGTGTGCAGGGTAACTTTACGTTCAGCAGGATGATGGGATGCAGAGACCCTGCCCCTGTTCTGCTGGCCACACAGATTTGGGGAGATGAGGCTAGGACCCTCAGTATGGCACTGTGTGGTCATTCTAATTTCAATATCTGAAGTTAACCCCCCAGAGGCGACCTTTGCTCTCTGGAGAACTGCTTTGGTGAATTATGTGTGTGTGTACACACATGCCTAGTTGTCATCCTGTGATATGGCCAGTGTACTGCCTGCTCCCCCAAAGTGGACCATAGTCTCATTCTTCAGGAGGAAGATGGGGCCAGACAGTGATGGCAACAGCAGGAGCAGGGCTCTGGGCCCAGTTCTACTCAGCCCCACCCGAGAGTCCCTGAACTGCCTCATTAAAAGGCTCCACTCTGCCTGCAGAGGTGGTAAAGCGTGGCCTCTGCATGCCATGAGAGTCAGGCAGAGAAGGGCGCACGTACGGACTGTCCCAGGGCATGGCAGACATTGTTCAGGTGGGCCTGGGAGGCAGCTCCTTGGGCAGAGTAGGGAGGGAGGCTACCTGGTGTGGATTACTGAGGCTCTGGTGCCTGTGGCCTGTCCCCACATCCTCCCTCTGTGCTTACTGCTGGCAACCTAGCGTTGTTTCCACTTTGCACACACACTTCAGGTTCTTCCCTTCCCATCTCTGGGTTTCTGGCTTCAGGTTGGGCTCCTGTGAGGTCTTTCCCCTTTGCTATTACCCAAAGGACAATATAATTCAACTTAGCCTGGCTCCAGACTGGGGATTAGAGGAGCAATGGGAGAGTCGGGAGGAAGTGGGAGCCCTGGCAAAGACTAAGGGGTCAAAGGTGGTATAGTGGTAGGGGTGATGGGTCACCGAGGTATTTTCATGGTATTCCTTAGGCCCTAAGATGCTCAGTTTGGCAGGACTGCCTCTGAGACCACTGTCTAGCTATTCCTGCCTGGGTGAAGTGCCTCTGCTGGCCTCCCTGGGCTAACACTGTTCCTTTCTCATTTCTGGCTGTTCCCTGCTCCCATTCTCTCTAGGCTGTTGCAGCTGCAGCCCAGGCAGGCCTGCTTCGACAGCAGGAAGAACTAGACAGGAAAGCTGCTGAGCTGGAACGCAAGGAGCGAGAGTTGCAGAACACTGCGGCAAATTTGAATGGTAACAAAGACTACTGGGGTCTAGCCTGCTCTACCTGGCACAAGGGGTCCCCTGAGCCACCTTCATGGGAGATCTTGCACAGGTTTTGATTTTGGAAGCTTGTAGTTTGGGGAGCTCAACATAATAGCAATATCATCTGTATCTGTAACCCTAGCACATGTGAGGCAGAGGCAGAAGGATCACTCCAAGTTCCAGGCCAGTCAAGGCTATAACACAGCAAGACTGCATCCAAAAAAAAATAAGGAAAGGAGGAAAGTTGCTGGTCCTGGGGTAGAGAGCAGTAAGGCAGAAGTTAGGAGACCAGCAGAGTAGGCCTGACAGATACGGGTTATTTCTGCATTCCTTCCCACCTCTGAAACTCTTTGGTTCCCTGAGCACAAAGTTCCATGTTGTTGCTAAAATTCCTTCCCAGAGGGAGATGTGAACATTTGTCATTGTCCCAATGACAAACTGAGGCACAATTCCACCAAAGTTTACTCTGCAGAGCCTATGAGTTTATTGGGCTTCCTTACAGAGGTGTGGGTGCTCTCCCCCATAGCCTGTCCCTGGAAACCCTTACCCAACAGGGATGAAGACATCCCTGTAGTGGAGTAGATTGAGCCCCCTTCCCTATATACTCTGGCCCCTCCCCAAGGCCATGTGCAATTGAGGCAGAGTTGCATGCAGTAAGTGGTATGGAGTGGCTAAATACTCAGGTAAGGGTCTCCTGACCCTCTTCAGCCCTCCATGAGAAGCTGTAAATGGTCAACAAGCCCCTCCGGGATAATACTTTATAAGGGGGTTCAGCTGAACTCTCCAAGATGGTAGTTGCTTGACTCGGAGGATAGTTAACTTTATATACACTTCTGGTGACAACCCTGGTTGTCCTGCTTGTGAGCTGGTCATTAGTGAAAGTAAAGCCAGTATGCTAGCTCACACCTTTAATCCCAGCACTCAAGAGTACAAGCAGGCAGGTCTCTGTGAGTTCAGGGCCAGCCTGGTTTACACTCAAGCATAGCCAGGGCTGTATCACTCACTGTCTCGGAAGAAACAAAGGTGCCATTTAGGACATCTAGCTCTCTCTATTACTCAGTGCAGTTGGGTTTCATTATCTTGGAATAAACTTGTGGGTATCTCTCTGGGTCCTTCTTTGATCTCACTTCATGTTCCATGAAGCCCCTGGAACTCCTGAGCTCTCCTTATAGGGGCACCTCTACAAGTTCTGCGCTGCCTATAAACTGGGCTAGTGCATGCTGTGCTCCATGCCACTGATGAGGCTGAACCCTTTTTACACAGTGAGAGACAACAACTGGCCACCCCTACCCTCATGGTGCCCTATCAAGCCCTGCTTCTATCAGGACTTCTCTACGGAGATCCCTGCCGACTACCAGCGGATATGCAAGATGCTTTACTATCTCTGGATGTGTGAGTTCTTGAGATCCCTGTGTTTGCCTTGCTCCCTGGGGTCAAGACCTCTCTCAGACACTATCCTCAGTGTTTGGACTGGCATGGGAGGTTCTTTATGTTCTGAGCCTGCTAACAAGGGCCAGCTAGACTACTTTGAAAGGGAGAGGGACTAGCCGGAGACTTCTGCATTCTTGTAGAGCTCACTGTACTGAAAGTCTCAACATGGGTAAAGGCCTCCTCTCCTCACAGGCCTCTAGATTCCTAGCAGCTCCATTGTGGGCTACTGGGAAAGAGCTATTTCATTCCCCAAGGATCAGCCCTGGGTCTGCACCTCACTGTGCCTATCCCTTAAACCTGGGTGTCCTGTCCCCTCCTAAGAAAGTTTGGTCTCTGGTGTTAAGTCCCAAAGAACCTGGATCTGGAAGCTAACCCTGCCTAAGTATAGACTGAAATCTTCTACTATTTTTGCAGCTTTCCTCACAACATGGCCTTTCCTAGGGAGTGGCTTGCTCTGTGGGCAGCCAGCCTTTCAGCCACCTTGGTTCAAATGTCCTTTTTCTCCTTGCCCCTTCCCAGTACATTCAGTGACTCTGTTTCTAAACCTGCTTGCATGCCTGGCCTGGTTCACCAGTGACGCCGGTAATGGAACAGCCTTTGGCCTCTCCATCCTTTGGTTTCTGATCTTCACCCCCTGTGCCTTCCTTTGTTGGTACCGACCCATCTACAAGGCTTTCAGGTGAGTGGAGCTAGTACAAGGGTGAGGATATAGCTGGCATCTCCAGGCAGCTGATAGACCCAAGCTCTGGGCCCATCAGTCCATCTCAGAAGAGTGGCGGGGAACTGCTTTTCTCTCTTCACTGGAGTCAGAGCAGACAAATTAAAAGCCATTTACCTCAGCTTGTAGGTGAGGTTTGTTAGAGGCCTATCCGTGCATGAACACAGGGGAATGAGAAGGGGCTGGAGCCTCACCTGCTGTTGCCCTGTTCTTGAGCAGGCTAGCTGTTAGGCAGGGATCTAGTTGCTGGGAAGACAGATTACCTTTCTGAGGCTGGAGGTGAAGGTATCAGATGCTATCTGTTGCCACTACGTAAGCTAGCTCATGAAAGCATAAATGGATGCATCTCTGAGACCCCTGGGGATTTGGAATTATACTTCAAGCTTGATGCCTTTTTATTTTTTTAAATAAGATTTCTTGGCAGCAGATAAGAGTTCTTTTTTTAAAATAACTTATTTTATTTTATGTGCATTGATGTGAGGATGTCAGATCCTCTGGATCTGAGAACTGAAGTTGTGAACTGATAGTTGTGAGCTGCCAAGTGGGTGCTGGGAATTGAACCCAGATCTTCTGGAAGAGCAGGCTGTGCTCTTAACCACTGAGCCATCTCTCCAGCTCCCTAAGCTTGATGCTTTTAGGGCTGGGAGTCTAGCAGGTCTCTGGAAGAGGAGCTGGGAGTATCAGCAAGGCAGATCCTGAATTCCCACTGTATCCTGGTTCTCAAGGACCCAGAGGTCAAAGCCAAGGATGAGGTTCAGTTGGTAGAGTGCTTGCCTAGCATTGTGAAGCCTGGGTTCTATTCCAGCGCCACATAAAATTGGGTGTGGTGGCATAGGCCTATATATTCCCAGCATTTGGGAGATAGACAGGAGGGTCAGAAATTCAAGGTTACATAGGGAATTTAAGAGACCAGCCTGGGCTACATGAGACCCTCGTTTATAACTAAAACAAAACAGCACAGTGGAAGAAGTACTCAGTTTTTGAGGAGCCTTAACCAGTTTGCTATTCCACAATATCTTTTCTTCTACGCAAGTCTATCTACAGTGTGTGTGTGTGTGTGTGTGTGTGTGTGTTGTCAGGGTGGAGGCGGTTTAGGGCATTGAATTCATGGGCTTTAAAGATTGTATGAGCATGTTTTTGCTTTTGTCAATGTCTGTGTACCATCTGCATGCATTGTCCTCAGAGGCCAGAAGAGGGTGTTGAATCCCTTGGAACTGGAGTTACAGATGGTCGTGAGCCACCATGTGGATCCTTGGAAGTAAGCCCAGGTCCTCTGGAAGCTCAGCTAGTACTTTAAACTGCCACACCATCTCTCCAGCCCTAGTATTTTAGTGTGTGTGTGTGTACGCGCATACACACATGCCAAAGTTCACATATGTCAGAGGACAACTTCTGAGAGTTCTCTCCTTCCATCCTGCAGATTGAACACAGAGCATCAGGCCTTGTAGCAAGTACTGACCCACTGAGCCATCTCATTGGCCCCAAGCCCTCTTGTGATTTATTTCTTTCTCTCTCCACAGGTCTGACAACTCTTTCAGCTTCTTCGTGTTCTTCTTTGTATTTTTTTGTCAAATAGGAATCTACTTCATCCAGTTGATTGGCTTGCCTAACTTGGGGACCAGGTAAGACCTAGGGTATTACACAGGGTTCAGTTTCATTGACATTTCCTAGCTCCTAGAGATCCTGTTTTGACCATGGTGGAGAAAGGGTGGAGGGTACACTATGAAGTGCCTTGGTTTTCTACTGTGAGACAAAACATTTCCTGGGGACACACACACATCTGCTCACCCTAGGTAGGGAACCCACGACAGACTAAACCACCAGAGTCCACCTTGGTGAACCATGAGTTTCATTGGGATTACTTACAGGGATATGGGTGAGAGGTACTTACAGGAGCAGAATGACTCACAGACAGCTGCATCACCAAAGCCACCCCAGCATGGGTGACAGCTCACAGAGTTGGGAACCTGGAGCACACTGCAAATTGGAGAGTGTTTTTAAGTGACTGTGGTCTAAAGCTCTTCCAGGTTGCTGGACTGTTTTCTGCTTGTTTGAAGCAGCTGGTCTGAACTGGGGGTCTTCTTTGCAGCTCAGATTCCTTTATCAGAGGGGTTGGGGGGTTCCCTCAGCTTTCATTGCTCTCTCCCGCAGGGAAGGGCCTAATGAATTTGGTCAGTTTCAGGGACTTCTGAAGCTATTTTGAATTGTTACTTTCCTGCTTAAGGACCTTCCTGTAGGATAGACTGTTTCAATCTCCAAGGAAACTGTATGCAGTAATATTTTTACTTTTGTGATACTCTACAGGTCACACCCAGACCTTGCAAGTGCTAGGAAATGCTCTGTCTCTGAGCCACACCCCAGGTTGAAGCTGCACACCTACTGGGCAGGTCACCAGGGACAACAAGGAAACATTTTTCAGAGGTGCAAACTCTGCCAGACCTCAGCAGAGGGAACCACCATCCTGGCCAGTGCCAGACTGGACAGTGGAACCTCAAGCATCAGATCAGGAGTTTTTTATTGATTCAGAACACCTCAGGTGCAGATCATAAGCAATCAGACATCCCCCACATAAATCCAACACCTGCAGACAATACAAAATGCCAAGACCTATGCATCCCTTTTTCCAACAGTGCACAAAAACAATTATTTTAAACACAACTAAAAATAAACTTCTATAACAATTCCCCTTTTCTGTGTAAGCCAATCAAAAAAGAAGAAAAAAATGCTTTATCTTTACAATACAATTTAACACACCACCAGCAAAACTACTTACAAGAGAAACAATCACAAGGGTTGTCAGTGCACAGGACCAAATGAAACCAAACATCTATCAAGCCTTTCACCATGTCTTTGGACATTGTGGAAAAACATTATCATTATCCAATTATCGGGAATTCACTCACAATCTTCTGGGTTCCTTCAAAGGGCTTGGATCACTCTCTGGCTCTGTGTGTACCTTCTGCAGCACACACAGCTTGTCCTCCAGGCTCTGGCTGGCTCCACTCCACTGTTGCTGCTGTTCTTGGTGGTTATCCCATGGTACTGGCATCTTCAGAAAGCTGGGGCCTTCTGCTGAAACTGGGCTGTACTTTCACTAATAGCCTCTCCTGGGCTCTCTTCATGGTGCCAAGCCTCAGCTTCTTTACATGACCCCTTCAATCTGGGTCTTCAACTGCTACTGAGGCTGTATTTTCACCAATGGCTTCTCCTGGCCTCTCACAGTGCCAAGCCTCAGTTGCTCTTCATGACCCCTTCATGCCTTCAGAACCAGCACCACCTGGGTGACTCTTACAGTACCAAGTTCGGTTGCCAGTTCTGGGAGACAGTTTCTGTGTGCTGACCCTGAGGAAACACTTTCCAGATTTTAAGAGTCTGGTTTGCTGGAAAAACAACTGGTATGCTGGTCAGCAGGAAGGATTCCCTCATGGGTGGAGTTCTCATCACCATCACAAGTTTTTAGACTGCTTGTCTTTCTCTTAGGTTTGCAGAGGGAAAAAAACAAAACAAAAGAAAAAACTGGTCAGTTTAATTAAGTGGCTTTTGGGCTCCATACTGAGGCTTCCACAACAGCAGAGGGTCCCGGGCAGGTGGGAAGAATCTCCTGAAACATTCTGATAGTTTGGTATTCTTCTTCACCACTGCTATGGGTAAGCACCTTGCTTCATAAATATCAAAAACACCACCTTGAGCTTCACACACATACAAAGCAACTATCAGAAAACTCAATTTATAAAACAGTACGATCTGATTTCCGTTTCTATGCCCCCAGCTGCCTCCCCGCTGAATTTTTTGTTTTTACCACGAAAATGTCTTTCTCTAAAGGCCTCTATTCTGTGGCTCTCACTTTTGAGCCCTCTTTCTCACTTAATTTTCACAATTTTCTCTTCAGAGAGGCTTATTTCCTTCCTCACTCTCCTCTTCCTTCAGGAGCCTTCAATTAATACCTTAATCTCTATCTTCTGGTAGCTTTCTTGAACATACTTTACCCGACTCTACAAGGTCTCCACGTTTGATGGGGGTCCTCGCCTCTGTACTTTCTGCCTATCACCTTGGGAACCACTTGTAGTAGTTTGCTGCTGTGGTGGCTTAGCCAAGAAGACAGGCGCTTTCATATGCGCAAACCCTCCCAGACCTCCGCAGAGGGAACCACCATCCTGGCCAGTATCATACTGGACAGTGAAACCTCGAGCATCTGAGCTCAGGAGTTTGTATTGATACAGAACTCCTCAGGTGCAGATCACTATCAATTTAACATCCCCCACAGAAATCCAACACCTGCAGACAATCCAAAATGCCAAGGCCTATGCATCCCTTTTTTCCAACAGTGTATAAAAACAATTATTTTTAACACAACTAAAAATAAACTTCCACAACACCATGTTCCCATTATTTTACAGTAGCTACTTGTCTTTCTTTTTCTCTCTACATTCCTAGGTGTGTAGATGAGAGAGTCTCATGCTGGCCTGGGACTTAACTGAGGTCAGGGTGGCCTCAATTTGTGATGATCCTCGTGCCTGCCTCCAGAGAGCTGAGAGTTCAGGTGTGAGCTGCCATGCCAGTTTGACTTGTCTTTAGGGCAGTGTTTGGCACTGTGTAGCAACTTCTTGCTTTTCTCCTGCATCCTCCTCCTAGAGGCTGATGGATGCACTGGCCTTTGAAGCCCCTGAGTTACACCTTGCCTCTCAAACTCACTATATAGCCAAAAATGACCTTGAACTTCTTGTTCTTGTGTCAGGAGGACATGGATGTACCTCCATGCCTTTTTTTTTTTTTTTATTAGTGCTTGGTATGGAACCCAGGGCCTCATGCATACTAGGCAAGCACTCTACCGGTGGAGCTACATCCTCAGCTCTTTTTTTCTTTCAAGGCCTTGTGACTGCAGGAGATGGGGCCTGCCTCCCTAGAGAGGTTTCTTGCTGTTCTAGGGCATGTAGCTGGCTTGAGTTTCCTGGATACCTCAGTCCTCAGCTCAGCATTAATTTCCAAAAGAAAAACTGATGGCTGATGTTTTCCTTCCTACCCCAGTACACAGGGAAGTATGCAAGAACGTCAAGCTGGCATAGGGCTGAGAGCATGGGCCTGGAAGGGTAGCACTATTTTGGTCCCCTCCCTGTAGCAGCTGAGTTAGCAGTCTAGAGTATGAGGAAAGGGCTGGTCACACTGGCATTCTGAGCCTAAACACACTGCCCTTCTACTTCCCTGCTTCCTTCTTACTCTGTTTCTAATCCAGCCCTTTTTGATGGATGGTTCAATTTCATTACTTATTACATTAAGCTAGACCAGCAGTTCTCAATCTGTGTGTGTGTGGGAGGGTGTCACACAACCCTTTCATAGGGGTCAGTTAAGATCTCTGCATGCCAGATATTTATATTATGATCCATAACAGTAGCAAAATTAACTGAAATAGCAACAAATATGAAGAACTTTATTAAAGGGTCGCAGCATTAGGAAAGTTGAGAACCACTTAGCTAGATGTTAGGATATCTTGGTTGGCCAAGCATGGGTGGCCCATGTCTGTAATCCCAGCTTTTGGGAGATAAGACAAGAAGATTGAAAGTTTAACGTCAGCCTAGGCTACATAGTGAGTTCTGGGCTAGCTTGGAGTACATAGAAAAACCCTGTCTCAAACAAATGAGCTGGGTGTGGTGGCACACGCATTTAATCCCAGCACCCAGGTGGGCAGGAACAGGTAGAGCTCTTAGTTTGAGGCCATCCTGTTCTACATAACAAGATTTAAGTCAGCCAGGGTTACATAGCGTCTCAGAGAGAGAGAGAGAGAGAGAAGGGAGAGAGAGACAGTAGGAGTGGGGTGGGGCATGCTACGATTAATAACTGCTGTTTGCACTCTGGACTGGGAGTCTTGAGATTTGAGGTCTGGCCCCAGCCCTGCCCTTACCACCTTGCTTCAGTGCACCTGATGAGCTCTGCTGGCTCCTGCCTGTTCTTGCCTTCCCATAGACCCTCTGTGGCCTTTTCTGTGTGGTGTGTGTGTGACCTCCAGATGGAGATTAAAGGACAACTTGCAGAGGTCGGTTCTGTCTACCAGAGCTCTAGTGAACTCAGGGCATCAGACTCGGCGGCAACCACCTTTACCCGCTAAACCGTTTTGCCACCTCTCCACTTTGTTTTCTGATTCAGGGTCTCTCCTTAGTGTGGAGTTTGCTGAAAAGGCTTGTTAAGCCAGCAAACTTCAGGGATCTGTTTCTGCCCTCCCCGTGCTGGCTGGGATTATAAGCATAGGCTTTTTCATATGGGTTCTGGGGCTCTCAATTCAGGTCTTCCTGCTTATGCTGCAAGCACTTTGCCAGCTGAGCTCTCCTATCCTTTTTTCTTTCTTTAAAAACAAGGCTGGCCTTTAACTGATGATCTAGCTGCCTATGCCTCTCAATTGCTAAGATTACAGGCATAAACCACAGCACCCAGTTTTAATACACAAATTTTTAAAATTGCCTTTATTTAGTGTGCGCTGTACATGCATGCAGGGACCCACATGTGAGAGTCACTTCTGCCACCACATGGGTTCTGGGGAACAAACTCAGGTTGTCAAGCTTAGCGGCAAGTCCTGTTGGACCAGCTTTCTCTGGTGCTATAATTTTCTTTTGTTGCTTGTGCTTTGGGGTCACACTTAAACCACCAGGAAATTCAAGGTCATGAAAAGTTACTTCTGTTTCTTCTAAGAGTTTGTTTTTTTGAGACAGGGTCTCTCTATATCCTGACTGTCCTGGAGCTTGCTAGGTAGATCAGGCTGTCCTAGTACTTATATTCTTCTGGCTCTGCCTCCCAAGTGCTGTAATTAAAGGTGTGGCCAACATGTCCAGCTCTTCAGAGTTTTATAGTCTCAGCTCTTACACTGAAATCTTTGCTTTATTTTGAGTTGAGCCTTATATATGATTGAAATAAGGGTAGTTGTCCTGGTACCATTTGTTGAAGAGACTATTTATTGGCTCCCCTTTGGGGTGTGAAAACTTTTTATTCCTTTCATTTATTTATTGGGAGTCCAGGGACATACATCTCAGGACATGTATGTGAAAGGCTTGAGTATCAACGTCAAGTTCTACTAAATCTGAGGATAAATTCTTCCCTTTCACCATGGAGGTCCTGAGTATCAAACTTAAATTATCAGGCTTGGCATCAAGTACCTTTACATGCTATCACCCTTGGTTTTAGGACCCTTATTTAAAAAAAAAAAGATGTGTCTATAAAACCCACATTAAAAAGGACCCTTATAAAAAATGGGTAGATTGGTGCTGGGGAAATGGCTTAGCTGTCAAGAGCACTAGCTGCTCTTCCAGAGGACCCAGATTCAGTTCCCAGCTCCCACATGCCAGCTCACAACTGTCTGTAACTCCAGTTCTAGGGGAACCGACACCCTCACACAGATACAACAACGCGAAGATGCCTTGGCATCGCTCTGTCTTCATGCTACTCTCACACTGTTTTGATTCCTGTAGCTTTGTTGTAAGTTTTGAAGTCAGGCAGCGTGAGAATAATCCCTTTATAGCTAAGGACACTGAGGCTCTGGGTTTGACATAACCATGAAAAGCAGAGGTCCTAATGGGGAAAGTTAAGGTGACAGGATAAAGGCAACAGGCCGGCCGGTGCCCCTCTCCCCAGAGTCCTCTGTGCAGAGCCAGTGTCTTCCCCATCCCTACCCTCAATCAGCAGTATACACTTAGCCTCGGGCTGCTCCTGACACCTCACTGGGCCAAGTGACTCTGAGAACTCAGGACAGGGCATGTTGGAGCAGTGTGGGCCTCTGAGTACTCATAGCCTGGTCTCATAGAGGAGGGTCCCTGTGCTGTAGGGAGATGCCCAGGTGGTGGCCAGGGTACAGCTATTTGGGAGAGGTGCTCTTGGTGACTTCTGAGTCTCAATCTTACCTCACCTCTGGTGTCTCGTTTTGTAGCGGTTGGCTCGCAGCCCTGTCTACAGTGAAGAATGGGCCCTTACCGGTATCCATCATCATGATGGTAGTGGCTGGCTTCTTTACCCTCTGTGCCGGGCTCTCACTCTTTCTCCTGCAGCGGGTAAGTAGGGCATGAGCCAACATTAAACATAAGGATAAGGTCCATCTCTCCTGCATCTAAATATTCCTTGTCTCCAAAGCCCTCTGGAGCCCAGCACCTTTGCCCAAGGCTCTGGGTGAGCAGCCAGGCAGAGTTGAACTTACAAGGACCCCTTTGGGAATATACTCTAATGACCAGGATTGCTGTGGCCTCTTCTCACCCCAGCTTCTTTCCCTAGGTACATGCCTTATACCGCCGAACAGGAGCCAGCTTCCAGCAGGCTCAGGAAGAGTTTTCCCAGGGCATCTTCAGCAACAGAACCTTCCGCAGTGCTGCCTCATCTGCTGCCCGAGGAACCTTCCAGGGGAATTAGCCTTCCTGACTCTCCTCTTGGCCTCAGCCTCTTCTGTCACCTGCCTCCTGAGCTGCACTTTCCGTGGGTGCCTTATGCAGTGATTATGCCCAGCACAGACCTGGCAGGGATTCTGTCTCGTCCCTGCTCCTTCCTCAGTCGTCAGGGGAGGAAGGGATAGGGACTTTTATTCTTTTTTTACGCAAAGGAAAAGAAAAAATAACAAAGCTGTTTTTCCTTTTCTAATGGTGGTTTGGAAGGATTTTTTTCTGGAAGCATTGGGACTGCTTCCCCTGAAAACAAATGTACTAGCGTGTTCATGCACCACACACAGGGATCATTGGCCAGCCTGGGCTGGTACCAGAAATTTTCCACAGGCACCCTGGGCTCCACTCCTCCCTCTATGGGCTTGGCCTGTACTGTCACCTCCACAGTCTTGCCTTTAACGCTTGGGCTTCATAAGCCTCCCAAGGGCTCCACTTGAGGTGAGCTGCGCCTGTGTGCGCAGGTATTCCCCAACTGTCTTCGAGTTGTCCCAGGAGTTCCACACAATAGAGTCATGACCTCTATGACTGCTCTGCCCCATGGTGTACTAAGCACCTTGTGCCCTCTAGGGCCCTCCCTAGCCCTTCTCTTCAGACTTCTGAATGTATAGTGAGTGGGGTTGGCTGGGACTCCGGGGATGGGGAGAGACCCAAGACAGGCAGGTTGTCCTGAGGTGTCATCTGACCTGTTTGGCCTCTCTCCTCCTGGGGGACCCTGCCCCTCTGCCTTAGCCTTACTCCTCCTGCCCTATCCTTGGCAATAATCACTTCTTACAACTCTTAGGGTGGCTGGAGGAAATCAGTCCAGAACTACAACCACAGGCAGGACTGCTGCGCCTCTTGGTGAGGGTTCCTGCCACAGCCACCATGGTATCCAGGTGCCTTTCTGCTTGTCCCGGGGACTCTGCAAGTGGCACCGCAGAGTGCCACTGTAAGGAGGCCACTGTAGAAACCAGACCCTGCATTACATCAGTTCCGCAGGAGCTCACCAAGCTGGCCAGCTTCCTGCCTCTGGGAACTGGGGCCCTTCTGAGCTACCCTCATGCTGTCAGCCCATGTAGTCCTAGAGCCATTGAACGGTCATGACAGCCACCAGGGTTTTGTAAACTTTCTGGTATTATTTTCCTCCATGTACAGATGTATATGTCATGTCTCAATTTTTGTGCTTAAATAAAAATAAGATTTTCGGGTAGCACTGGTCCTGGTTCTCTGGTGCACTTGGGAGGACTGTGGTCTGCTGAAGTAGGGGCTGAGGGCCTACAAAGATAGGTGAGGTGACAGGATCCTTGGCAGCTGGACTCTGATAGTGTCAAGCCACTCACCTCTAGGGAAGAACTCCTTCCAAGAATGAAAAGCAGAAGGGAGGACCCCAGCAGTGGCAACTTGAGGCATCTTAAAAAAAAATATTTTTAGCTAGGTGTAGTGGCATTGCCTTCAGTCCCAGCACTAGGGAGGCAGAAGCAGATCTGGGTTCGGAGTCAGCCTGGTCTACAAAGCAAGTTCCAGAACAGCCAGAGCTATCCAGAAAAGCCCTGTCTAAAATAAATTAATGAATAAATAAATAAATAAAATTTAATGTTCTATTTTGTGTGTTTTGATCAGAGGATAACTGGTGGAGTCGGTTCTTCCCCCTGTAGGGCCCAGGAATTATTTTGTCCTGCTGCTTCTAGTCTAGGAGGGCAGAGCAAGGACGGAACTTTTGCTCCCGCCCCCTACGTGGGTGGTCGCTAGGGTGCCGTGTGCTGAATGAGGGTTTCCCATGCCGCAGTCCTCCACCCACTTCCGCTATGCCCACTGAAGCCTCGGGGAAAATCCGCCCGGCAGTCCTAGCACTGGGTGTCGCCCAGCCCGTGGCGGACAGGGAGGAGCCTCGGAGGGGAGGTGTGGAGCCGCGCTTCGGCGGGCGGCGCTGGGGCCACGCGGAGTCCCGCCCTGTCGCCCCTCGAGCGCCCCCCGCCTTGCCTCTGGCCGGAACCTGCGCCCCGAACCAGGAAGCTCCTAGGGGCGGGCGCGGGATGGCTGGGCCCGGCTGGCGTCTTCCTCGGCTGGACGGCTTCATCCTTACCGAGCGCCTGGGCAGTGGCACGTACGCCACGGTGTACAAGGCCTACGCCAAGGTGGGTGTGGGCGGGCCGTGCCCGAGGCGTCCCGGCGCCGGGCTCCCGGCTCCGGTGCCAGCCAAACCCCGGGCGAAGCAAGAGAGAGGCGACCGCCTGAGAACAGTATGGCCAGCGGTTGCCTGGCCCGAAGCGGGTGGAGGAGGCTGGAGCTGACCGCCCCTCTTAGATCTTAAAAACAAACACACGCCGTTTTGGCCTGGAGGGGCGGGCGGAGACCTGAGGGAACCTCTGTGTCAGTGGCTGGAGAACCGGCTCCGCACGGAAGTCATCTTAGGGGCTGGGAGGAGTCTAGGACCAGACTCCTAGGAGGCAGGACCAGTTAGAATGCAGCGTGGCCAGCTCTTAGAACAGTGACATTCCTTTTTTCTTTTTTTTTCCTTTCTCGGCCACTCTAGAATGAGGGTTAGAAGCAAGGGGTTGGGCAACACTTGCTGGGTTGGGAAGCCAGGATTCCAGAATCCGAAAAAGGGAAGCTGGGCAACTTGGAGGCCTGTGGAGAGTGGATAGACTCAGGCCCGGGGGAAGGTTGCATAGGGACCCAGAGCCCCTCCTGTCACTCAAGACAGAGACCCCAAATTTCCTATCCTACAGAAGGATACTCGAGAGGTGGTAGCCATAAAATGCGTGTCCAAGAAAAGTCTGAACAAGGCTTCGGTGGAAAACCTCCTGACTGAGATTGAGATCCTCAAGGGCATTCGGCACCCCCATATCGTGCAGCTGAAAGACTTCCAGGTGTGAGCCTGGGGCAGGGCTCCCTCCAAAGGAGGCTGGAGAAGGGACACTGCTTACAGCTGCCTCTTTACTTCCAACCACAGTGGGACAGTGACAATATCTACCTCATCATGGAGTTCTGCGCAGGGGGTGACCTGTCTCGATTCATCCATACCCGCAGGATCCTGCCTGAGAAGGTGGCTCGTGTTTTCATGCAGCAGCTGGGTAAAAGCCTCTGACACACTCCGTGTTCTCTTCTCCCCTATCACGTTGCTTTGCAGTTTCCCATACCTTCGTCTCCAACATCTGTGGGAGTTCAGGCTTCTTCCTGTGCAACATGATATAAGAACCGTGTAGAATCTTCCAGGGCCCAGTAGGTGGAACCCAAGTGCTTTCGTGAGGAAGAATGCAAAGTCCTAAGGGCTTGGGCTTTTCAGGAGACTCCAATAAGGTCTAATGAAGGGTGCAAAGAGCAGGCACTTGGGGAAATTCCTAGAAGTGGCAGAAGTCTGGTGCTTGTATGTATTCTGTAGACCAGCCAGGACAGAACTGCAGTAATATAGCAGGAAATGGGTAGATGGGAGCTTGGGGAGGGGAGAGGCAGAGAAATAGGCTCTGACTTCTTTTCATGGGGCCGGCTCCCCAGCTAGTGCCCTGCAGTTCCTGCATGAGCGAAACATCTCTCACCTGGATCTGAAGCCACAGAACATTCTGCTGAGCTCTTTGGAGAAGCCCCACCTGAAACTGGCAGGTCTGAATCTGGAACAGCAGGGTGATGTTTCAGAGTGGGTAAACAGTGGGCTTCTCGTTGGGCTCCCTCAGCAGCTGGGTCCCTGGGGTCCCTCTGAAGCCATTAGGGACCGGTCAGGAGATACAGGACTGAGATATAGGGCCATCGCGGAAAGGTACCCTCAGTCTCAGGCTACCCACACTTAAGTCCTGCAGTGTGAGGGTGGGGTTAGGGATCAGTCTGGGTTACAGTTTGGGCTCAGTCTAGAAATGGTGCCAGTGTGTGACCAGCATCAGGATCAGTCTGTGAGCAGGGACCCAACTTAATCTGTCATTAGAATTAGGGCTCAATCTGGGCAGCTGAGGAGAATATGTGGCAGTGGGAAGGTGGCTGTGGCCTCTGATAAGATTTGAAAAAGAATGGACATGAGTTTAGGGAACAAAGAATATGACTTAGCTTGGTCCTGATGCGGGTGGGGGATCTATGCTGACTGCGTTCTGAGGTGGGCTTCTGGGAAGAAGGTGTTTAAGAGGCTGTGTGCCATGGGGAGGATCTCCATCCCAGAGGGTGATACGGGAGGAGTGATGTGGGCCAGTAGCCCAGGGGAGGAGGCAGGAGCAGTACAGGCGAGTCAAGGGTGGGGAGGAGTTCTGACTGGAGTGGAAGAAGCAGCTGGGATTTGAGTCCTGGGCCTGACCTCTTGCCTGCAGACTTCGGCTTTGCACAGCACATGTCCCCATGGGATGAGAAACATGTGCTTCGTGGCTCCCCGCTCTACATGGCTCCTGAGATGGTCTGTCAGCGGCAGTATGACGCCCGTGTGGACCTCTGGTCTGTGGGGGTCATCCTGTATGGTGAGACCTTTGTTCCCTTTCTCTCTACCCTGAGAGTTACTCTGTATTTGTGCAAGGCCTCTCTGGGTCCCTCCTGGGTTCTAATGAGAACTGAGAGACCCAGGGCTCTACTCTGAGGGTTTTGGTCCCCTTCTGAGGGGTGAGCTCGGCCAGACTTAACCTTGCCCCTTTCCAGTCTCCCCTCTGCCTTCTTCCACAGAAGCCCTCTTTGGGCAGCCTCCCTTTGCTTCCAGATCGTTCTCAGAGCTAGAAGAGAAGATTCGAAGCAATCGGGTTATTGAGGTACGTCTGGCAGGGTCTTGGCATCTATTGGATATTGAGGGACTCAAGGTTCTAATGGTTCCACTGGTGCAGACTGCAGTGTAGGCTCCAGGCCCTTCGTGGTGGTGGGACTTGCCCTGCTGTGGGAGCCTGGGATCTGGTCCATTCCTGAGGCTCCAAATCAGCCACAGCAGACAACAAATGACCTATGGGGAAAGGCCATACAGAGCCAGGCCCAATCTTTTCAGAGTTTAAGACTGTAGGCAAATTCCCATTTGATAAGCACGTGGTACCTTTACCAGCTTGGCTTTTTTCCTGCACATCACCTGGACCTGCCATGTCCTCCCAGGTCTCAGATTACCCACCTGCAAATATGTACCCCTTGAGAGGAGGGAGTTCCTAACAGGCCTTGGGCTTAGGGCTCAGATGTTGGAGCCCAGTGTGACGTGTCCCTGCACTATTCCTCTGCAGCTCCCCCTTCGTCCCCAGCTCTCCCTAGACTGCCGTGACCTGCTGCAGCGACTTCTAGAGCGGGACCCCAGCCATCGAATCTCCTTCCAGGACTTCTTTGCTCACCCTTGGGTGGATCTAGAGCACATGCCCAGTGGGGAGAGCCTGGCACGAGCGGTAAGCAGACCAATGGGCATGGGGTGGGCTGTTCACCCTGGTGGTGAACAGGTGATTGGCACACAGAAGCAGAACAGGTGGGGGGGTGACTGATGGTTGGTGTGGCATTAGGGAGGTAGGTCTGACAGCTGATCCTCCCATCCCCTAGACAGCCCTTGTGGTGCAGGCTGTGAAGAAGGACCAGGAGGGAGAGCCTGCTGCAGCCCTGTCACTCTACTGCAAGGCTCTGGACTTCTTCGTACCTGCCCTGCACTGTGAGTCCCAGACATTCCTCTAACCCTGGTGTAGAATGGGTGGGAGAGTCAGGCTTCCTATTCAGAGCCTTAGGGGAGACAATGTGCAAGATAAACTGGAACTTGGTGTCCAAAGATTGCAGAGGGCTTACTGTGGGGCAGGGGTCCCATACAGATTCCTCAAATGAGCCCTCATCTTCCTTAGATGAAGTGGATGCCCAGCGGAAGGAGGCAATTAAGGCAAAGGTGGGTGAGCACCCCAGGAGGAAATGGGTGGACATGAAAAGGAGAGGGTCCAGAGATCACAAGCCTCTGATAAACAGCACTCTTAGATTTGGAACCTCCTCTCTCAGGACAGGGCTAGGGGAAGGGGGAGGGTCAGGCCAACCTGTTTGATGATGCACCTGCGTAGAGTGTGAGGCAGTCACTGAGGACCAGAGGTGAACTTGAAGGTGGGTACTGGCTATAGGGAGAGCCCTCAGCCCCTCCATCCTCTTATAGGTGGGGCAGTATGTGTCCCGGGCAGAGGAGCTCAAAGCCATCGTTTCCTCCTCCAATCAGACACTACTAAGGCAGGGCACATCTGTCCAAGACCTGCTGCGAGGTAGGCGTCAGTCCCTGGTCCATGTATGAGTCCCGAAAACCCCACTCTGTCTTGACAGGGAGACTGAGGTGGGCTTCCTGTGCAAAAACAACAGGGGGCTCCCCTCACTCTGAGCCTTTGCTCTTACATCAGAGATGGCCCGTGACAAGCCACGCCTCCTAGCTGCCCTGGAAGTGGCCTCAGCTGCCATGGCCAAGGTCTGTGCTCTTGGGAGGACTCCGGGTCGGACAGGAAAGAAACCAAGACACAACATGGAATAATGTGTTACCCCTCTGGCTGCAGGAGGAGGAAGCTGGCAAAGAGCAGGATGCGCTGGACCTATACCAGCACAGCCTTGGGGAGCTGCTCCTGCTGCTGGCAGGTAAGACCCCGGCTCCACTCCTGCCCTGCTGCTGCTTGCCCTGTCTTCACCATCTTCCCTCTTTTTACAGCAGAGGCCCCAGGCCGAAGGCGGGAGCTCCTTCACACTGAGGTACTCAGTGGGGTTGGGAGTCAGGTAGTGCATCTTCCTTACCTTTTACTCAGCTCATGTCTGTGGGACCTCTTTCACACAGAGTTCCCCTGCCCTTGGGTATTTCAAGACCAGGAACCAGAACCAGAATTGTGAAGTCAGTGACCCAGGACTTTGGTTGTTCCTGGATAAACCAAAAGTCTGCTGGGCTCCTCAGCAGGGGAGACTTCCTGAAGGAGGGAACAGATGAGGCTCAGCCACAGGGCCATTCTAATGAAGCAGGGAGCTCCAGGGGTGAGGAGGCACTTGATTTGAAGCCCCCCACACCCCACCCCCACTTCTAGACATACCTTCTCTTGGCAGGTTCAGAACCTCATGGCTCGAGCTGAATACCTGAAAGAGCAGATCAAGGTGGGCACGGATGGGCCGCATTGGGCAATGGGTTGCAGGTTTCTCCTCTCTGTGATTGTGTATGCACTGTGGCTTCTGAGTCTAGCTGGCTGCCTTACCCCTTGCCCTACTTTACGTCCCACAGATAAGGGAATCTCACTGGGAAGCAGAGACTCTGGACAAAGAGGGGCTGTCGGAGTCTGTTCGTAGCTGTGAGTCCTGCCCTGGGGTCTGACAGCCCATAACAGGGTTATAGGTTCTGCCTCTCTTGCCAAAGACCCAAGCCTGACCTTTCCTTTCCGCCTCCCTCAGCTTGCACACTGCAGTGACACCAGAAGGACTAGTGGATGGAACAGGAGCCTAGAGAGAAGCTGCATACCAACCCAGGTTAACTCCCGTGCGCCTGGCGTCTTCCTGGATGAACACCTTCAAAGTGCTCACATCGTAGTGCCCAGTGTTCCTTTGAATATTCTCTGCCCTTGGAGGATCTGGTGGCCCATGAGCTGTGCCAGGTGTACTAAACTCTGGGAGAATCACTGTAATAGGACTTTGTTATTAGGTGACTGTTGGCCTAAGCCTGTTGGCTTCTGGACATCATCACACTGTGTGTTTTGCTCTGCAAAGAGGACATCATACCTCTTCAGGGCACTTCTTTCCCTCCTACCAGGCAGGTGCTGTACCTGGGCCCACCCTTCCTGGGAGCCTTTATTCCAACCCAAATCCCTCCTTACACTGGAATGGAACACTCCTATACCCCTCAGGGACTACCTACCCTACTGTATGCACTCAGCCCTGCAGAACTCTCCAGTCGTCCTGGGAGCTCACACCTGCCATCTTTTTCAGTACTTTAAGACAATCCTTCATGAATGAAAGTCATGTACTTTGTAGGATGGGGTACATGTGGGAATTCCAGGCCTGTCCCTGCCTTGGCATGGAGGAGGGGTCCCCATTCCTCCTACTTACAGCCCTCTTTGGGGAATATGCCATACTAGCCATACAGTGGGCCCTGTGCTGGGCTGGGTCTTGGCTGGGCTGGGTCTTCCCTTGTGTCCTATTGAGCCATGGATACCTCCACAGCTTACACCCTGTGAAGCTGGAGAGGATTTACATATCTGGAGTTATTGGAGAGTTTCTTTTTTTAATCTCCTCCCACCCCACTCCCCACCCCCAATCAAATTCTTTGTCTTGAAGGCTGATTTTGAATAAGGAGCAGGGGAGCTGTTCTGCCTCAGACAATCCCAAACCATAAGCAGTGAGGGTTTTGTGTGTGTGTGTGTGAGACAGGGATTATTCTAAAGTGAGAATGTTGGTGATTTCTGACCATTCTGCCCTTAATTGCCTCCTTAGGGCAAAGTGGAGCATCCTCCCTGCAGGAGGCTGGATGTATATAAAGAGTGCAATTCATTGTTTCTCTATTAAATTATTTTCCATACTTACGTATCTCTTCTTGCCTTGGAAAAATAGGTGAAGTGGTCCTGCTCATACCCAGGAAAAGCTGGGGAACCTGACTAGGGTGGTCCCAGAGGGAAGTGACATGTACACCCTCTTGTAAGAGTCCTACTGACTGCACCATTCCTGCCTACCACCTAGTGTGTGTTGTGGTGTGTGTGGTGGGCAGGGATGGATAGGCCTGGAGCCCAGCTGGGCCCTTTCTCTGCACACGTCAGCTCAGTGGCAGGTGGCAGCCCTCTAGAACACTCCTCTCTACACCATCCCACACTGCACACTCATGTCCAGCCATGGGGGGTCTCTCATTCCTCACTCTGGGCCAATGAGTGAGCAGCAAGCTGGTTCTAGGAAAAAAGGAATATTCTAAGGTTTCTTCTTCTCAAACCTAGTCTCCCAAAGATCCCCACACTGGGGTAGTTCCCAGCAGTCTCTTGCCTTGGTGATTCTCAGGCTTATTCCCATGGGTCTGAAACAGGAAGGGCCAAGTCAGGAAGAATGAATCCCTTGAAGCCTTTGGCCTGGCCACTGCGGGGCAGTATGGAGCAGGGTCCCTGTAGGGCAGAGGAAGCTGCTGAAGTCCTGTTCTGTTCCCTGGCCCAGTGCTTGAACGTGCTCAGTGGGACTCTAATAAGGCAGTGTACATAGGCCTGGTATATAGCACAAGTACAATAAAATGTTATTTTCAAATGTAGGAAGAAAACATACTTCAAATTTTCTTGAAATGGAGCAGATGAAAAGGTTCAGTAAGAAAACTCAGGTAAAGGAAGGAGGGGATGAGTGGAGAAGATTGCTGGGAGGGAGGCAGGAGAACGTAGGATGGGCAAGCCGGCAAAAGGATAAGAGAGAGGCATCGTGTCTCTCTGGACGGTTGTTTATTGTGATGTCTGCACTAGCCAGCTGGCTGAGAACAGGGGCCTGAAATTCTTAGGGTGAGGAATGGGTCCACATGGGACACCCAATTCAGGAAGAGTGTGGGAGTTTGAGGCTCTAGGAAGGGCTTTCCCATGGCAGAGTACTAATGTCCTCCAGGCAGGTCCTGTTGCCAAGCCACCTGTGAAGCAGGGAGGCGGTCACTCTAGGAGCTGGAGCAAGCAGGGAGTGGGCTCTGGAGAGCTTTCCTAATTGCACAGGCCTAAAGGAAATTTAAGATCTGCTTCTCAAATGCTTTTCATCTGAGAGGTGGAGAATTGCTGCCACTTCTTACCTTCAGGGCTTTGAAAAATGTCCATCCAGGAGCTCCACCCCTTTGTCTTCCCACCTCCACTCACCCAGCACCAGAGTGAGCCACAGACAGCACCTGGGCCTGGACCTCCCGTTTTCCCAAGGATCATCCCTGGGAGAAGCAACTAAGCCTCTGGAATTGACCAAGGTACTCAGAGGTCTCTGGGCCCAGCCTCCCCCTCCTATTTCCCCCACCCCCTCTCTCTTCTTCCTACTGTGGATATAGGAAAGGATATACAGTCTTAGTTAAGGGCTCTAGCCCCAGAGGCCAAGTTGCTGTCCAAGACATCCCTATGAGGGAAATGGCTCCACTATGAGGCTGGGGCAGGAAGGATGAGGCACATCAATGACCACTTTCCCCCACAATAATTCACACTATCACTTAAAACACCAAATACACAGAGATGCAGAAACAAAGCTATGTCCAACCAAGCTCACATGCAGATCTGCAGTCACAGTTACAGAATGCAGGTGCAGCTCTTAATGGGTGAGGCAGAAGCAGCCTCAGCATTGCGGCACCCTTGGACCCAGGCCAGTGGGCTCCCCACACCTCACACAAATTCTGGGCATAGCAATGCCTGGCAGTCACTGGTTAAAAGCAGGACAGTGGGCTGCCTGGCTTCCCAGCACTGTTGCAACTTCAGCTCTGTGGGACAGAGGACAGAAGCCTCTGCCTCACACTGCTGAGCTGAGCGTCAGCTGGGTCAATAGGCACTGTCAGAAGCTCAGCTGGACAAGTGAACATGCCCCAGATGTCCTCAGTGCCTGCCTAGGGCTTCCAGTGTCTGCGGAGGGACCATCTGGCTGTTAGGGAAAGGGAGATCCTGCACATTCCAAGCCCTGGCCACCTTCCCCACCCCCGCCCTGAGAAACAACTGGCCTTAGAAAGCCACTTGCTATGTCTGCACTCCTCTTCCCACTGGGAACTGGGCCTGAGCTGCCTGGGTGGGTGGGAGGCAGGAAAAGTGGACTGGAGGCTCCTTGGGTAGGGTCCAGGGGTGCCGCTAATATCTCTGGAATCCTGTGTGTTGTGGAGCAGGAGATCTTGATGTATGTGCTGTGTGTGCTGTAGGAACAGGCTATGTATTTTGAGCTCTGTACTGGGATATTCTTCCCTCTGAATCCCTTTCCAATCTGGGAATTCTTTCTCATTTTTCTTTAAGAAATCTACACTTGCTTTGGTGTGTGTATGATAAGAATTGGGGCCAGAAAGACTATTTTTCATCATGTCTGGATATTTCCTGTGTCCAGCAAAGGAAAGAAGGAAAGAGGGAAGGAGAAAGAACAGAAGGATGGGAGGGAAAGAGAAGGCCTGAAGCATCAGGGCCTGTTTGGAGAGGAGGGAGGGGGTTAGACACTATTAAAAGGGAAATGTTGGAGTCAAATGGCTTCCTCTGTGGTCTTTGCTTAGTACCAGATGGGCAGACCAGCCCTGGAGGTGTGACTATAATAAAGGAAGAGAGTAGAAACAGGACAGGGAGCCGGAGTTGGAGTGGCTATATCGAGGGCCTGGTCCTGTCCAGAAAACAGGTCCAGCTTGGTTGTGTTAGCTGCTCCGTGTGAAGGGCATAGAGCTAAGAATGGGGATGATATTGGGGGATGCAGATGAGAATATGGATGGGCAGAAATATCCAGTAGCACAGCAGACAGAGATAGGGGGAGACCCTCAGCCTGCCCACCTTACTCATCTCTGCCTGAGCTTCAGACTGGTTCCTTTGCCCTACACCAGTGGTTCTCAACATTCCTAATGCTGCGACCCTTTAATACAGTTCCTCATGTTGTGGTGACCCCCAACTATAAAATAAATTTTGTTACTACTTTATAACTGTAATTTTGCTAGTGTTATGAATTGTAATGTAAATATCTGATATGCAGATGGTCTCAGGTAACTCCTGTGAAAGGGTCATTCAATCCCCAAAGGGGTCATGACCCACAGGTTGACCACTGCCCTAGAGCCTCCTTTGCTCTCCTTATTCCAGGGACACTGCAGACAGGTCAGGGCCTCTTGGGGTTCCTGGGATGTGAACAGAGAATGGTGAGGAGGCAGAGTCCCCTCCCACATCCTGACTCCAGGCACCAAACAGTCCTGCTTTGACAGGGTTCAGCGAGTGTCCTCAAGCATTCCTACCGCCTGACCTGCCATGCTGGCCTCCTTCATAGCCAGCAAAGCACTGAGGGGGAAAGGGCTGTCCTATCCCATTAGGCAGAAGGCCCCTGAGGGTGAAGGGCTGACGTGGACCCTGCTGTTGATGCTGCGGAGGCAGTCCATGCTTCCCCACCCCCAGCTTGGGGCTCCTCTGGGAAGGTCAGAAGAGCAGTCCAGGGGCTGCTAAGCCCTTCCTCAGGGGGTAGACCAGGAGCATCTCAGAGACTCAGGTACTTTCCTAGGATGCTCAAAGGATGCCCAGGGTGACAGCACCAGACAGTCCCTACTCAAGGAATAGATTCCCTGTCCTCACCCCCTTAATTTTTCCTTCCTTTCTCTCAGCTCTTCCACCTCAACATTATCCAATTCTCCCTTGTTCTTATTTTACAGGGAGACCTAATGGGAACTTTGCCCTTGAAAACAAACTGTTTTCCCTGCCTGTAATACTGATGGTTTCCCCACAGGCCAGCTCTTAGCCTGCGAGGCCAAGAGGCACCGGTGCCTGTATTACTTTCTGCCCAGCAAGACCCTGGGATGACCCACTGGAGCAGATACTTAGAACTTCCAGAACAAACCCCCTGCCTGCTTGCTTGTGATGACATTTGGGGTCTTCATTTTAAACATTTTTTTTTCTTTTGGTTCTTCACTAAAGTCATACATGGTGTCGCTGCACAGCTGCAATCCTAGCACTTGGGAGTGGCTAAATAGGAAGGTTTAAGTTGCAGGCTAGCCTGGGCTACACAGTGAGATCCCATCTCGGATACAAAGGGGCTAGAGAGATGGCTCAGTGGTTAAGAGCACTGGTTGCTTTTCCAGACACAGATTCAATTCCCCAGCACCCACGTGGCAACTCAAAACTGTAACTCCAGTTCCAAGAATATCTGATACCCTCTTCTGGCCTCTTTGATAACCAGGTACACATATGCTACACACGTATGCATGCAGACAAATACTCATACACATAAAACAGTAAGATAAAAACCACCACCAAACATAGACGGTGAGGATGCAGCCCAGTTGGTATAGTGCTTGCCTAACATGCACAAAGCCTTTGGTTAGATTCCAAGAACAGCTCCAACTGGGTGTAGTGGCCCATTCCTGAAATCAGGGTGCTTGGGAAGTGGAGGGAAGATGATTAGAAGTCTGAGATTATGCTGCCTATGTGGAAGTTTGAGGCTAGCCTGATCTACATAAGACTGTCTCAAACAAAACAATGAGAATGACACCAACCAAAACACACACACACACACACACACACACACACACACACACACACACGGGGAGTGAGGGGGAGAGACACCAGCAGAGACAATGATCAGCTGCCTAAACACAAGCTCTTTGAGAGCACCAGCTTCCCACCTCAGGCCACCTCCCTGCCAGGCTTCAGGGACTACCTTCACCAGCAGGGCTCACTCAGCATAGGATGACTGCTGGTCACTCTTCTGCTTTTTAAAAGAATGTGTTACCACTGATAAGCTCACTCTTTGGGGCTATGGGTGTGGTTCAGTGGTAGAGCACTTGCTTTAGCATGCAGTGAGTGAGACCATGGGCCTCCAGCATTACCAAAAAAAAAAAAAAATAGCCACTCTTTGAATCACATACTTATTCTTGGGGAGGAGAACTCTCCATTTTACCAGGAACAACCCATGCTCAGAGAAGCAAAGGACCTACTTAAGGACACTCAGCAGGGCCAGGCTGGGGCACAATGACCTTCTCTGTTTCACTCTCCACCTCTTAGGTGAGGGGGCACTACAGGACAGGTGTCAGAGACAGCCCTTTCTCTAATCCCAGGGAACACTCCAAAGCCTCACCTTCTCACGTACCTCTCCGTCCAGCTGGCTGCCACATCCTTCTCAAACGCTTGGTGCTTAGACTTACTTCATCTGGCACAAAGTGTACTCCAGCCTTACCTGTGGCCCTGAGAAGGGCCACTTATGGGGGTTGACACTAAAGAGTCCCACAGAAGCCCATTTTACTCATTCTTCTTCTAGGGCCCTCTGAAGTTGCAGGTGAAGAGGGAAAGGCTACCCCTCTGAGGGCAGGCTTGGGGCCTGTGGACTCTAAATCAGCAGGAAGTGGGAAGACAGCATGTCACTTGGAGTTTTTATTTTCCACTGAACGAGAAGAGGAAATTCCAACTATGGAATCCAGAGAATTCTACAGGAACAGAACAAAATTTGGCTGGGCCCTGGGCCCAGAGAAGGTCTGGAGCTGCCTGACTGTTCAGCGCCGGCTCCATCCCTGGCACTCCTCCCTCACACAGCACTGCTCAGTTCCCAGAGCCCACAGTGGCAGCTGTGTGGTGCTGGGCCTGCAGCTGCTGCCCTGCCCAAGAAGGGACGTGGGCTCTGCTCTGAGTGGCCAGGAATGTCAATCGGGAAAGAATTTTCGAAATCACTCAGTTCCATTTTACAGATGATGAGATGAAACGCAGAAAGAGCAGCAGCTTCTAGGATGATAAATGTGGAGATAAGAGCAGGCCTACTGTGTGCCCAGAGTCCCTCCTAAGGCCATCTGAATGCTGGTACTGGAGGGGCTGGGAACCCAAGGGATGTGTGTCTGTGTGTGCCAGGACGCATCTGTGGCAAATGAGCTAGAGCTTCTCTGTCCTTCTGTGAGTGCTCTTGTGTGAAAGAACAGGGGGCTGTGCCCAGAGAGTTGGGCTCATCCTATCAATTTGGGAAAGTTTCCAGGCAGAAGAGGGAGAATAGGAAGAACGGGAACCGTGTTGGCAATGGAGACGGAGAGATCAGAAATAGGGATGGACATGGATGTGATGCCTTATCTGTCATAGGATGGGGCGGGGAAACAGCCCCCAAAGGAGTGGAGGTGTCTGGAAGTTGAGACACTCTCTTAGCCCTCTGTGGACCCAGCCCTCTGGCCACCCCAGAGGCAACCCCAGGGGAGGTGGTCACATGATGTGGCACTTCTCAGCTGATTGCTTGAGGTCCCCTAGTGTAGTCTGGGCCTTGTCCTTAAGTGCGCTGAGGTCCAGGCCAGGGAGGCTGGCCAGCTGCCCGAGCACAGAGGCCTTATCCTCCTCTTCCTCCGTGTCCTCCTCGATCATCTTGGCTAGCTCCCGAGGCAGCTCCACGTCTCCACCTGCCAGCTGGATCTGGCTTTCATCTGTCTCGTTCTGAAAGGAAGAGATGTGAGACAAGGGTAAAGGTCTGTGGGGACCTAGCAGTACGGGCACAACAGATGCTACCCAGGCTGGGTTCTGGGGCCCTGATTCCTGAAGGCCACATTCCGGTGAGCTCAGCACCTGCCCCACATCTGAGTCCAGCCTTTCCTGGGTGGATGTGGAGACTTTGCACTTTCAAACCTTGCAGTTTTCGCACTGCCTTAATCACCTGAGATGCCGAAGGGCCGGCAGAGACTAAATCAGAAGGAAAATACCACTCTGCTACAGTCAGCTGAGTCGTATGTTGACTGTGGCTAACTACACTAAATGCACAACAAAAATAGCGATGGGTACTATTTATCAATACCGAGTCTATGGCTGAGGGTGAACTAGGTGCTTTTAATGTTTATTTTTTAAGATTTAGTTTATTTATGTATGTGTAAGTGCACGTGTGTGTTGAGGGGGTGCCCATGGAGATCAGAAGACGGCATCAGATCCCTGGAGCTGGAGATACAGGCAATTGTGAGCTTCTGATGTGCATGCTGGGAACTGAATTTCAGTCTTCTGCAAGAGCAACAAGTGGTTCTAACCATTGAGCCATCTCTCTAGCACCAAGAATGCTTTTACTTTTTACAACTAAAAAATACCCAGGGAAATGCCGAGCATGATGATACACACATTTAGTTCCAGCACTTGAGAGGCAGAGAGATCTCTGTGAGTTCAAGGCCAGCCTGGTCTACAAAGCTACAAAGCACAATCCAAGACAGCCAGGGCTAACACACACACACACACACACACACACACACACTCCTGTTTAAAAATAAACAAACAAACAAAAAATAAATAAATAAAAACACTTAGGAGTGGTGACGAATGCCTTTAACCCCTGCACTTGGAAGGCAGAGGCCAGTGGATCTCTATGAGTTCAAGGCCAGCCTGATCTACCATAGCTAGTTCAGGCCAGCCAGGGATACACAGTGAAACCTGTCTTGAAACAAGCACACACAAACTAGGAAAAAATGACAAGTGGACCACATCTGCAATCTCAGCATTTAGAAGGTAGAAGCAGAAGGATCAGGAGTTCAAGGCCATCCTCAGCAACATGGGACCCGTAATCTCTACTTTACTTTACAAATAAAAAAAATGGAGACTCAGAGAATTAAGCAATTTACCCTAGATCATACAAGTAGGAAGGGAAGTGGAAAGTTAGATTCAGACCTATGTCACTTATCCAGTAGCTGAACTCCTTTTGTACCTACTGAGACTCATCATACTCCTCTTGGCCTCTGAGAGGTGTTTGGGGCCTTCTTCTGTGTCCTACACAACTGCATCCAAGTCTTGCTTCTTCTGATAGACTCAGAGTTCCCTCACTGTGAAGTAGTGTTTCTTACATGTTTAGTGTAGGCATTTGAGCCGTGACCCCTTTGCTGCCTGGATTTACAGTAGTGCAGACTTTCTGAACCAGGCTTGCCTTGAGAGACTTCCAAAAGACCTGTGGAAGTCAGTGGCAGCCAAGGGCTCAGTAAACACTTGTTGGGTGAGTGAATAATGTGATTCTGACATATTTGATCTCTGAACTCAAGCAGAAAATCAAGGCTGGGGTTATGGCACCCTACTCCTTGGAGTCTAGCACAGCCCTAAGCCCACAAAAGTGATATTCTGGAAAGCAGCTTGTCCCATCTAGGATGGCATGTTTGTATGCCAAACTAGTGCTGCAGCATCTTGGGATGCATGGGGCATAGCTTCCTGAGACACAGAAAGGCTAAGGAGGTACTTTCTTCTTTGTAGGTAGACCCTCATAACCTAGAAAGTAGCCTGAGGGCTAGAGTAAACACAGGCCCAATATTCACAGTCTTGAGCTCTCTCTCTCTCTCACTGACTGTATGACCTTAGCTAAGTCCCTTAGTCTCCTTGAGCTCAGGATCCTCTTTCACACATGAAATGACAACTATCTAACAGCTTTATTGAGGATCAGGTGAGAACATGGAGGGTAAATTGCTGGTGCATAGGAAGGAGGAGTCATGTTATCTCCCGCCAGCTCTCCACATGTATTCAACAGCACTGTGAGAACTCCCACCCCATGGCCTTGCTGTCTCACTCCTCTGTGTCTTCATGGACCACTCTTGACTCAGATCACAGAGGTGGAAGTGAAGAAAAGAAGGACTGGCTCCAAAAACACAAGTCTGTAAGTTTCCAAAGGCCCAAGGTTTGTCTTGGCTTTGTGGGTGAATGTGTGAACAAATGAATGAGAAAAGGAAGATTGAAATCAAGCACCTGCTGAGTCTTATGGGCTGAGAGCTGAGGAGCCCGGCGGGGGGGGCGTTCAGCTCCCAGTACTCAGGGTTCCAGTGACACCTCACAATTTAAACCCTGGATACCTTGGGCAGTCGGTATTTGTCTCTGAAGTGACTCCGCAGTGTAGCCCGTTCTGCCTTCCTCTGCGTGAACTGTGCATCCCGCTCCATCCTGCATGGGAAGAGGACGCGTGTGGTGAAGTCATCTCAGGGGTTGAAAGAAGGTGTGGGGCCTGCAAAGGAGGGGCTAAAATGATCTGGAAGACCTGGGAGGAAGCTGTGTAGGCCTCCAACCCCCAGCTGGCCTGGGCCTAGGTAATGATTTCAGACTGGCAGGCTTAGCTACTGCCACCAATCCATCACGGTGTCCTTCCTCTGTGTTCTCCATTCCTGCCAACAGACAGAGCTGACTGGGCAGGAGTCGCCTTCAGTCTGACTCTCTCTGAAGATCCTAATATATGTCAGGTCTGTCTTTCGTTCTCTGACAAGCTGTGTGGAGGGGGAGCGAGGCTATGTGTGCAAGGGTGGGGGATACTCTGGACTTGCTCATGACTACACTGCCACTTTTGGTATGTCTTTTAGTAAATCACGTACCTGTCTCATCTGTGAAGTAGAGATGAGACTTTGCAACTCACAAAACAACCAGGGCGAAATAATATGACAATAGCTGACATTCCATGATAATCTGCCATGTGCCAGGTGCTGTACTGGAGGGTTAGCGTGCATTAACTCACTGGACTCTCACAGATATATAAAGCAGGTATTGTGATTACCACTCCCATTTTCCCGTAGGAGAAAGGGTCACAGTAAAGGTTAAGCAACTTTCCTAAAGTTACTCAGCTAGTAAGCAAAGTGAGATCTGAACCAAGCAACCTCACCCCAAAGTTCAGACCCTAGTTCACTCTACCTCTGCTCTACCTCAGATACTGCACACAGTAGGCTCAGTACCTATGAATATCCCCACCCTGGCTCTGTCCTCATGACTCTGAGCCCTGCCTGATGAATAAATAGCACTTCTCTGAGCTGAAGCCCCAACAGGAAGACAGGCGGTTAGGACCAGATCGGATTAAGGGATTACCTATTTCATCAGAGATGCACGTGCACCCTCCTTCCCAGGTACTCATCTGCCCCCCCCACGTTTTTCTAACTCCCTTTGGGTCAGAGGATGAAGCTAGAACAGGGTCCTGGTTTTGAAATGGGATGGTGGTGAGAGCAGCATAGAGGGCGCCCACACACACCCTCTTACCATGTTTAGGAAATGTAAAGGGGAGTTCTGACCCGGGGGTGGGTATAGCAGCATTAGAGTATTTGTGTGTGGGTCACAAGAGTCAAGAAAGAATTCCACTTACTTCTCCTCCACCAGTTGCTTCTGATACTCCTCGTACTCTTCTCGGCTCATGCCCTGTGCTTCGGCTGCAGACTTGTCTCCGTCCCCCTTGTCCTCACCGCCCCCCAGGCTCCCGGTGAGGTTCTTCAGCTGGCCACCCACCATGGACTTCACCATGAACGCCATGGTCTTCGCTGGCCACCGCACCAGGCGCCTGGTTCGTCGGCGCCTACTTCAGCACTAAGTCCCGGGGACAGCTCCGGCTGCGGGCTCGTGCCCTACGCTTTGCGCCCGCCCCTACCTTCCCAAACCCCTCCTCACGGGGGGCGGGGGGGGCATGCACGGGGCTGGGAAGCTTGGACCACGTGCCCGCTCCTCACTCCCGCCTTCCCCACGTGCCTCCTTTAGCGCCAGCCAAGCTCTGCAGGCTACTGCTGACAGCTGATTAGGACCTGCGGTGGTGGGGTCGCTGCCCTGGGAGAAGGGGCTGTGCTGATGTGTGCTTTGATATTCTCCAACGTCCTCTACTCTTGGGTCGTGGAGAACCAGGACTTCAGCTGGGAGCACCGGTTAGCAGTAAGGGCCAAACACCCCCAGTCGTGGGTCCCATTCCATCCTCCTTTTACCCCACCTCCAACCTGCCGAGCCTAGCAGCGACCTCAAAGCACTCAAGGCTTTGGGGAGACCTCAAGAGCATGAGCAGGAATCCCAGTTATATGGTTCGGTGAGTTTGTGCTCAGTTCCTCTGTCACGTGTCTGCCCTGCTGTCCCTGGAGCCTCAGGGAGTGAGGAAGGGGAGTGTTGTTTGGGGACACTGAAAAGATGAGCCAGAAGGAACCCAGGGACCTCTCCTTATCCTTGATAACTTTAGGGACAGAATTTTGCACTGTTGTTTCCCTTTGTTTCAGTAGTCCAGAGGGAAGGACTGTAGGGATATCTGGCCCTGGGCCTCCTTGCCTGCTTGGACCCAATTTCCGATACCTAACCCAAGAAGGTGGAAGCTATGAGAGACTGTGAGAGGCTGGAAGGTAAATGAAGGTATCAGCACAGTGAGAGGAAAATCACCTTTAATATGATGAACTTGCCAAAAGCTAAAATGTGAGCACTCAGGAAGGATACTGGCCGAACCTTCTAACCCCCCACCCCATTTGTATCCCAGTAAAACATGGCTTTGAGTTGGGTCAAGCTTGCATGCTAGGGGAGACAGGCTGTCTCCTCAGAGCCCCTAGTGTTCTGGGGATGGATGATGCAGGCTCTAGAGGAAGGCTTCCTGTGGACAGGTACTCCTGAAGCCTCTTGTCCAGTTCCTGCCTGCTGCCAGAGAGAAAAGTTTACTTGAGTCTCCCTTCTGAAACCAAGACTCACGCTTGATTTGTAATTCTCAGTGTACCACAGCCTCCTATAGGCTGGGCCCATCTGCTGGCTCCCTGGACATGCCACATAAGTTCACGTTTCCCACTGGCGTTTGAAGTCTTCCTGGGTGGCTTAGTGCCAAAGTTGAACTCCTATACACACGTTCTCCTCTTTCTTTTTGTTTTAGACAAGATCTCACTATGTAGCCCAGGCTGGCCTGGATTTCAGCATCCCTCTGCATCAGTCTTCCAAGCTGAGATTAAAGACAGTCATTTCTAATCCAGACCACTCAGATCCCTTGCCCAATTCTGTAAATTGGTCCTGCCCTTTACTTCAGTACTCAGTACTCAGTTGCTGCCTTTCCTTTCCCCTAAAGATGCCTTTTTTCATGCCTCCGTGCTTTTTCTGATGCTGTTCCCTCTGCATCAATGCCTCTGCCCATTTTGTCAGGGTGAAAAACTCTTAGTCACTTTGATTACCCAAATCAAATTATCATTTCCAGGTCAATTCCCCGACTCCTCACCAAACCCACCCCAAAGACGAATCAGTTGCTTTTTCCCAAGTGTCCAAGCTTCCGGCCTTCATAGCACTGACAACATAAAGTCTGACTATCAGTTTCAGACGCTCGCTCTAGAGTGAGCTCTGTGAGGCAGGACCAGGTGGGACTGGGGCTTGAGTAGGTGCTTATGCTTGGTTGAATGATGTGTTCCTGGTCTATGATCTGCTCCCAGCCCTCTGAACTGCGTAGCTCCTGTCTGAGCTTCAGACTCCTATTTCAAGTTCAACAGTTGTAGATCAGAACAAAGCAATATAGATGGTATGGGAAGGACCCATGGGAGGACCCACCTGAAGTTCATGTAGCAGAAGAGGCTTACAGTCTGAATGAGGAGGAAGAACAGGAAGGTGCTGATCTGCAGACATGCAGACATTCCTGAGAGCCAGCCAGTTGGGCGGGGGGCCTTGGCTGTCGTTTTCTGAAATGGGAAAGTAGAAGGCCCTGCCTCAGCTTCTAACCCAGGAGAGGGGAGGAGACCTGACATCTATGCCTTGCATGGTTCTGATTTATCTCCCTCATCCTGGATGTCATCTAGGGGATGTGGGAAAAAGGCAGTGTCCAAAGCTGCCTCCTTCTCCAATCTCGAATGGCCCCACCTGTGGGAATAGCTCAGAAGATATAGGTCCTGAACTCATCAAAAGACCAAAGGCTTAAGAAACGAGAGGTGGTGAGTGTGAGGGCAAGGGAAATAACAAGGCCCAGGGAAGACTAGTACTGCCACTGCATCTGAGTGGTCTCCAGCATGGTCTGCCCCACCTCCCTTCTCGTCATCTGGGCAGGGGTGGGAGTGACCAAGGTGTCTCTGGGTAGTGCTGAGTTTGTGGGCCTTCCTCCTGAGCGAGAGAGTGGAAAGATGAGATCTATGTCCCTTCATGCCGGTGTGCAGGCACATATAGATAAATACAGATGTGCCTATTAGTGGTCCCGGACAGATGCAGAAGAGGTGCAGAGACCAGACCTCAAGGACAAGCCCTTGTACTGCCCACCACTTCTTACCACGAGATGCCGGAGGTCCTTCTGCAGGAGGCTAAGGATCTGATCCAGCTCAAAAAAGTGATGCTTAGTGCCCACGGGCAGGTAGAAGACCTGGGCTCCTGAAGCCATTTGGGCAGCTGCTTTCCTGATGGTGTGATGGGGCATGGGGATCAAGGAAGATGATCCATTACCCTTCTTGGTTGTACCCAAATTACCTACTCTTTTCCCATCATCCCCAGGGCCAGCACATGGTAAAGAATAGATATCATCCATAGAGTCCTGTCTTGGGGTCTGGTTTTTTTACTCTAAAACTTCTCCTTAGAACTGAGACAATTTTAGCTTATATGAAGAGTTCTCTTTAAAATGTCTATGTGCCAGGCTCACTGGACTCTGCCTTTCATTTCTAGCTTAGAGGGATTAACTCCTCTTGCGAGTCCCAAGGAATCCCCCAGGAATCTAGATGGAGGGTATACAGCCACAGGACCCATAATACACAGGGGTTCTCCCCACCCCCAGAGCACTATGGGGAGCTCCACAGGCATGGGTGCGCCAGAGTGAGATTCTGGGACGGTTGAAGGCAAAATGAGCTCAGACCACTTCCTCCAAAGGGCCTCCTCATGGCTGTGCTTCCTCCAAGAACCTCTATCAAAAAAATATGCCCTTGGGGGCTGGAGAGCTGGTTCAGTGGGGACTTGCTTTGTAAGCACAGGGACCTGAGTTCATATTCCCAGCACACATGTAAAGAGCCAGGTGTGACTGTGCCTACAGCTGCAGCACGGGGGCGGGATGCCAGGGGAGCGTCTCTTCCCGCTCTCAGTCCTCTACTCCCCTTACCTCATCTCTTGCAGGGCCTGGAGCAGAGTCCGCTGTCCATAGAGCAGGGTGCCGATCCTGGCAGTGTTCTACAGAGGGCCAGCTTTCATCTAGTGTCCAGAGCACAGAGCTTCTCTCCTCAGAGTCTGCCTTCCCCAGGGACACTTCACTCTCCTTCCAGAAGCTTTGCCAAACGGCCGTGGCTCTCCTCTTTTTGGACACCCTGAGTCCCCCTGGCCCTTGTTCATCTGGGCTTCTGGAGGGCCCTTCTTCCACACCAAAAGTGTGGCATTTCTCTCAAAAGGTCCCTCCAGGCTTCCCACAAACCCTTCTCCTTTTAAAAAGTGCCCCTACCCCTCAGGAAGGCAGAAGCCCATCCCAATCCTCTCTGAGCCTTTCTCCTAGGCTGTGTGATCCAAATCGAGGGTCAGCACCAGTTAAAATCCAGTACATGGGTCCAAGTCTGGCAGAGTGACCCGGTGAGGTAGCTGACACTTCTGAGGGTGAGTGGAATCAGGCAAGAGGGGCCCAGGGCCTGAAGGTATGACCAGGGATACCTGGAGGGTGGGCCTCTCCCCTCTGTGTCACTCCATCAGCCTAGCCTAGTCTGTGCTGGACTGAGGACAAAGATTAAAGCCTTGTTCTGGCAGAGCCCAGCAAAGCTGCATGAGTGACCGGCACCCCTCCACACACACACACTAGCCAGCACTTTGTCTGGGTTTAGCTTTAACTCCCCAAGTCAGAGCATGTCCTAGGGAATGACACCCTGGGGGAGGAGCCAGAGTGGCAGCAGAGATGAAATGAGGATTCTGGTGTAACTGAGCATTTAAGCAAGTCTTATGCAAATCACATGTGAAGCCACATGCAAATTAGCACCTAGTCTATTTCTGCCATTTGTCTATAGAGCAGATTCCAGATACCTGGCATCTTTTCTCTGCAGCCCGGGCCCATGGCTCCAGGGCAATTGCTATGTGGTGATGTCCTGTTACGTACTGCCCTGTTGCATCCTGTGACCTGCCCACCTTTCCCTCCAAGCCTGGGTGAGGCTAGCTCTAGACTGTCGCTGTTCTTTCAAGCCTGTGGGTGGAATCAAGGGTGCCCCAGGGTCACTCACCCAGCCTCCCTCAGGCCGGACTCTGACTGTAGACCCCAGCTGCTCTTTCCACTGCTTCTCAGCCTGGTCCAACTGCCTGGAGAGAGCCTGGAGGGCCTGCAGGATCTGGCTTTGTCTGCCCAGTGTATCCTCCAGGTCAAAGAACCTTTCCCCTGGAGATTGGGGCAGAGCCAAGATGGAAAGGCTGTTGGGGTGGGGCAGTAGATCCTATTTTGAGTGGAACATGAGGGGGTGTAGATTCTGCTTCTAAGACCCTCCCCTAGAGAATGTGTTGGGGGCTGACAAGCAGGCTCAGCAGGGAAAAATGCTTGCCAGGAAAACCTGGCAATGCAAGTTTCATCTGCAGAGCCCCAGAATCCATGCAAAAGTGGAAGGAGAGAGTAGATTCCACAAAGTTGTCCAAGTTGTCCTCTGATTGCCTCACAAATGCTGTGGTACATATACATGAACACACACACACACACACACACACACACACACAGAAGTTGAAAAAGAAAATGTGTCTTGGCTGGGGTCAGGTGGAGATACGTCAGAATACTCTGCCTAGGTTCTGCTTAGACCTGTGACCCTCAAATGTACTATGACCCCACCCGCCTGTTCCCTAGGTCCTTACCTTCTTCCTGGACTCTGGGGTTCAGAGGAGGAATGCTATCCTCTCTAGTGCCCAGGGCCAGCCTTGCCTGTAGCTCTTCCAGCTTCCTGGCCAGACGGAACTGCTCCTTCTCCATGAATGACTGGGGGACTACCTGGAAGAGGAAAAGTCAAACCCTATTGCATGAGAGGCCTGTGGGGGGCAGCCTTCCCTCAGGGCCACTAGGCGCCCAGTCTTCTTCTCTAACTAAAAACTCACTGGGCCAAGGAGGAACCCACAGCTCAACCACCAGGCCCCTGAAGAGCCCTGCAGCTTGCAGCTATGTGAGCACTGTGTCTACCACACCCTCACATCCTTCCTACTCACTGTGAATTCAGGCCTTTGGACATCTAAGTATGTCTAAGTATTTTTAGGTATGCTGGTCCTTTGAGCTCCTTTCCTCCAGGCATCCATCTCTCACCTCCTTGCTGGCTCAGACCACTCCTTAGTGTTCTTTCTCTTCCCCCTCCCAACTCCTACCCTGGACTTTGTTGTTGTTGTTGTTGTTGTTGAGACAAGATCCTAACTGGGCAGGTCTGGCCCGGCACTCACAGAAATCTGCTTCCTGAGTGCTGGGATTAAAGGTGTGTGCCACCTACGAAGCCTAGAGGACAAACCCTGGCCCCTACAGCTGCCCGGCCCGAGGCCTGGCTTGAGCAGAGCTCAGAACTGGCTGGGATGAGAATCAGAGCTGCAGGTGTGAGGGTGAGGATGCCCTGATGTGAGTGGAGGCATCTGGGGAGAGTGGGGTCTCTGGGCTACATCCCCCGGGCAGGAATAAATGTCTAGCATTACCTTTGGACCTGGTTCCCTCAAACTGAAGGTCAGGAAGGACAGGACATCGTGGTCATCTGGAAGAGGGACAGATAAAGGGGCGATAAGGAGTTTTCTACCCAGCAGCGCATCCATACAGACTCCACTATTTGCCAGGAAAACAAGAGGCTTGTATGACTCTGGGAAACTCTGACCTTTGTCTCACTTACTTCATTGAGAAGGTATGAAGGTCAAACACACAGTGTGTGGGATGTGAGGGCTGAACCACACACAACTCGAGTGGGACCCAAGGGCCATGCAGCAGACCACAGGACACAGAAGACATTTGCTATTACCATTACAAGCACACAGTGCCTGGTTGTAATGATGTCACCATCTTCTCTCCTATAACCCTTCTGTGGCTCCCCAGTCCTGGCACTCATAGACGATCATACTCTGGTTACAGCTTGCTTTTCAGCTGTAGGACCCTCCATTGTCAGACATTCCTGTTCCAGTTCCCTACAGTAGCTTGTGCCGTCCCTCTTTTTACCAGCTCTACCGCATCCAGCAAAGGGAATTTATAGATATTAATACTGGAATATAAAATTCCTCGTGTGTTATCTCATTTGAGACTTTTTTTTGAGACAGGGTCTCATGTAGTCCAGGCTGACCTATAGATTTGCTATATAGCAGAGGATAACTTTGAACTCCTGATCCTCCCACCTTTACCTCTCAAGTGTTGTGATCACAGGCATGCACCATCACCCCAGGGATCCTAACCACTGCTTGAGCATTCACCAACAGAGCTACATTCCCAGTCTCCAATCTGAGAATTTCAATAGCTCTTCAAGGCCAATGCGGCCTCCTGACAGGAGGCCAGAGAGGGAGTGTGACCAGCCCAAGCCATTTGGTAAGCAAGTGGTTGGCACCACACAAAAGTGTTTTAGAAGCTGCAATAAGGTTCGTCATCATCAAACGGAGCCCTCTGCTCTTAACTATCCCATAGGGTCCTCACCTGCTAAGGTGCTGGTAGCTGCCGAGACCCCAAAGAAGCCTCCAGGGGCCAAAAGCAGGGGCTCCACGTTGACACAGACCTCTTCAGGGTCATTGGGAGTAAGGCCTCCACTCAAGGACACCTGAGGGGCATGGAGAGGGTGAGCTCCTGCCTCTGCCTGGTCCCAGTATAAGGGACTGTCCCAGACTCAGACTCACTGGCTCCCCAGATGTGAGGTAAGGTCGAAACTACCTTGGGATCAGAATGGCATGAAGGTGACATGGATGCTGGTCTCATGTGAACCTTGTATGTTCTGGGTCTGTTAAGAGTCTCTGTATGGCTGGAAGACCACGTATGAGTATTGGTCCGGGTTTACCAGGGTCCTCACATGGGTGTGAGGACAAATGTGTGAGCAACACATGTGTGAGAGGCATGGGACTGTTGGATCACTAGGCACCCCCAAACCTTAGCTCTACATACCACCAGAGGGTCCCACAGAAACAGCAGGGGTGACTCACTCGCAGCCTCTGCCTCCAATAGGTGATCCGAGCTCGGAAGGGGTATGGCCGGTTCCTGAAGTCCCAGTGACAGGAGCCCAGCTCCCAGACAGATCTATCCCTATGGACACTTGGAATGCAGCCATGCCACATGGGAGCCAAGGACTGGCCAATGGGAGACAGTCCCAGGAGCAACTCTGTCTAAGCTTGAAGTGTAACTGTCCCCACTGAAAGACCTGGCCCGGGCAAGTCCCTGTGGTAGAGCTTGAGGTGCTATAGTTTGCTTCCTTGGCAGGAGAAGGAGGAATAAGGAAGTAAGTTCTGCCTGGCAGTGTTGATTGGGACTTGAGAGCTCACAGAAGGTGCCAGGACTTTTGCAAAGGGACAGAGGCCCAAGCTGATCATGGGTTTTCCTGTCTCTATCCCCCAGGTCACCCCCTAATCCCACTGCCCCCCCACTTCCTTTGAGCCCCAAGGCCTGTCTCTTTCCCCAGCTTCCTAGGCCCAGACTGTTTCAAGCAGACACTAAGGGACCTGTCCTAAAGGCCAAGGGCAATATGGCCAGTTCACCTTTCCTCAAGGAGGCTCAGCAGGACCAGGGAATTAAGGAGCAGAAAGTTGAGCCTAAATTTCTCCGGACCATGAACACACACTATGGGACCTATGCTATCACCTTCAGCCAAAAGTTGGGCAGCAGAGAGCAGGGAAAAGTCAGTTTCAAGGCAGTGATTGCCTGCCTGACTGCATAACCTTAGGCAAGTTCTCTCACCTTCCCAAAGCCCACTATTGCTGTCTTTAAAATGCGGGTAATAATTGCAGCTACCTCATAACAGTGTTATGAGGGCTTGCAAGACAATGTCAAATGCCTGGGCACTGTGCCTGGCTTACAGTAAGTCCAGCTTCGTAAATGTCAGCAATTATCCTAATTGTGATGGGCTGAGAGATGTTTGCTGAGACACTGACAAACCAGTCCAGCCACTTAGGGCAGCCAGCAGGGGAAAGACAGGAGGCTACCTCATCTGGGAGAAAGAGAACAATGGTCATTAGCCTCCCTGGGCCTCAGTGTCCTCATCCAGCAACCCGTGCTTAATAATGGTATCTGGAGTGAGACCCTCATGGTAGTTCCAGCCTTTGCCATTTCACCTGGGACTAGTGAGCTGAATGGAGAAAGATGGGGCCATCACCCAGAAGAGCGAGCACACTCCAGACCCCGTTCCTGAGGCACAGTTTAGATCAGTGGGAAAGAGTCCCAGGAGGCAGAAGGGGCTCAGAATGAGAGATAGCAAGGGTGACAGGTCTAGGAGGGCAAGGCTCTCGAGGGGAGGAAGCTAGGTGACTGCTAAACCCAGCAACAGAGGTGGGTTCAGTCCCCTCAGGCCCTTACCCATTCTGCTCCTGGAAGCCATGCCCATCACTGGCCAACACTCGGATGGCAGGGCTGTTCTGCATGGGAAGTGACAATCAGCCTGAGTCTCAGGCACATGAGGAGAGTGAGGGTTAGGGTTAAGACAGGCAGGAGGATGGGCAGGAGATGGCTACCTACCTGGGCATTATTGGTGGATGAATCAAAGAAGATCTTGATGCCATCCCATGAGGCAAGCCCCTCTAGGACAGAGCTGACTTGCCTCCTGTCCTGGGTGTACCACATGGCCTGCAAGTTTTCAGCCCAAAGGTCAGGGTCTCTGAAGGACACTGGTACCTGGGCCTATCACCTGCTTCCTCAACAGATGAGTAAGGACCACTCACCATACCCAGGGCTCCCCGGCGCCCAGGTCCAGTCACCCTCATCTGCATCTCCACTTCCCATGCAGGAAAGGGGACAGAGATCTTGCTCCACACCGCACCACTCCGGTTCTTCATAGATGGAACCAGCCGCACTTCCTCTAGGCCTGGAATGGCATCTGTGGAGCAGGGCAGGTGGGGACCACTGGACCCTCCTCTCCCACCTTTCTGTCTCATTGGTGAAAGCTGAGCTCAGGAGAAGAACTCACACCAAGACCTTGCCATTTGATATGGGGCCAGCTGGTGAGATGCAAGGGTCCGTTGGGGAAATGGGGCCAGCACTTAGCTGGTGGGTGCTACCCAGGAAAGGCAGAAAGAGCTTTTCTGTGTTCCACCTCAGGCTCACTGAAAGTCTGTGCTGTCTGTCTTTATAAGATTCCATTTCATGGGGCTGGGGAATGGAGCTCAGTTGGTACGGTACTTGCCTAATAAACACAAAGCTCTGAGTCTGGTCCCAGTACCCCCATAAAACTGAGTGTGGTGTCACACATCTGTAATCCCAGCACTTGGGAGGCAGAGGCAGGTGGGTGATGTCTGAGTTCAAGGCCCCCTTGGTCTACAGAGAGAATTCCAGGACAGACAGGGCTACACAGAGAAACTGTCTCAAAACACCAAAAATAACAACAAAGGTAGAGAAGCGATTGAGGAATATATCCTAATGTCAACTCTGGTCTTTACACGTGCAGGCATAGGTGAGTGCATGTGTGCACACACACAGCATCGTCATCATCATCATCACCATCACCAGAGATTCTGTTTCCAAAAAAGGAGATACCATTTTACAGAAGTTCAAACACATTTCCTTCCACTAAGGAAGTCACGAGATGAACAGCTATGGGAGAGTACAGAGTACAAGCTGGGAGGATCCTGGGGGTGGCTAAATGAAGCTCTTGAGGGAGGGGACCAGGGTGGCCCAAGAAGAGAAAGATTTGTGGCAGAGGGACTGAGACAGGCTCTGGCCTGCAGGGTGGTGAGGAAAAGGTGCAGGCTGGGAGAACATGGGGTATACCCTGGTGCTGATGGTAGGTCAGGAACTCCCTGTGATGGGGAGAAGACGGAGTGAAACTGAGGCAGACGTGGCAGAGACTGGAGGGAGGGAGGGAACCAGAGGCTCCATTTCAACTGGCTCCCCACCCTCTGGTCTGCCAGCCTGGAACCTAGTGCAAGACCCAGACCCTGCCAGGACTTTTGAGAGGTTGCTAATCCAACATGTTTGCTCTGCAAAGGCCAGGAGTCAGTGGGGAAGCACAGAAGTTCCCGAGTCCCTGGAAGCCACCACTGCCTGAAGCGAGCTGTTTATTTTGTTTGTTTTTATAATATACCCCAGGCTGGCCTTGAACTCTCTGGATAGCCAGAGAGGACTCTGAACTCACCTGGTTATCCCACCTGGTCGTCTGTGGGACTTAGAACTTGTGCGTGCCAAACAAGCACTCTGCCAACTAAGCAGCACTGCTAACTGCTTTTATGCTTTAAAATGTGTGTGTGTGTGTAAGCACACATTCAGGTGCATGTAGGAGGTCAGAGGACAACTTTCAGTAGTTTTTCAATAGCTGGTTGTCTCCTTCCATTATGGGTTCTGGGAATCAAATGCAGGTGGTCACGTTGGCCTGACAGATGCTTTTCCTAGATAAGCCATCTCAGCTCTTTTTATAAAGTCAGGGTCTTGCCAAGCAGTGCAGGCTAGCCCCAAGCTCTTGATTCTTCTGCCTCAGCCTCCTGAGTGCTGGGATTACAGGCCTATACCACTACACCCAGGGATAAGAGACTTGCAGGAGGCAGGGCTTATCTGACTAAGCTTATATACTCATCTTTATGTGGAGTGTGGGGACCTCACTCCAGACTGAGAGACTGACTCAGGCCTGGGTATCCAGGCTGGGCACAGGGGAGCATTGGGTGGGGCTCTGACAAAAGGGAAGATGAATGAATAGACAATAATCATCACCTGGTTATCTTGGAGGATGTACCTCTGCGCCCCCAAATGCTCTGTAACACCTTAGGTGTGCGAGGCTCTGAGTAGAGGGTATTATACTGGCTCAACCATCCTGTCCCTAAGGCAGCACCTGGCTGTGAGACAGCCCCTCCTTTGTTTCCCTCTGGGCTTCTGTGGAGGAGGACTTCAGTTTCTGTCATCTTGGAGCATCTTAGTCAGGAATCATGCCCTTGCTCAGAAATTATATCTCAGATAGAAATGCACAGCTGATCTGCTTTTTCTCTTTGCCAGCTAGGAGGCTCTGAGCAAAATTCATGGCTTGGCCAACCTCACAGTATATTTTGGAAATAAGCCATGTTTCTGGACTCATTTCATGCCCCTCTCTAACTTTGAGTCCTTGATTCTTTGCTCTTACTCTTAATTTAAGAGTAAGAGCATATTGTATAGTTTTCAGTAAGTCATCGCTGACCTTTCTGTGAACAAGATCAGACAAATTGTAGATCTGAGTTTGGAAGACGATGAGCACAGACCTGTGGGCTGAGATCCTCTTGCTTGCTTCCACCTCCAATACACAGGCAGATTAGGGCCTGGAGCCCTCTGTGGCAAAACAGCTGGACACACAGTGCCTCCCTTTAGTCCCACAGGATGAGGATGGCAGAGAGGAGGCTCAGTCCTGTTCAAGGGGCCTTGTTATTGTGCATCTGGGACACATCAGGTGTGTGCATGAGTGTATGTGTGCACACCTGTGTGTGTGTGTGTGTGTGTTTACAGTCCAGAAGGCAGAGGAAGAGGGAGGCTGCAAATAAAAGCAAGGCAAAAAGTCCTGGAGCATAGGAGAAACTAAAGCAGTAGGTGAGGTGGAATTGTGCATAGCCTGCTCTCTGGCCACCAACCTCACCCCTCTCCCCTGAGGCTTGTATTTCTTCATTTCTTCACTCCTCTCTTTAGATGTGACCATTTACTGTCCTGCAGGCCCAATAGCTCATTCTGCAAGTGCCTCTGGGTCCTCCACAATTCCATGAATAAAGAAATAAAATCTTGAAAGATAAAGCAGATGGGCATGGTGGAGCAGGAGGCAGGTCTGGGAAGGAGTTTTGGGCCAGGCACTTGATGTCGCCCCAGGATCACCCCAGTGTCACCCCTTCACTGCACCGATCTTTCCACACCCACTGTCTGTCTGTCTGTAGACCCTCCAGCACTCTGAAAGGCCCTGAGCATGGCCAGCCAGTCCCTTTCACTCCTCACCTCCATGGTGACTCCAGAAGGGTATCCCAGCCCCGGGCACTGCCAGCCTTGGTCCCTTGAAGCTGAGCTTGTACTGAAACCTGCGTTGAGGAGGAGGGTGGCTCCTTGCAGCACTGTACAGAGCCAGCAGTGGGAAAAGAAGGCAGAGGGAAGGTGACAGGCCTCTGGTCCCCAGCATTGCAAAGGGGCTGGTTTCTGGGTAGCAGGATGTGCCCAGAAAACCTTGGGCACTGGCTGTGAGGCCAGTGATGGGCTCCAGGATATGCAGTCAGGCAGGGAGACACTGGGACCTTCCAGAATCCCCACCCTCCAATACACACATCCTGTTTCTCTTGCAGATCTGATCTCAGGCCCCACCCTCCCTCACCTCTACCTGAAGCCTTGGCTGTTCCCAGGGTTCTGTGCCAACTTGAGCTTTGTCCCTGTTCTTTGGCTTCGGTCATCTTCCCGCTCCCCCTCAGCTCCAGCAGCTGGTGACAGGAAGGGGTGCTCAGGGATGCTTGGTGCCAGGCCCTGCTCTTCCACAGCCCTGGCCTTTTCTCTTCATTGCAGAGTGGGGGTGGCGGGTAACAGGGCTGTCTTTTCATCCTGTTCCTTTAACAGCACATGCATATCCTGCTCACTGGCCATACACCCTGCCCCTCTCCCTTGAGGCTTGCACCCCTTCACTCTTCTCTTTAGCTGTGACCCTCTGTTGTTCTGCGTGCCCAACAGCTCATTCTGCCTCTGGGTACTCCACAATTTAATTCCATAAATAAAGAAAGGGTGTCTTAAAAGATAAAGCAGCTGGGTATGGCAGCATATGCTTGTAATCTCAGCACTCAGAACATGAAGGCAGGAGGACTGCTGTGAGTTTGATAAAGCTGCCCTGAGTTACATAGCAAGCACCAGGTCAGCTAGGGCAACAGAGTAAAACTCTGTCTGAAAAGGAAAAATTAAGCTGATTACAGGTGGCACCTGTAATCTTAGCATGCAGAAGGCAGAGGCAGGTGGATCTCTATCAAGACTAGCCTGGTTTACACTGTGAGTTTCAGGCCAGCCATGACTACAGAGTGAGACTCTATCTTTGGAGGGGGGGAAAAAAAAGAAAAACAGAGAGCAAATAAATGCAAAGTATAACTGTGCATGGTGACTCATGCTAGTCATCCCAGTAAGTAAGAGGTAGGAGGAATACTCCGAGTTCAAGACCAGCCTGGGCTCCACAGTGAAATCCTGTCTTACAAAAGATTGATGGAGGGGTGGGGAGCGAAGGAGGAAGAGGGCGTGGGAAGAACAAATACAAAATATAGGCCTTGTTTGAAGTGTAATTGTAACCCAACTTGAAAAATAATAAAACATTGGGGAAACTGGAACAATAGCTATTTGATGATATTAAAGAATTATGTTTAAATTTAAAAAAACTAAAAAAAGAAAGAAAAAAAAATCAGCCAGGTGGTGGTGGTGAATGCCTTTAATCCCAGCATTCAGGAGGCAGAGGGAGGTGAGTCTCTGTGAGATCAAAGCCATCATGGTCTACAGAGCAAGTTCTAGGACAGCCAGGGCTACACAGGGAAGCCACATCTCAAAAAACAAAAACAAAAAAAGAAAGAAAAAGAATTTGGTTAAAATTTAGGTGTAATATGATATTGGTGTTAAAGTTTTTAAGTATTTAAGAGAAACATACTAAAGCTTCATGGGTAAATCCATGTCTGGGATTTGCTCCCAAATATCTGAGAGCCTGGAACAAGCAGGCGGTATAAACAGTGCAGGCCAGACCTGGGATGAATGAAACGGTCGAAATGAGTGGCAGGAATTTGAGAGGTTGTTTTTTTGTTTTCTGTTTTTGAGGCAGGGTCTCATGTTGCCCAAGTTGGCCTAGAACTTGCTATGTAACCAAGGATGGCCTTCAATGACTTACCTTCCTGCTTGCACTCCCTAAGTGCTAATGACAGCATTTGTCATCACATTCTTTATTATACTGAGGGGTTTTTGTTTTTGTTTTTTTGGCAGGGGTAGGGGGTATTGTTTTGTTTTGAATTTAGTTTTTTGAAATAGTGTTTCTTTGTGTAGCCCTGGCTGTCCTGGAACTCACTCTGTAAACCAGGCTAGCCTCAAATACAGAGATATGCCTGCCTCTGCCTCCTGAGAGCTGGAACTAAAGGTGTGCACCACCATGCCCAGTTACAGTTGGTTTTTGTTTGTGGTTTTGAGAAAAGATCTCACCTTGTAGCCCTGGCTGGCTACCAAGATCAGGCTGGTCTCAAACTCACGGAGACCCACCTGCCTCTTCCTTCTGTCTCTCCTGCCTGGCTCTCTATCAGTTTTATATGGTGTGGGGGATCAAATCTAGGCCTTCATCTAGGCAAGCACTCTTCCAACTGAGCTACATCTTCAGGCCTGTCTTTTACTTTCTGTTCTCTTTTCTTTTTCTTCTTTTCTCTTTTTCTCTTTCCTTTAGATCCAACTCAGGGAGCTCTACCATTGAGCTACACCCCAATCCACTCTTTTACATAATTAAAAATATTCTTGAAAGGTAAGAAATCCTATATTCCAAATCTTTCCATCCAAATAAAGGTTAGTTTTCCATAACAGTCAATTCAAGCATTCTGATAGCAGCAGTAACTGGACTGTGTTGTCGATTATGCTCAGGCCACGAACATACACATTTAGGATGTGCTAAAGAAAGTCACTGCGCTGTGCTCGACCACTTCCACCTTCACAGTCAAGCTCAGGGTAAAAGTGGGTCCTCCTTCACCTGTTTCTTGGCTCTCACCTCTATCCAAGCAAGGCATTGTGTAGCCATTTCCTCCACAAGGTATTGTGGAAGGAGTTCTAACAACCCCACTGACTGAAGTTCACTGAAACTTAGTAAATCCTAAAGACTCGGGAAATTCTGAAGGAAGGTTCTTTAAGATTCCAGAAGTTCTTAAGGGAGTCTCATTAAGACTCAGGAAATACACAATTCAGAACTCTCAGGAAGTCCCTGAAACTGACCAGATGCATTAGGGCCCTCTGGGTTATAAGAGAAGGATGAATTGCTGAGGAGGTTGAGACTCACATAGTTGCCTGGAAGATACTCTGTGATCCGTGAGTTTCTTGCAAGTTGTGCAGCAGGCTCCAGGGCTCCACCTTCATGAGCCATCATCCATGTATTGGTGCAGCTGCCTTTTGGGTACTATTCCTCCTCCTATATATGACCCCCTCACTCACACTCCTGCTAGTAAACCCAGTAAACTCAGTTTCCTACCAGGACTTAGATATTTGTTCTCAACACACAGCACAAGGTCCTCCAGCCTAGAGAACATTTCACAACTCAGCCTCCATGCAGCACTGCCCCGTGATCTTGCTCACCCTTTACCTTCACTGAAATCTCCCTTTGCTGCACTCACCTGCTGCTCCCCTACCCTTCTGCTTCCTACATGGCATTTTGTCAGCTCTTGTCCCTTCCCAGCCTCTTAAGTTGGGGTCCTCAGGCCTCTCCCTTCCTACTCTCCTCCTGATTCCCTAGTATGGCTCATTTCTGCCTTTAGTTCCCACCACAAGTGATTCCCAAATCCCTTCTTCCAGCCCAACCTCTCCCAGGAGCTACAGGAATGAATGTCTCTGCAAAGGACAGCTCTACTTATTCCAAGTTCCTGACATTCTGTTTAAATGGAATTTCTATTCTCCAGTACACTCTTCCCAGTCTCCTTCGGGCTTCAGGGCTCTCCACCCCAGGGGTCAGAGGATGTCCTGCCACCATCAAAAGCTTTTAAATGAGCTTTTACCAGTTTTAGCCTGGAACCTGGTGTCTCAATCTTTCTGAGCCTTGATTTTAACTGTAATGAACTGTACTACAAATAAGTATAGTATATAATCGTTTATGGTATAGTAAGTACATAAAATATATAGTATATAACTTCAGTAGGTATCTGGGGGATTATGTGACAATATCTGGGAAGTGCTTAGACCAGGGCCTGGCACACAGGGAGTGCTGCTCAGCTCAGTAAACAGCAGCTGGGCTGACCTTCCTCTCTGTTCCCTCTGCTCACCCAGCCCAGGTACCATCCATCACCTCCTGCCCTGTTGACAGAAGATTCCCTACAACTCCTGGACCCCTTTCTGAGCTTGCTTCAGGCCAGAATACCCTCCAGAATGACAGATCTGCCCTTCCTCATCTGTCTTGCACTGGCCAATGGTGGCTCTTATCATAGTTGCTTAAAGTTGGACTTTACTTTGGGTCTGGAAAGCCACATAAATCTGGGCCTTTCTCAGCTTTCCTTGTTCCCAAACCACACTCCCCAGCTCTGAGCGCATCATTCCTAGGAATCTCACCACCTCTGTTCTCCACTGTGCCTTCGACAAGGACCTCCCCCCCCCCCCAATCCCTATCCCTTTTACGGAGTCCCTGGAAAGTGACCTGCACCTCCTGCTGCCTTTGCCTTATTGGCTGGCTACTGGCAGAAGATGACATCCAAAGGACTTCTGGATACCAAGCTGAGCCCTGGGGTGGGGGGGCTCCCCCATGTTAGGAGTACCTTCTAGGTTAGGAATTATGTTGTGCTCTTTTACTATGACCCAACAGCCATACAGATTGGCTGCAGGACAGGAGAAATGCAAATGTAAACAGAAGGTAAAGGCCGAGGCTGGGGCACAGCTGGCAAGAGTGCTCACTGAGCATGTGCAAAGCCTGGGTTTGATTCCTAGTACTGTACAAATGGGGCACAGAGTCACAGGCTGGGATTTCCAGCACTTGGGAAATGGAGGTAGGAGACTTGGCAATGTCAGTTCATCCTCGGCTACTTACTGATTAGAGGTCAGGCTGGGCTACCTGAAGCCCTATCTGAAAAGGGAAAGAAGGGAAAACTGGGCTGGTGGGTTACAGCTCAATTCTACCATTGTTAGAGCACTTGCCTAGTATTTGTGAGGCCTTGGGTTCAACCTCCACTTTATCCAGATTAAACAAAAAAACAGAAAGGGGAAGGAAATGGGGAGGAGATGGGAATTAGAGGCTGGGGATAGGATGAGGGGGAGAAGCTGGAGGACCACAGGCCTCGGGTGAACGAGGCTGGAACTCAGGTGAACAGCAGAATGAGGTGAGCTCAGCTACCTGTGCCTGCTTTGACTCAGGGTCCTGGGAGCTGGGTCTGCTCCTCCACAGGCTCTGTCACTAGTTTTAACAGATGATGGCTGGGAGTCACTTGTAAGGTTAATGGTTAAAATTTCCACCAACCCAGTCTTCAAGGAAGCCAAGTTGGTGGTCTGAAATTAGCCAGGCATTATCTGTGATTTGGATATCAGTAAATGCTACAAATCAGCACCCACCCACTCCCTGCCCTCGTTTTCCTTTTTTTTTAAGACAGGGTCTCACCTTGGAGCCCTGGCTGGCCTGGAACTCTGTATGTAGCCAAGGTAGCCCTGAAGTCCTAATGCTTCTGTCTGCTCACCCCAAACGTGCTGACATTACAGTCGTGTAGTCTGGTTTCAATTTGATCATTAAACATTCCCAGTGGGTGTTGCTCCTCTGCAGTTTCGGAGATCAGCTCCAAGGAAGGCTCTACCACCCTTCCCCACACCTTCTCACAAGCTTGTTTCCCTCTCAGAACTTAGACATCACCTGAGGGTCAATGTCCTGCCCTCAACCTTAACTTGCTCAAGCCCCTGACTTCCCACATCCTCTGCTCCCATCCCCTCTCTCCTCTCAGTCACAGATACATTTTTCTGGAATGGGCCTGGCCAAACACAGATGTTACTTGAGCCAGTTTCTCAGATCTGGGGATGAAAATCAGCAAGGGCCTCAGTCTCCACTTCTGCCTTCTGGGAGGCAGGACCCCAATGGCTTCCCCTATGGAAGGCCCCTCCCTGAGCCTCAGTGACACCCCCTCCTCATCTCCTCCTAATCTCAAGCTGCATCTCCTCTATGCCTTGAATAGGTGATTTTTTAATTTTTTTTTTAAAGACAGCGCCTCAAGAAGTAGCCCAGGTTGGCCTCTAACTCATAATCTACCTGCCTCAGCCTCAAAGAGTGCTGGGTTGCAGGCACAGGAACCTCTTCTTCCTGACCTGTAAGACCCCCTCAGGCTCCATCTATGCCCCTTTCTACCATATGGACCTCATCCTTCAGGTTCAGTCCATCCACTGTCGACTCTCCATTTTCTCCTTTAGCCTGGGCTTCTCCGGTTCCCTACCTCTTGGCAGTTTCAAAGCCACACAACTCAGTATGCCCTCCCTGCTATGGTCTCATCTGGCCCAGCGACCACTTCCCTCATACCCACCCAGCAGGGAAGTCTGGGTGCCTGGCTGCTCCCTTTCCCTCGCTGTGGAGCATGCTGACCCCACCATAAGTTCCACTGACGCTACCCCTTAGATCTCCCTGGAGTCCATTCACTTCCCACCATCATCCTTACTCAATTTCCCCACTTCCCTACCGGGACCCTGGGCGACCACTTTAAAACTGCTTACTAGACGTCTCTGATGCCCCAAACCTGTCACTGGCTTCCAACAGCTCCTGGCTTGATAAAAACCACACGCAGGCCGCAGCCTTCCCTCCCCAGCTCCATTCACATCTCCCAGCACTGGTCTATCGGTAAAGAATCATCTTCATCCATTTTCTCAGAGGTTCTGGACAAGCTTCCAGCCCAGGGCCTTCTCTCCCAAGGGTGCTACTGGCCCTACCCATCTTTGCAGCCACCCTGAACTCAGCACAAATGCTGATCTTAATTCACAGAAGTCTCAGGTTGGGTGTTCCTTTACAGCAGCAGAGTGTGTCATTGTCTGTGTGTGACTGTCCTCTCATCCACAAGTTGCACAGGGCCCACTCCGCTCCCTGCCTGAATCATCCAGCGGAGTCTACACACAGGATTTGGATGTTTGCAGTTGAATGACTGGTCTGTCTGCTTTTTCACAAAAATTAGCCTGAAGTATGTGCAGAGGGTGGCTTAGTAGGGGAAGTTGTTGCATTGGGAGGGACTGGAACACAGTGGGCCTGGGGAGGTAGGCATACTACACACTTCAAACCACAACTCCTGGTCTCTGGTTCTGTAGGCCCGAGGGCCGGGACCACAGTGGGACAAGGGGAACCTCAAACGAATCAAGTCTCTCCCACTGCTGGGGTCCTACCACCCATGAAAACCTGAGGGGAGAGAAGGCCCTGACGGTCCTCATTCTCCATTTGTGTACCATGGCTGGGACAGAGGGAAGGTGCCTCACTCCATGCAAAGCCCAACTGGGCACAGGACTTGGCACACAGTAGGGGTGTGGAAAAGCAAAGCTGTCACATTAGATGAAATATGAGAGTCACCAGAGGCTCCCCTTCCCATCACCCTGAGGTATCTTCTGAGCCATGTTTATCTGGGCTCCTGCCCCTGGGCTACATCCTATCTGGCCAGGCCTGGACTTCAATTCTTTGTGCTGCAGGCCTGAACACAGGAGAAACAGCCAGAAGCCCCAGGCAGCATTCCATGAACTGGTCCCAGAGCCCACGGCAGCCCGGGTGCTGGGCTCAGGTGGTAGCTGGCAGAAATGGACAGGCGGTGAGAACTCCCCCATGGGCAGACACAGGACACTGGCTCGTGCAGCTGACACATAGAGGCGGCTTCTTCTGGCCATGCTTCCCTCTCAGCCCCACTCACAGAGACAGGGATGGACAAGATGGCATGGGAAGACGACTGGGCAGACAGGCAGGCTCGGCGGAGGAAGCGCCAAGGCTGGGTGGCGGTGTCCTCATGGAGTGGTTTATTACGATTCCATCTCACAAGGCGGTGGGTGAGCGGCCACAGCACATGAAATCCAAGCCCCTGACAGACGCCTGCCTCGGGCACATGCAAACAGTGCAACATGGTCAAGCGCAGACACAGGCGACCGAGGCAACACTGGACATGGAACGCGGGATGGGGAACAGGCTGGGGTGATGGGTCCCTAGAGAGAGGCGGTCTCCTCCCCCACCCCCGGGGCAGGACAGGAAAAATAAGATTCGTACTTCTTGTAAAATGCCCATTTGCTGGGTACTTTCTTTCTCCTTATGTTGAAAAATAATAAAAAATAAACACACGGAAAAAAATCTCAAAAAAGGAAAGGAATAAAACTCTAAGAAGGCGAGTGATGGGAGGTCAGGAGAAGGCTGACCACAGTGAGCCTGCTTCCCACTCCTCAGCCTCCTCCCCTCTTAGCCCCTTCAGTGAGAGCCCCAAGCCCTAGGTAGGTCCATGAGAGAAGATGCCGGGCCTAGATGGGGTGTCTGTGGGGCCAGGAGGGACAGGCAGGTCAGAGGCAAGAGGCCTACCAGCCCGCTGGGGCTCAGTTCAAGTTCAGGCCCAGTGAGCAGCAGGGCACCAGATCCATGGTCTTCTAGGCCGTCCCTGCAGGCCCATGGCCTAGGCGAAGGCAGAGGTCACAGGTGCAGCTCATGGGTCTTGATGTGCTCGAGCTGCTCTCGAAGCTGCAGGAAGGTGGGCCGTGTGGCAGCATCCAGGTGCCAGCAGTTCTTCATGACCTCGTAGACTGCGGGCGGGCAGCCATCTGGGGCATCCATCTTATAGCCCTTCTCCACCCGAGGGACAACGTCCTTTAGGGGCTGTGAGCAGGAGATGTATGAGTTCAGTGCCTAACAACAGGAGGGATCCCTACCCAGAATCCCTCTCTAGGGAGTGCCTTCAGCCCTGCTTCAAGCCTGGATCAGGGAGTGCCCTGGAGGGTCCTCGGGACAGACCTGAGGTATGAGGCCCCAGCCGGGGAGGCAGTTCGTACAGGATGCTACTCTTGCCACCCCTGCCCTCAGTTTCAGCCATGCACCGGCTTCCACACCCATACTCACAATTCTTGGGTAAGGCACTCGCCCAAAGGAATAGATTTCCCAGAGAAGGATTCCGAAACTCCACACATCAGACTTGGTGGAAAATTTCTGCCATGTGGATAAGAGAATCAGCATCGGATCCTAGGAAGCTCGGGAGAGGGGGTGACTGCAGGACCCTTGCTCACCTTCTCTCTCAAGGCTTCAGGAGCTGTCCATTTGACTGGCAGCTTGCCTGTGTCCTGAGTGCTGGAAGCTTCCTTGGTGAGGCCAAAGTCACTGACTTTGGCCACATTGTCCTCAGACACCAGCACGTTCCGGGCAGCCAAGTCCCGGTGCACAAAATTGTTGCCCTCAAGGTATTCCATGGCCTCACAGACATCTCTGGGGGAAGGACAGTCATATGTCCCTCAGACTGGGACTCCCCTAGCAGGGCAGGGGTCTCCTTCAAGTTCTTACCCCCACCCCAGGCTGCATCACTCACAGAGAGAATTTGAGGAGACAGTCTCCGCCTAGCACCGAACGACCACGTGATCGAAGATAGTCCACCAGACTCCCCTGAGGGCAGGACAGGAAGGGATGGGAGGGAGGGGAACAGAGGAGAACCAGAACACTCGAGATACTGTGCTCAGTATTATTCATAATCTCTTAACACCCCTCCCCCTAGTCTCTGAGTGAGGCTTCTGGATGAGAGAACTGAGGCTTGGAAAGGGGGCATGACTAACTTAAAGCCAGTCAATAAATAACAGGCAGGACTAAGGGCGGACAGGGTGAGACTGAGGAGTACCTACCTTGGCCATGTACTCTGTGACAATGTAAAGCCCACCCTTCTCCTCCACAATCACGCCCAGTAGCTGGACTAGGTTGCTGTGCCGAAGTTGCCTGTGGCAGGACAAGGTGATCAGAGTCCAGCCAGCCTCCCCTGCTCCACCCAGGCAGCCTGCCCTGTGCTTGTCCCAACTCACGTCATGACAGAGGCTTCAGCCAGGAAGGCCTGGGCAGTGGCATCATTCTTAATGCACTTGACTGCAACTTTGTTGCCCCGGTAATCACCCAGCATCACATCTGGGGGAAGAAGACGGGGATGTTTCTGAGCTCCTGAAGCTTCTCAGCCCCCCCAGGGCTCCCTCAACTCACCTCCAAACTCCCCCTTCCCGATCGTCTGTAGCAGCTTCAGTTCCTTCATGTTCAGTGCCCAGCCACCTGTAGGGTGGGGGGAGGGGGACACAGTGTGTCAGGGAGGTGAAAAGCTAGTCGCTTGAGATGACAAGCACAGGCTAAACTGTTTCAGATGTGGGTGTCTGAGGGCTCCAAGCCTCCAGGGTAGGGCAGAGGGCTGGGTTGGGGAAGTGGGCAAGCGGGAGTCTGGGTACACTCACTGCGGTAGAATTCATCTTGGGCAGCCACTGTGCCCTCCATGACCTTTGGTTTGATGAGGCGAGTGCAGAGTCCATCAGCATCTGTGGTGTAGTGCTGCAGAGGGAGGGCAGGCCCTCAGAACCAGACCCCTTGGGCCCCACTTTTCATTGACTCACGCACGGCTCCAGTCTGACCACCAGAGGGCAGCAAAGACCAGTCCACGCAGCTCTGAGCAGCTTTGTGTGGAGAGGGTTCTTCATTTCAAAGGGGGTGGGAATGTCTGTCCATTTCCCATGCCACCCCGCCCACACTCAGCTACTACTTGGGCCTCACCAGCATCTTAAGGTGGACGGCAGAGCTTGGCTGCTCCCTACGCCTGACTCTGGGTAGGTGTACTACAGCTGTACTTGCCCAAGGCCAGGGAGAGCCAGAGATGGGATGAGAGTGAGCTTGAAGAGAACCTATAGTTATCTGATGTCAGGTATGGCCTTGCCAGAGCTGGCAGAGCTGGCCTTGGAAGCTGCAAGGACCTGTGGGTACAGGGGTCTCAAGGACCCTTGATGGCCAGGGTACACCTAAGGTTCTGAGCAGTGGAGGAAGTGAGTTCTGGATCAGATAGGCTCGAAGTCTAGTGGTGGCACATCCACTTACAGATGAAGGGACCTTCACTGGTCCGAACCTCTGTGTCCTCATCTTTAAAATGGGATGCCACCCCATTTGTGGACTCTCGTTGGAGCACTATAGCGACAGAGCTAAGGCCTGGCACATAGCAGATGCTCCACTAAGGTGTGAGGAATCACATACTCACAGTATGTCAACATGTCCAGGTCACTCTGCCAGGTGAGTTGGGGCTAAGTTTGTGCTAAATGTCCTCAGGCGGACTCAGGAGTGTGGGGGAGGGGGAGTACTCCCAGGCACGCTCCCTACTCACCTCCACCAGCTGCATGAGGTTCTCGAAGTACACCTCCTCATCAATGCTCAGCTTGCTCGCATGATACATGATGCGGTAGTGTTCCACCTTGCCTTCACAGCTCACACACAGTGTGTAGTCCCCGGGGTAGTTGGTGCTTTCCCGCACCAGGAACAGGCCTGTCTCCGGTGGGTAGAGAAGCCGCTCGGCCTGCTCCCGTGTGATCTTGCCATGGAACCAGCTGGGGGGTGGCAAGACTGGGGTCACAATGGCACTGACCTGGATGCCTCCTGCCAGCCTCCCTCACGCACCTTCCCACAATCCCAGCCAGTCAGGCTCTGGAGGGCACTGTCTTCTTGCCTCCTCTTCCTTCTGTCTGGTCCTTATTCCCTGTCTGTTAGGTCCAACCTACAGTCCCAGTCCCAGAACTCCCTCACCGACATAGCCCCTACTCAGAGCTGTCTTACTCTGATGCTTTTCCAGGATCACAGCCATTTCCTCTCTTCTCCCCAGACCAAGAGCCGCAGCCCTCCTCCCGTACTCACGGCATGAGGCTGAGTTTAGTGCCCGCCTTCACGCCCTCGCGCTTCTGGACATAGTTGGCTGGGATGATCCCCTCTCGGCCCACCTTGTTTTTGGCTTTGTACCAGTTAGGGTCCTGGAGAGAGAGCACCCCAGACACACTCTCAGGCTCACCTCCCTGTGCAGGGGAGCCAGATCCAGAAGGAGCCTCTGGAGGTAAGAGAGCAGGAAAGGCATCCAGGGTCCCCAAGTACCTTGGTGACGGCCACAATGGTGAGCACATCTCCTTTGCAGAAGGGAAGGTCCTGCTCAGCAGTGCCATGGAAGTTGTACTTGGCAATACATTCTGTACCGGATGGCCAGGCGGCCTACAAGGTAAGGGACTGGTATGTGGGTACAGCCTGAGGACCTTCTCTACCCACCTGCCCAAATGCCCTTGAGACCAAAGCATCTTAGCTGACTTCCGTGGGGAGGTAGGTGCCCTTCTCCAGAGGACTCTGAGTCCCTTCCAGCTCAGATTCCTCTGTAGCCCTGTCTAGGGCCCTGTGCCCAACAGACCATACTGGAATTAATGTTACTTCACATTCTTGATTGGGATGGAGGGTTGGGCATTGGGGAATAGGCTGGTCTAAGCACTACTCTGCTTTCACCTGGGGATTGCCTCATCTATAGATACCCCACTCCCATAGTACCTGTATTGCCGACATCTTCTTAGATCTGGCGTCCCCGTGCTATAGGAAGGCCGATCTGTTACTTGGTACCATTAGAGCTGTGGAGAGAAGAGTCAAGCTGACCCCCGGCCCACTGAGTGTGATCAAGTCCTTCAAAGGAGTACAAACTGGTGCCAAGGCTTCTGGGAACTGGGACATGGACCCAGGGCCATTCTCTCCAGCCTCAGGTAGAAACACATAGACTCAAGAATCCCAGGAAGGTGGCCATCAATCTTATGGCCCTTACAGGTCCCACAGAATGCCCAAGAGGACCAGTGAGGCCAGGAGTGTTGGCAGGGAAGGGAGTCCAGAGAAACTGAAACTGGGCAGGTGCTCTGTGGTCCAGGAAAGTCACTTGTACTCTGGACAAGTTCACAGGTTCCTCTAGAAAGGCTTGCCCCAGAGGCCCCTGTAGAGAACAGAGGTTCTCAACCTGTGGGTCATGACCCCTTTGGGAGTCAAACGGCTCTTTCACAGGGATCGCCTAAGACCATCTGCATATCAGATATTTACATTACAATTCTTAGCAGTAGCAAAATTACAGTTATGAAGTAGCAACAAAAACAATTTTATGCTTGGGTCACCACAACATGAGGAATTGTACTAACAGGTTGTAGCATTAGGAGGGTTGTGAACCATAGGATAGACAAATGTCTGTGCCTACTTCTTAGTGCACACCCAAGAGAAAATAGCCCACATCCATCAGGAGAGATGCTCTCCTGTAGTGTGTACTTTGTAGTAAATCTCACATCAGGAACTTCCCAGGTGCTGAACTGAAGTAGACAAAGCAGGGAGAAGTCACAAAAGTACCATGACCCACTTCAGCCACCTTTCAGCCTTGAATTCTCAACCAAGGAGCCAGGTGCAGAAAAACATGAGCTTTGTGACTCAATTTGCATCAAGTTCAAAATCTGGTCAAACCAATCCAGTCTTGTCAGGATGAATCTCTGGGGAGGGAAGAACTGGACAGGGGTGTGAGGGGACTTCAAGGTGTTGGTTACAGAGACTGTCTGAGCAGGAGAGGATTTGCTCTGTAGCAACTCACTGGCTGTACCCTGAGAGCTGGTGCACTTCTCCACGTATACGTACTTTAGCAAAGGCGACTCCCCAGAACATCCCCTCAGAGCAGCAAGCATGTTTGCACACACATATGTGTCACCACCACTATCAGTCCAAATACAGCCTCAGGCTTCAGACAGCCTCAGAAGGATGCAGAGGGGCTGGGGCCACTGTCCTCTTTCTGGTGAGGAAGGAGAGCCAATGAATGGCTCTTCTGTGATCACGTGGTTAGATGACAGAGTCACCAGGGATGGGATAGGTGAGGTCTAGCCATTGCATTTATGGCTATGTACACAAACACTGGAAGAGGACTTGCAGTGTAAGTGCTGGTACATGTGCATGTGCATGTATGCCTCCACGTACACACATCTGCAGGAACCATGGGAGCTCTGGGTTCAAACTCTAGCACAGGGTGTGTATATGTACGTTTCAAATTCATGAGCAATCAAGCATATAAATATTGATATAAAAAGATATTTGCTAAAAAGGCAGAAAGTAGAGGGTAAAGCAGAAGGATGACTAGTTGGAGGCCAGCCTGAGCTATGTGTTTAAGAGCTTGTTTTTAAAAAGGATGGGTCAGAAAAAGTGACAGAGAAGCTTAGTATGCCAGCCCAGTTGAGTCAAGTTGCTGGAGTAGAAGGTAGGAACAGCATCAAGAACTGGCCTGGAGAGCTGCAGAGATGGGTCTGTAGTTGAGAGCACTGGTTGCTCTTCCAGAGGACCTGGGCTTAATTCCCAGCACCCACATGGCAGTTAAAACTGTCCATAACTCCAGTTCCAAGGGATCTGACATCTGACCAATGCACATTAAAAAAATTTAAGGAAAAAAAAAAAAAAAAAGAACTGGTCTGGGCAGAAGCTACTGAAGCAAGGCAGAACCAACTGCTCCTCTGGGGCTCTGAGACCCTGAACTTGCTGAGCCCATCCTGAACACTCTTGTCTGCTGTATGAGAAAGGTTCAGAGGCCCTAGCACAAACCTTGCAGGGTGGCAAGGAGTTTCCCATGGCACTGTGAAGTGCTATGGTTGGACCCTGAGGGTAATGAGCCTGAGAAATTTCTTCAGGGAGCACATGCTCCCAGAGTCCAATAGAAGCAAGGGTGAAAGGTGCAGGGAAAACTGACTAGCACTCCCAAGCCAGACTCCTGGCTCTAATCAGACCTGGGCTTTGAACCTGGCTTGATCACCATGCCAACTCGGAAAGGATGAACCAACCTCTGGGCCTGATAGCCCCTCATCCTGAAAGGGAGCACAGTGAACCCCTGCAAAGAGGCTGTGGAGGGAATGGAATGAGACCCCAGAGTTGGAAGTGTCTGGAATGCTTCCTGTCCCCTCCAGAACAGTCCTTCTTACACCCTGAGGCGAGGCCAGCCCATCAAGCCTGTTGTCTAGACTGGGCCCTGAGGCCCAGGAAGAGTGTGCTAGGAACCACCCCCTCACACCCCATATTTCCATGACAGCCAACAAGAGCATACCAACCACCTCCTGGGCCTGTGGACTGAATGCTACAGGAAAGCTTCGCGCCTTCCTTACCCTGTTTTATAGAAGTGGAAATCAAGGTCCAAGAGCTTGCCCAAGATCACATAGACTGAGCTTGAGCTAAGGGTACTCCTGTGGTTGGCTGGGCCTCCAGCCTTCCGCCCTTCTACGATTCTATGAGCTCACCAGCTCTTACAACTCCTCCTCCCTCCCCAAATTCAAAACTCACTGCTGCCACCACAGGAGGGAGCGGAGGCTGGGCACTGTTACTCACCCTTCCAGCTGTCAGTTTGCAAACACTCCTTCCTGGCCTGCAGCTGTGCCACCTCCCTGCTGCCTTGATGATAATAATAAAAATAATCACAGGCCCTGTTTTCTGAGATTTACTCAGTGTCAGGCCTTATCCTTGGCACATCACAGCTCATCCAATCCTAGTGACACTAAGAAACAGAGGGGCTATTATTATCAACCCCATTTTACAGATGAGGCCCCCGAGTGAGACCCAGAGTACTGTGAGACCTTGCCTGAGGTCACAGCTCCAGAGAGATTCATGTCCTGGTTCAAGAGGCCAGGATTCCCTGCCCTCCTGGGCCCTGCCTTCCACATTCCACATTATACCGGTAGGAACTGCTGTCTATCTGGGAAACCCTAGTCTGGGGTGGACAGGGTGAAGAGCAGCCACGAGGGGCAGATTTACATGAGGATGGAACCAGGCAGCAGTGGTCAGGAGATACTATACTGCCCAGAGGGACAGGCTGCTGAGCCACCAGATCTGGGAGGGTCCTGTCCTCTTAACTCCATAGCAATACTTTGGGGACCCTGTTTCTTTATGTGCACACAGCTAGGTGAGAAGCCAACAGCTCTCAGGGCTGCCATGACGCCTGGCATTGCTGTTTTCTTGGCACCTGAACCAATGAATGCCTTATCAGACATTTGCTAACCTTCAACCACAGTGAGGTGACCAGGCCAGGATGGCCAAGCTGCTGCAGTGTCCATGGCCTCTCCAGTGACATATGAGGCTGACAGACAGAGTAGCTTCAAGAGGCTACTTACTGCAAGCCACCTTCCAACTAACAAAGGAGTAGGCACAGAAGAAGGTCCTTTGTGGGGTCACTTGAACTTAGTGCCAAGTGATCTAAGAGGCAGAGCAGGACCACTGTCATGTGAGTAAGGGACACTGAGTCCTGGCCCTGACCCTATCACCAACTTTCTGTATGACCTTTGGGATGTCCCTGGAGCTTCCCACATTTGCCAGTTTCTAAGCCCCTTGTCTGTCTCCTTTTCTCATCTCTATTCCCAGACATCTGCACTCTGCCCTCTTACTTGTCTTCTCCCTTTATCCAAGAAATTTCTGTGCAGCCTTGAGGTACAGATGGGGACTGCTACTGTTGTACATAAGTAAAAAGCTAAGTACAACAGGATGTCCTTCTGTTGTGGCAAGAGATGAGGAGAGATTATACATTTGAAGCCACACTGGGCTACAAAGTGAGACCTAGTCTAAAAAAATAATAAAATAAACTTTAAACCCAGCACTTAAAAGGCAGAGGAGGCAGGCAGAGCTCTGAGTTCAAAGCCAGCCTGGTCTACAGATCGAGTTCCAGGTCACCCAGAGCTACACTCTGTCTCGAAATACCAAAAACAAGCAAACAAACGTCCGAAAGACCTAAATAGCTCAGTGGGTAAAATACTTGTCGTGAAAACCTGAGTTTGGTCCCAAGCACCCACAGAAAGCTGAGTGTTGGTGGCATGTGCGTGTAATTCCAGTGCTGGGAGCAGAGGCAGGGATTCTAGGAACTGTTAGCTTGCCAGCTCACCCTACCTCGCCAGGTCACAATTAGAGACCCTATCTCAAGAATAAGATGAGTAACCCCTAGGAATGACACCCAAAGTTGACCTCTGACTTTCACATGCATGTGCACACACATGTACTCAGACAAGAACACACACATATTCACACATCCTCTTACATATACACAAAAAATAAAACAAACTAAAAGACCAAACTCTTCAGAGTAAGGGAAATGATGCCTGCAACTAGCAAACCAGCAAAAACCTGTATGCACCCATCTATGAACAAAAGAGGTTAGTAAAGCAAACTTGTGACACACATGAGGCCTTGGGTTCCAATTCCCCAGCAATGCAATAAAAAACAAGGGAGGGGCTAGCAAGGTGGCTCAGCGGGTAAAGGCACTTGCTGCCGAGTCTGACGACCTGAGTTCCATTCCTGGAAAGAGAGAACCATCTCCACAAAGTTGTTCTCTGACCCCTCTATGACACACACCGTGACATGTTTGATGTGCACGCACATGTGTATGCTAGCACACACACACGCTTATAGTATACTACAAATTGTGGGTGGGATTTGTTTTGTGGCCATTATTATTGTTTGTTTTTAGATTTCTGTTTGTTTGTTTGTCTCTCTGCTTTTGTTTTTCTGAGACAGGGTCTCTCTATGTAGTCCTGGCTGTCCTGGAGCTCATTACTCAGACCAGGTGTTCTTTGACTCACTGAGATCCTCCTGCCTCTGCCTCCCAAGTGCTGGGATTAAAAGCATGCAACACCATGCCCAACTGTTTTTGGATTTTTGATAAAGGTTCATGATATGTAGTCTAGATTGATTTCAAATTCTTAGATCCTCTTACTTCAGTTTCCAGGACAGGATGACAGTCGTGCACCGGCACACCCAGGTGTAAATTGTGTGGTTTTAAAGTCTGTATTGTTTTATTTATTTATTTTATATGCATGCATATATGTGTGGGTGCATGCACCACAGTGTACATGTGGAAGTCAGAGGGTGTCTTGTGGACGTTGGTTCTCTCCTTCCACTGTGTGGGCCCTGGGGATCATCCTGAGGTGGTCAAGCTTGGTGGCAGGCACCTTCACCAGAGGCATCTCCCTGACTCAGTTGTGTTTTACAGAAAACACACACACATTCCTAAGTTTTGAGATCCCTAGATAGTTTCTGAGAGACACAGAGAAGGCCCAAGAGATGGCTCAGCAGTTAAGAGCACTTGCTCTTGCAGAAGACCTGGGTTTCATTCTCCGCATTCACATGACAGCTCATAAATGTCCGTAACTCCAGTTCCAGTGAATCGGACACTCTCTTCTGAACTCCACAGGCACCAGGCATGCATGTGATACACATACATACATGCAAGCGAAACACTCATACACATAAAATACACACACACACACACACACACACACAGAGACTGCCTCTGGGGTAGGATCAAATTCAAGGAAAACTTATTTTTTACTCTATATTTCCTATTTTGTCTTCTTTTGATATATATTGAGACTCATGAAGTCTAGGCTAACCTCTAACTCACTATGTAGTCAAGAACAGCCTTAAATTTCTGAGCCTCCCGTCTCCCACCTCCAGGTGCTGGAGATTGAACCCAGAGCTTCAGGCAGGCCAGGCAGACACTACCAACTGAGCTACATCTCCAGTCCCTGGTTTTCTTTTAAAGCTACAAACATCTGTATTGCCTTTCCCCGAAACATAAAATTGAGAATACACCACTTTTGAAAGCCACTTCCACCAGAAGTCCTTCCCAGCTGTCCTGGCTGGCCCTGCCTCCAGGGACTCTCATATCACCGTGCTCCAGAAGGACCTCCTAGCAGTGGCCTATGTAGAGGGTGTAAGGGGAGCTTTGCATAGGTGGAGGAGGGGAACTAGAATCTGACTCATGTGTGCATCTCCAGCATGGGCTGGGCTGAGAGTTGCTGCTCAGCCATGAGTACTGAATGAATGAACGAGAAAGAAAGGGAAAAAGCCTGGCTGGCTACAGCACACTAGTTCCTACAACCAATAGGACTATATTTAACCCCAAAGGGTCAGCAGCTGTCACCCACCCCCACAAGGCTGGAGGACAGAGGCTTGGAATTGTGGCAGGGCCAACATTTCTCTCTGACTTCCTGCCCTAAACCCTGCTCCCAGCAGCCCTTGTGCTGGGGTCCCGGGAACAGGCTGGGCATTGTGCCCAAACGCTGAGGTCAGTGGCTGCAGCCTCAGGCAGGCCTTCCTTGGGAGCCCATGATGTCTAGGAGGAGGCATGAAGGGGGGAAGTGGGAGCCCAGACACTCCCAGGCTGCCCTTTCCTTGCCCCAGAGGCAGCTGCAGACCCCCAGAAACAGGCACGTGCAGAGGGCTAGGGTAGGTCAAAAGATTCCAGCCCTGCCCCCTCACCAAAACTCCACTGCTTAATGGGGCGTGGGAGCCTTCAGAAACTGTTTACACGCAGCTAAAAATACCCACTGAAAGGGGAAGTGTACCAGAGACCTGGGGGGACTGGAGCTATGGCCCACAGACACTCTGGTGCGGCTATATGGCCCAGCTGGACTGTCTGCGCGCGCACGGAGGCAAAACCGCTGCTGGCTACAGGAAGGTCCTCTGCCTTCTCATTCTGAGCTGGGGTTTTAGAAGCCTTCTTTTGTACGTCCTGTAATGCTGGTGGACAGGATGGGCAAGAAGAGAAAAGGCCCAGGATGCTCTAGTCTTAGAGTTCTAGGAACTCGACTCAACCTTTCCTCTGTGGAAAACTATGCTGGGGTACTGAGGATTGCAACAAAATGCAGTCCAACCAAACTCCTGTCTTCTTTCAGGATGATCATTCTACCAGGTGCGCCCATGCCTCAAAAAAAACCAAACCAAACCTGAGGTTTGAGGGTATAACTTAGTGGTCAAGCATGTGCATAGCACGTTTCCCCCACCCTGCCTTGGGTTCCATCCCCAGTGCCTTAAAAAGACTGAGGAGAGATGGAGCTAGCCAGCAGCCTGCATGAAGGAGGTGAGGGGAGCTAGAAGTATTCCTTAGGAAGTGACCGGAAAAGGAGCACCTAACAGGCCAGGGTTAAGACTACTGAGGATTCAATCAAGGTTGCCAAAGGAAGTTTCCTACAGGTTACAGGGTAGACGGGGCAAAGGCTAAGTTGCAGTCTTGGGCACGCCCCCTGCAGAGGGCAGAGCACCTGAGAAGGGCAGCCAGCCAGCCAGCCAGTGGCCGAGCTGGTCTGGCAAGTATAAAGTCAGCCCCACCCGTTTCTGCAGAGGGCCCTTGGGCTGACAAGCACTGTCACCCAGCTGCACACTAAGCAGAGGGGATGGAGGGTTCCCACTATCCCAGCCACTCAGACGGCCCTCAGCATCCCCACTGCACAGAAGCCCCAGGAGGTCTGAACACACAGACCTTTGGGGTGCTCAGAGCTCTGGGCAAGAAGGGTTAGAAAGATGCCTGGCTTGGGCTCTAGAGCACCCTGCCCTGCCCCCATCCTCAGGATCCCTTTGCCTTCAGTACCCTTGACCCAAGAGAAGGACTGAGTTTAATAACTGAAAAATATTTAAAAAAAAAAAAAATTTTAGCAACTCACTGGGGCTCAGCGAGACCGGAAATCCTGTCTGGCAGTTTAGGAGCAGTAGGGGTGAGTTAAGAGGAGGCTAACAGGGAGCCTCCTCCCCAGGGTACACTGTGGCTTGAGGCTGCCACTCCTGGCCCAGAAAGGTTTCTAATTACCACTCAGGAGCCTAATTACTTACAAGCACTGGGCCTCTGGGCCTCCATGCCTCCCCAGGGTCCTACCCCAGGCCTCTGCCCCCCACCCTTAAGAGCAGGCTCTGGGTCTTTACATCTTCTTTTGCCTGTATTTACATACAGTCTCTTCACTAACCAACTACCCCTTTAAAGTTGTGCAGTGGCTTTGTTCCACACCCCCAAAGTCTCCTAGTTACAAGAAGGGAGACTGAGGCCCAGTAGGTGAGTCCAGAACTCAGGGTGGCAGATTTCTGATCTCTAGGCCTCGAGGCAGAGTGCTGTGAATCTGAAGCCAGCATAGTCTACAAAGTGAGACCATGCCTCAAAAATGTTCTGAACCAACAGAACAAGCACCGCAGAGCACATAGCTGAGAAGGCTAAGCTTTGGAGACAGCACCAGGGACGGAGGCCTAGGGGAAGGGACCTCCACCACAGCAGGACTAACAGGAAAATGAAAGCATGTGGCTGACAGCCTGCATGTGGCTTGAGGCTCTGCATCAGCTACTTAATCCTCCCCTCCCCTCTACCTAGCACAAGTTCTGGTAAGATCCCTGCTAGACTGGGGGTGGGAGGGACAGACACAAGCTTGCGAATGGTCACCACTTCCGGAGCCACCAGTTTCTAAGGGCTAGAATAAGAATTTAAGTTTAATTATGTTGGAATCTGGGCCAGCAGACCTCCTCCCCAACTCTGAAAAGACAGGTCCCTCTTGCTCTAGCAAGTACAGGTACCCTTGTGCTCTTTCCCAGCCATCTGCAATCAGGACTTCATACAGAGAGCCTCTAGCAACCCAGAGAAGGCTCCTCCTCAAATGGTTTTTATAGTCTCTACTTTCTCCAGGAAGACCTCCACGCTGCCTCAGCCCATGCAGATACCAGCAGCCTTGCAGGAAGGGGGAACCATAGGCTTATCCTGCCAGGCTTCCCTGAGCTCAGCCTCTTCTGCTAGTAGGAGCTCATCCTCCAGTCCTTTTCCCTGTAGTGTGCACATTACAGGCTGCAACGCCCAAGGCTGGGTGAGGACCAGGTGGCAGGCTGGGCAGGGCTGAAAAGCAGCAGCCAGGATGTGCGGGTCGGATGACACCCAGGTTTCACCCACCCACGAGCCTTCCAACCGTGCAGAGCCCAGGGCAGCCAGGGGAGCGCCCAGCAGCTCTCTTCTGCTTGTTGCAGACCACGGAAGAGAGGCGGAGGGAAGCTGCGGTTGGAGGGTGTGCACTAGTGTGCTAGAAGAAGCTGTCCTTCTCACAGAACCAGGAAGAGAAAGCAAGCAAAAACAGGGTAGGCGGGGCTGTTTGGGGCCCTCCAGCTCTGGGGCCTACACTCAGGGGAGCTCTCCCCGCTAGTTCAGGGCAAGTCACTTCACTCAATGAGCCTCAGTTTCCCTATGGGAAAAATGAGATTCTCTTTCTCACCCTGCACCCCATTTGTGCAGTCTACAACCAATGGGTGCTGCAGCCTACATCAAGCCCAATAAGAGAGCATCCCGGCATTCCCGGAGCACTCCTGACTCTGGGGATTAGGGCTCAGCCACCCAAAGCCAGCCTCTCCCTGTTCACATCTTCCCTCAGCCATGCAGGGAGCACACAAGCTCTTCCTTCTCCAGCTCTTTATTTTTAGGCTTGAATTTGACTTTAATCATTACTTAGCGGATTCTATTTCCAGCCCCTGGATGAAGGGACACAGAAAGGAGGAGGGAAGCAGTGCTCCCTGCTGGGTTTAGGGAGCAGCCTGCTCCTCCACCCATCCTGTCCCTAACCAAGGGCGGGGTAAACTGAGAAACACCCAAAGGGCTCACCCCAGCTAGGCCAGCATCTTGGGCAAGACCCAACCCTGTGACCTCATCCCACTAAAGCTATGGGACAGGACAGCAGTAGTAATGCCCACTTTCATGCTACCAGTACCAGAAAGAGAAAGAGAAAGAAAGAAAGAGAGAGAGGGAGAGAGAGAGAGAGATCGAGTCAAAATCTGGCAGCCAGGGTCCCAAACTACAAGCCTGAGGGCCACATCAGGAAGTACCCCTCACCTAGGTTAGTTCTGAGCCACCCTATAGTCATTTAAGGCTACAGTTTCTTGGGCCCAGGAGCTGTCAAGCAGAGACTGGTTCCTTCCCACTGCTCTCAGTGTGGTCTGGAGGGCACCTCCAGTTACTCCAGACACAACGAGGAATAGCAAGGTATGTCACAGAGATACACCTTCAGGTTAGATCTGGGGAACACTTGCAAAGGAAGAGGACACTAACACACAAGCCTAGTTTCTAACTCTCAGATACAGGGCTCTAGAATCTAACCTTTCCCTTCCCTGGCCACTGGAGAAAACTGAGGCTGGCCTGACTGGCTCTGGCTCAGCCTAAGGAACCCTCTGCTTTCCACTAGAACATGCAATTTAGGACAGCCATGCAGACAAGGGGACTCTTCAGGCTGAGTATAGTGGTACATGCGCACCTGTATTCACAGTGCTCTGGAGACTGAAGCAGGAGGATCTCAAGTTCAAGGGCACATAGTGGAAGCCAGTGTGGTATGTTGGTGTGTGTGTGTGAAGCATCAGTATTGGGTGACTACTCTCAACTCTAAGGATATGAAGGGGAATGGATGGGTCAGACCTTGGATAGCAACTGGCAGCCTATGTTCCAAGGCCAGCGCCATGGCCTGAGGTAGCCTATCACATGGTGATGGGAAGAGAGTAAGGCACCACACAGACACAGCAACCTAGACCACAGAGGCTTTCAGAGGGGCTGGGGTATCTTACCAATGACCAATGGAGTGAGAGGTCAGCCATTCTGGGCCCCACGGCTCAGGGATATTTCTCCCATGCTAAGACAGTCACACCAACCACCACCCCAACACTTTCTAGTTCTTGGCAGGTTAGTTCAGTGTCCTCGGAGATATAAGGATCACTGTCCCTGTTAGCTATGCTCAGGGGCAGTGGTAAGGCTGGGCCTGGAACTCACATGGTTAGCTGCTAAGCTGCCGGCTTTCTACTAGCTGCTTGTGGGGTGCGTAGTAACAGCCCACAACAGTGACAGATGGAAGTACGGCACACTCAAGGAGAGGGTTCGGGAGAAGATGCCGTAGCAGAGATCCTGGAAATACCCTGAAGCTTTTTAGAAGCAGTTACCATGACAGGTATCTCAAGAAATGCCCAGGGACACAGTAATAAATGGAAAAGGTGTCACGGCGCACACACTTGAATGGCAACAGCAACAGAGGAAGAAAATCAGGAAAACGGGGCCCTCACATGCTAACAGTCCCTGTCTGGCAACTAGTGAGTAATCTTGTTTTGATTTCTAAATTTTCTGGGGTTTTCTTTCTTTCTTTCTTTCTTTCTTTTTTTAAAAGATGGAATCTCAGTCTAGAGTCCAGGCTGGCCTTGAACTTGGGCCTCAGCCTCCCTAGTGCTGGGATTATAGGTGTGTGCCACCACATATGGGTCTCAGTTTTCACGTGAGTTGGGACCAACTTTCTGGGTCCTAACTGCCCTTCAGCTCTGGCCCAGGTACCTATGACTTTTCAGCTATGGAACAGCCATTCCCATCTGGGACATTCTCTCAGACATGAGAGGATCTCTCTACTTTCTTTCCTAGACTCAACAGTTCTGTTCTTTGAGGGCTATATGTCAAAAGATGGACCCCAGAAATGGACCTGGATGGTCCTACCCCCTTCAAGGGGATCCAGGAGGATTATTGGGGAGGTTGAGTCACATTATGGGTTTCTGGCTTTCACCCCAACCTGTGCTGGTACGAAGGACACTTCCTGTGGGCTACTCCACGTAGATTGGTCTCTGAGGGGCAGTGCCCTGTAGTGGGGAAGACATTTGCTTTCCTGGTCTTTTCTTGTTCCCATCCCAACAGAGAAAAAATAGTTGTTTCGGATAGGGGGAATTAGTTCACCAAACGAAAACCGCAGCTGTGAACACGTGCTTAGCCTCAGCCAAGCTGCTTTCTAAAAGGCCTCTGGACCCTGGCCACACCCTTGCAGTGAAGTTGGTAAGAAGCACCCAGCCATGTCAGGCCCAGCCACAGACCCTGAGGCTGGACCGGAAGTTCGGGTTGGGCACGAGGCTATGTGGGTATAACCTCACAGGCGGGGTTATCCCCCCACCAGTGCATCTTAGGGCAACAGGAAAAACCTTAAACAAGGCAAGGGCCTGAGCAGGACAGAACTGAAGTTCCAGGGGGACCAGGCATTGCTCAGCATCCTGAAGGGATCCGGAAGATCCTGCTGGTCTGCCAACCTTACTCCTGCTGCCTCTGGCCTGATCCTGTTGTGGCCATACCAAGACACCATGACATCCAGGGTACAGGGAGAGAGAAACAAGCCCCAAGAGTGTCTACACTCTGCCAATACTTTCATGCCAAGGCTCCCACTTTGCCCATGCTGACCCCCATCAGATTCTGACTGAACCAGCTGGGAAATGTGGGGAAGGCGGGTCAGGACTAACTACCAGGCTGTTTCAAAGCAGCACAGGGCAAGGCTTCTGTACACCACAAAGGCCCCACACTTACCATGTCCCCAGGCCAATATGACCCAGTCTCAGGCACCAAGGGGAAGTCTCACAAGCAATACCCATGATGTTTTAGCTCATAAGTAGGCAGCACTAAGACCGGAAACCTTTTCCCCCTTCTCTAGTCCTCTGCAGGGCAACACGTGCTTACCTTACAAGGTCCCTCCTGGGTCAGGCTGTGGACTGCCTGTGCCCCTGGTAGATGCAGAGTGGGCCTGGTTCCCCTCCACCCACAGCCATCCATCTCTGCAGAACTGGGAATGAAGACAGCTAGTTTCCCTCTACCAGGAGCCTGGAATATGACCTGCCCCTTGGGCCTCAGTTCCCTGGTGTACAAATGATCAAAAAGCTCCTACTTAAGCTCCAAAGATCCAGTGACTGAACACACCCCTTCCAAATAACTGGCCTGGGCCCTGAGAAGCCTGGGAAAATGGGCTAACCAGGGTGATGGGGGTGGGGGCATAGTACTAACGTCCAGTGTCACCTCCACGCAGACTGGAAGCTTTGCCCAGTTTATCCACCCAAGGGTCAGAGGTCCCTTGCTTTAAGCCTAGTCCTCTGGCAGGCCAAGGGTGACAGACTTAGTTCAAGGACCTGAGCTTCTAGCAGGGTTCAAGGGAGGGGGCATAGCCCTGGGCTGCTTAGAGCCAGTAGGACCTCAGTGCAAGACTGAAGAAGAGTTTAGAATCAAGCAAGTCAGGGTACCTTCAGGGAGGCCCTGAACAGGAAAGGGCAAACTCCCGGGAGTCCAGCCCATTTTCCCAGCTCAGCCCATACTGATTCTCTTCCTCCGTGGTCCAGCCACTTCCCACTCTGCTCTCTACACAGAGGGGGTTGGGGGGACGGACTCAGCTGACCTGAACAAGTCTCTTGTGGTGCAGGGCCAGACCTCCCTCGTGGCTCCCTCCCAGCCGTGTTCTGACAGTGATTCCCGGGAGAATTCGAACCCGTTTAGGAGATGGGGGGATGGGTGTGGACGCCGCAGCAGTGGTTACAGAGGCGGGACGAGCGACCTCCCCCCTTCCAGGGGACAGTCGGACACCCACCTCCTCCGAGGCTGCCCCCACTCACCTCTCTCGGGGCACTGTGGTCCAGGCCACTTCACCGCGGGCGGCATCAGCGGCCTGCAGGACAGTCCATGCGGCCAAGGGGGAGGGGAGGGGCGCAAGGCTCCCCAGGGGGTGCGGTACAAAGAGGTGTATGGATGCGAAAAGAGGGGGAGGAAGGACGACCAGACAGGCAGGGGGACGGCCGCGCAGCCCGGGTCGGGGAGGGAAGAAAGGCGGGGGAAGGGGGCGGGAGGGAGTCCGGGGGGAGGAAACAATGTAGCCGGCGCGGCCCCGGCAGAGTTCCGCTTCCGAACACAGCCACCAAGGTTCGATGTGGGGACGTCGCGCCGGCCGCCGGGGGCCGCCCCGGGCGTTCGATCGCGGCCCGCGGGGGTTGCCCGCGCCCAAACCCCGGAGGCTGGGCGGCCGGAGGCTGGCGGGGCGGGAGGGACGGCTGCCTGGGGACGGCCCCGACGGCGGCGAGGCCCGAGTTGGCCCTGCTCGGACCCCGCCCCGGTGGGATCTCCGGGGCAGGGCGCGAGGTGGCGCGGGAACGCAAGGCAGGCGGCGGGCTCGGCGGCAGCGGTCAACCTCTGCTCGCCCGGGCTCCGATGGGAGGAAGCTCGCAGGCCTGACGAGAGGAAGCGCGGCCCGGATCCTCCGCCCGCTGCAGCGCGCCTGCGCGAGGGGGCCTGCCCGGCGCGCGGCGGGGCGTGGGTCGGCGCCCTCTGCCGGACCTTGCAGGGAATGCGGGGGGGTGTGTCCGCGCCCACGCCCTGCCCCCACTTGCTGGCCTTCGCAAAGGCTCCCGAAGGTCCTTCCAGAGTGCCACCATGTCGCTAGAGCCAGTCTTCCAGCCTTCTCTAGGCGAAGCTCCCCTGCTAGGTTGGAGGCGAGGCCTAGCCTCCTCTGTGGCAGTAAGCATACATGCATTTATTCATTCACAGACGTTTCCCGGGGCTGGCATTACCGCAGCCACTTCTTAAGACCTCTATTTCTGTCAAGTTCTCAGTCGGGGTTGAGGCAAATGGATTCTCGCAAAGAGCAAATTGATAAAAAGAAAAGGTAATGTGCAAGGTCCACAGGAAACAGGAAAGAAGGGTGCGCGGGTTGACTTCATAGAGCCGGGTAGCAGCATGCACAAAGCAGTGAGAGTGCTCGGTGGCTTCTGGGGACTATAAATAGCTCAGTAGGCTGCGACTTACACTATGGGTAGGGGAGAGCGGTGGGAAATGGGTTCCTGAAAACTACAGGGGTAAAAGATCCAAAGACCTTCTTGGGACTCTCTTGGATTTTATTTTCATCTTAGAGGCAATAAGGAAGTTGTCGGTGTCTATGTAATGTTGGACAAGTTACCTAACCTCTGTCTGTCCTATTGCATCGTGGTTTGATAGAACGAGCAAAAATAATACCACCAACTTTGTAAGGTTTTGTGGGGAGGAAATGAGTTAATAGGTTTAAAGTGCTTGGTGTGCAGTGGCACGTGGAGAGTCCTCAATTAAATGTGGACTATTATTATATACCGCTGTTAATGAGGATTCAGGATCCTCCTTAAGCAATTTGCTCTTACAGAGCAAGCAGTACTCAGGCATGAGAGGGACACAGAATGGAAGCACAGGGACAAGAGACAGACCAGGAATTTCATCAGAGGTTCTAGGTGTTAGAGCACTTTCTAAGGACCAGGACTGAAGGAAGTAACCAGTTGGGGGAAGTGGGAAGAGACTCCTCAGGTAGGAGACATGAGGCTGCTGGCACAGACTTGGAGTGTAATGTAAAGTAAGAACTGAGGGGCAGAAAGAGACACTAAAGGGTCCTGTGAGCCCGGTATGCTCACCCTGCCCAGACTACAGGTTGGTCCTCTGACCCAGCATGCCCAGCACCGGTTTGCTTACCAGGACCAGTTCTCTAGGAATACCTTTGGAGGAGGCATCCAGTAGATCTCAGAGCTAGGTGTCGCATAGTGGAAAAAAAAAAAAAAAAAAAAAAAAAAAAAAAAAAAAACCCAAACCCAGGATTTGGGGCTCAGATCTCAGGGTTAAATCTCAACTTAAGAGCTGTGTGGCTGCATGGCTTTGAACAAGTTACCTAAGGTCTCTAAGCTCTGTTTCCTCTTCTGTAAGATCAGGTTGAGAGCATAACTCTTTCACAGAGATGGTGCAGATTTAGCAAGATAACAGGCCTGGAGTGATGGTGTATGTTCGTGTGTGTGTGTGTCTATGGGTGTGTGTGGTGTGTCAGGCTTCGCTTTCTTTCCTTTGATGTCAAGATGGAGTGATAATATGGCCCCAATTTGGGAGGGGGTGCTTCTCAGCCTGAAGGAAAGCGCTTTAGCAGCTGTGCAAAGCCTTCTGGAAGGGAGTGATTGAGAGATTGACATCTCCTCCTCTATTCTACCTGGATTAGTTGGTCAAAGGGGGGCTAGGTGATGGAGAGGCTGTAGGGACTTGGGGGAGAAATACCTGAATAAATATCTAAGTCCTTACTCCAGTTTCACCGCCAATACATCTTCCTTTACCCATGAGCACTCTTGACTGTCCCCCTAAGTGTGCTGGGGCCCAGAATGTGAACTTTGGAATCAAATAAACCTGTATTTGAATCCTGGCTCCACCTCTTCTCAGCAAAGTGAAGAAAAAAAAAATTACCTTCCTGAATCCTAGGCATTGGGATTCAGCCTGAATTGGATAGTACAAAAACCAACTAACATCCAAGTTTCATCATTCAAGGATTCATTCCCTCTCAACAAATGTAGAACACCTACTAGCTGTGATCTGCATGCTGGAAATGAGTCAAGGGGTCAGGGCAAACAACATGGTTCTTGTCCAACACAGAAAAGGAAGAATCAGTCTGATCAGCCACAGTGTATGAAGGCCAGGAGCACCCAATGGACAGAACCAAACAGTCAGGAAAGGGCCACTCAAGAATGCAACTTTGGCTAAGTTGAGTCTGAGATGCCTATAATACATGGATATGTCAGGACAGCATTTGAGGTTTTACACTCCTGGACTGGGCCCTGGGTGATGGGGCTAGCCCCGGGAGGTTGGTGGGTGGGGAGAGTAATGTGGGTGGGAGGGGCAGGATGGTCAAGGACTCTGACACACTGAAGTGCTCAGTGCCTCAAGAACAGTCGGGCCAGGGTGACTAGACCAGAGACTAGAGAGCAATGAGGAGGAGGAGGAAGGAAGAGAACAGAGATGCCTTCTGCCTTTGGATTCATTACTTAAGTAACCCAGAGCCATTGGACAGTTTTGACCAGGAGCCTGACATTAGGAAGAGTAAAGGCTAGACGCGCAGTGTGATGTCTCAGCAGGTAAAAAGTACTCACTTCCAAAGCCTGACAACATGACTTTGATTCCTGGATTCCTCTGACCTCCACAGGCACACCATGACATGAGTGAACCCTTACACTGTGGGCACGTGCACATACACACACACTTTTTAGAAGGCTAGTAAGGGGGTGCATCATTAGTTAAGGTTCAGGATGGGAGAGTGCTTGCCTAGCATGCATAAAGTCCTGAGTTCCATCTCCAGACAGTGTGAAGTGGACATGGTGATCCATACCTGGGATTCCTGAACTGGCAGGAGGATACGAAAGTCAAGGTCATCCCTGACTACATAGGAAGTTCTTGGCCAATCTGGGCTATATGAGACCCCATCGAAAAACAAAACAAAAAAAAAACATAACAAAACCACAAAGCCCAGCAAAGAAATGTTGCATGGTCCACATTGTGAAGAGGGGTCTGGGGCCTGGTGGAAGCAACAGGTGGAGAAGAGTAGACAAGGAAAGTCTAGGGTCAGATCTCCATGAGGAGAGTTTATGAGGAGTGAGGCCTCATGATCTCTGGTATAGCCCAGCTCCTGGGAGGTGGTGGGGTTCTCTTGAGAGAGAACCCAGCAAGTGGGGATGGGGGGCAGAGACAGGGCTGAGGAAACACTCCAAAAATGCAACTTTGGTTAAGCGGAATCTGAGTTGCCTGTAATATATAAATATGTCAAGTCAGCATTTAAGAATCATGTGCCCAGGTTGGGCCGCTTGTTCTGAGGCTAGCCATTAGAAGAGTAGAGAAAAGAGGAAGGCTGGAGAAAGGCTGGGTAAGGGGAGGGGAGGGTGTTGGAGCTGAAGACTTCTGGCAGCATTTGGGCGAAGGGACCAGATGGCCCAGCTGCATGAAGAGCCAGGGTGGGGGGTGGGGGGTCTAGAGCTTTAGTACTTTTGATTGGAGTATGTTCCCATGGTTCCCTGGCAGGGAAGGGCCTCTGCTCCTTCTCACTGCCTCTTCCCCTCCCCCAGCTTTTAGGCTCAGAGATGATAGTTTAGAGAAGCTGGTGTGAAGTAGCTTGAAACTCAGCCACTCTGGGCGTCCCCCAGGGCAGAAAACAGGAAGCCAAGATTAAAGACAGATTTCCAGCAAAGTCTCCTACTTCCTGCAGGGCAGGTGCTCCTACACAGTGCATAGTGGCTGGGCTATAAGCAGAGTGAAGAGCAGAGGGGCTGGACTGACTTCCCTTGTGCTGGGAATGACTGGCACCTGCCTAGGCTGTGGCTGCCTGTCCAGCTTTTTTTCTTGGCCTTGACCTCATCGTCTCCATCGGCAAGGCCTTGTGGCAATAAGCCTCATGCACAGCCTAATGAGGATGAAGACAGGATACAGCAGCTGGAGTTCCTGGGAGATAGACCAAGAAGAAAGAGCATGGACTCCAGGGTCACTCAGGTCTGATACGAACCCTAATTCCTCACCATGGCATCCACTCAGTTAGACAGGATGAACTGAGGGCAGAAGTGCCAGAATAAAGGTGTATGACAAGATAGCCATCAAGACCAGGCCAGTGCTCCAGGCTTCAGGTCTGTAGGAAAGGACAGAAACCAGGAGGAAGCAAGTGGCCACCATGACTTTCGTCATGTCAATGCCTAGGTTGATGTTCACAGCTGCCAAAGGTGCCAGGACCCAGAGGGCCGAAGTGGGCTCTTCCTTTTATGGGACAGCACAGTTCCCGGGAACCCTAAGTGAGAGGCTGCACTGCCTCATGCCTCAGGCTTCTGCCCTCCAGGTAACCTTCCCCTCACCGTGCCCTAGAGTGTCCCAGCTCCTACCTTCCAATACTACCGCTGGGAGGAAGGGCACCTGCCTGAGTCTAGAGATGTCTCACTAAACCTCCCTACTGAGACTGGACGAGTTCATCATGAGGATCAAATGGCCTATGAGACCAGGTTCTGGGGATGGACCTTGCTTTTGGTTTTGGATTAGTTTTTCTACTCTGGGCCTCAATTTCCCTACCTGCATATCTAAGGATTAGGTTTGGTGATCTACAGGTATCCTCATTCAAAAGTGGAAGGTTCTGCAGATGGGTGTGGAGTTAGTTCCAGCTTCTGTTCATATATAAAATAGGACCTCCCATTTTATTTACTCCACATCACTTTCTGCCAGGTACCTTATCACTGCTGGCTGATATTTATGTATTTCATTTATTTTTGAGACAAGATCTTCTATATCCCAGACTGGCCTTGAACTCTATGTTACTGGGGATGGCCTTGAACATCTGACTCTCCTACGCCTACCTCCTGAGGACTTACAGTACAGGTATGGGTCACTGTACCCAGTTTATGCTGCCTGGGCATCAAACCCAAAGCTCTATGCATGCTAACTAGGCAAGCACTCTGCCAGCTGAACCACATCCCCAGCCCAGCACAAGTGAATCTCCTAAAATAGTTATTATTAGCCCCACTTTGCAGAAAAGGAAACTGAAGAGGGATGAACTTGGGTGGTGATCAGGCCTCTGGTAGGGAGGAAGGACCCAGGATGACGTCTTGAAGTTCTATTTTAACTGCTTCCTAGTTAGAGTGCTGACTTTCCCCTGCCCAGCTCTGTGACCTTTCAATTTAAGTTTTTGCAATGTAGGGGATGGAATCCAGGCTCTTTTGCATGCTAGTCATGTGTTCCACTTCTGAGCCATACCCCTAGGCCAATACCAAGCCTTAAAAATATTATTACATCTATCTATCTATCTATCTATCTATCTATCTGAGAGAGAGAAGAGAGAGGCATTTGAGTGAATAACTTTTCAGAGTTGGTTCTCTCCTTCTACCAGTGGGTTTCAGGAATAGAATCCAAGTAATAAGGCTTGGCAGCAAGTGCCTTTGCCCTCTGAGCTCTCTTGGTGGCCCAACACTGAGCCTTTCTCAGGTTTAGAGACCAATTTCTACAAAGATAGTGAGAGCACTGGCTCTGAGAGGGATTGGACAGAGCTGGTCTGGAGAGTAGCTTTGCCCAGAGCTTCAGTGTTCACTGGAAGTTAGATGAATTTTTTTCTCTCACTTCTGGAACAGCTTTGTAGTCTGGCTTTCCCCTGCAGTCCTCTCAGGGAGCTGTTGGCCTCTGCAGGGTGGGGCCAGGGCTTTTGTTGTTGAACCCACGGAGCCACAATAGCTGTGGAATTGAAAAACCTCATTCATCCACTCTCCAAATACCCAGGCAGTTACTATTCTCCAAGGCATTGAATGACTGCTATTAGGCAGGGCTAGAACACCCCTGGTTCTCACTCCCAAAGCCATTTGCAGGTTGGTACTCACCCATCCATGCTGTGCTGAGGCCCCAGCTGCTGTGTCCTTTTTATGAAGAACTCACCCCACCCAGAAATCCCCAGGCTCTGCCTGCTGATTGGATGCCTCTTAGCTGCTGCTCTAGCTTGCTCCTGGGACCTGAGTTGGGGGAAGGTGAGCTGAGGCCCTGGGGTGCTCAGCTGAGGGGAAGCTGTCCGTCTGACAGGGTTGGGAGGGCAGAGTGTGTGTGGGGAGGAGTAGGAGCTTGTTTCAAGCCCAGCTTTTACAAATCACATGCAAATCCTGTCCTGGAGGTGTACCTGTTAGACACCTGCCCCTGTTTGGCCTAGGATGGGGTGGAGCTGTAAGGAAGGGAAATTCCACAAGTTGGGGGATGTTTCCTTGGAGGGGGAGTTGAGGCCTGGAGGGAAAGGCCTTTCTCTCTTTGTCCTTAAGCCTCTTAGGGATTCCTTCCAATAGTGGGGAACCAGTGAGGAAGGGGACTGGTTCCCTTTAGTCTCCACAGGGCAGGTGGTGCAGTGTCTAGCAGTGCATACCGTGGAATAAGTCAGAGTGACCAAACTCTCCTCCAGGTCTCTGGGTGTTATTCCTGCCGCAGGTCTCAGGATCCCCATTCCAAGGAGGAGCTCCATGTCTGCCTTCCACTTGTCAATTTTCTTGGCCTGTAACTGTCTCAGCCCCCAGACACTTTCCACCCTGACCCCCAGAGTCATGTCTGACTCCCCAGGCCTGTAGTCTTCAGCAGCCCTGAGCTCTCAGCTGCTAGTAACTTACTAGCAACTTACTCCGCAGCTCCACTCTGCCAGGGGTCCAGTTAGCAAATGAGGGGGAGACTTGTCTGTCAAGGGCAGGAACTGCCCAGGACTTCAGGAACAGCGACTTACTTCACCTGTGCCGGAGTGAGGGACCAAATGGAAGATGAATGTCTGAGTGACAGCTGCGGGGGGAGGGAGCAGGGCGGGTTGCTTCCTCATGCTGGAGCTTCAAGGCAGCTAGGCTGAGGATTCGTGAAGAAAGGGAAGCTGTGCACAGGCACCAACGACTTGGAGATTATTTTTCCTGGCAGCTGAAGTCGAGAAGCCCAGAGTCGCATCCTGTCCAAACCGCACTGGAGGCCTCTTCTTCCTCAGTGCCGATCACCACCGCAGTGTGGTTCTGTTTGCTGCTGCTTTTATGAGCAGTGTATTTGTTTAACTTTTGCTGGTGTAGGCAGAGGTCACTTTCTGTTGCTTGTGTCTTAGATCCTGACTGGTACCCCCTGGGCAGCTCACCCCCACAGACTGAGGCTGCAGGAGATGAAGCGAAGTGTTTCGTGGCAAGTGCTGGATTCGTTCTTTCTCTTTCTGTTCGTGGTACTGGAGATGGAGCCCAGACCCTCACACATAATAAGCAAGTGCTCTACTATTGAACTATGTCCTCAGTCTTTTTAAAACTTATTTTATTTTAATTTATTGCACATGTACAAGTATTTTGCCTGTGTGTATATCCATGTACCACCTGCTGCCTAGTGCTCTTGAAGGCCAGAAGAGGATGTCAGGTCCCTTGGAATTGGAGCTATAGATGGTTGTGAGCTGCCATGTGGGTGCTGGGATTTGAACCCAGGCTCTCTGGAAGAACAGCCAGTGTTCTTAACCACTGAGTTATCTCTCCAGCCCCTGAATTTTTGCTTTGAAAGTATCTCATTAAGCTTTCCAGGCTGGCTTTGAACTCATTCTGTAGCCTACACAGGACTTGAACTTTTAATTCTTCTGTTTTAGACTCCTGAGTAACAGAGTGCTGATCAACACCACCAGACTTCCCTTAGATTTGTTGTTCTTGTATTGAGATAAAGACTCTCTAGGTAGCCCTTGATATTCTGGAACTCTCTATGTAGATCAGGCTAGTCTTGAACTCACAGAGATTGGCTTGCCTCTACCTCCCAAGTGAGTGTGCCAGCTCTCCCATCTGCATCAAAGATTATTTTTTTAACTTAATTTTTTTATTTATTTGTATTTCATGTGCATTGGTGCTTTGCCTGCATGTATTTCTGTATGAGGGTGTTGGAGCTACTGGAACTGAAGTTACAGACTGTTGTGAGCTCTCATGTGGGTGCTGGGAATTCAACCTGGATCCTCTGAAAGAGTAGCCAGTGCTCTTAACCACTGACCCATCTCTCCAGTACCCCCCAAAAGATTATTTTTTTTTTAAAAATACACATGCCTGTAATCCAGCACTAGGGATGCAGAAGTAGGAAGAGCTGGATTCAAAGTTGTCCTCAGCTACATACTGTAAGTATGAGGCCAGCCTGGGCTACATGAGACTCTGTCACAAACAACAAACAAATAAAACTGAAAACAAAACAACCTCACAAAAACCCAACAACTAAAAAACAATAATTATTATGAGAGCGGAATTAATGATAATATTGTTTGGAGACACTCTCACTCTGAGGCCCCAGACAACATGGAAGTTTGCCCTGACTAGCAGACTTGTGGCAATCCTCCTGCCTCACCCTCCCAACCTATGAGATTACACTTTAAGAGAAAAATTATAGAGTCACAGATGTGGTAGATGCTGCCACATGCATGCTGTCATTACTGTCCTCCTGGCCTCTGTTATAGTTGCTTTGGTCTCTGGTGAGGCTAGCCACTGGTTTTGTCAGATCTGAGAGACAACAGTGCCCTCTGGTGTCCAAAGTTCAAACCCTCAAAGGGAAAGATAAGCGGCCCCAGGAAGGGCACAGTCACATGATTCTGCCTAAGGGCCGCGGACTAAGTGATAGGCTAGTCCGCTCTTGCGTGCCTGTTGTGGGAAGCTAGGCTGTTAGGAGCCTGGGGAGGCCCTGTCGCAGCTTGGACTAGCAGCAGGGCCTGTACTGGCCAGAGCCAGCCTTGATGAATCAGAGCAGAGTGCAGGAGCAGGACAGAGAGAGTCATTTCTAGAAAGTTGGGCTGCAGGAATCACCCTTTCACAGAATAGAGAGAAAAAGCCTTTTCATAAGCCATGCTCAAGGACTCTGGCTTTGGAGAGCTTTTTTAGAGAGGTGTTTTCGAGGAGGACAGCCGGGTCAGCACTTGAGGTCCCTTCTTGGGCTGCTCCTGATCCTAAGGCGACACTGTACTGGCCCCTGGCGCCAACGTTGCTGATAATCTCAGGGTTTTTCTGAATGAGAACAGGTGAGGGGGGCACTTTGTTGAGCACCTACGGTGCGCTGAATGTTTGTGTTACCTCTCACTTGATCATTATTCTTCAGGTAAGACATTAGCATCTAGATCCTCCCTGTGTGGTGAGGCTGATTTACAGAACCACTCACACCCTGAGCTCTTTCTCCTGCCCTAGGACGGACTTCTGATGATAGCTACAGAAGCCGTATTCCCCAGGTGCTGGATTTGCTTGGCAGAGAAGGGCTATGAGCTAGAGGAGATGGTTGCCTCCTGCCTGCCCACCCTGCCTCCATTTATTATATGGTAGCCATTGGTGCCTGCTAGAAATTGGGTGGGAGATTTATGTTCCCTTGGTCCCAGGCCCTCAGGTGGGAAACAGAGAGGGGGTATGGAGGATGGGTAAGAAGGCAGTAGGCTTACCATTTACCTCAAGTCTGATTTGTAAGAGCTGTCCTAGCACAGGCCCTTGAGAGGCAGCTCAGGTCATTGGTGCCAAACTGAGGTGTCATGCAGTGTCAGGCAATTCTCCACCAGCAGCAAGCCCAGGACCAGCTCCCTAGGTGTCAAAAACCAATCAACCAAACAAAAACACCAGGGCTTGAGAGATGGTTAAGAGAAATTTACTGAGGACCCCAGTTCAATTCCTAGAGCTTATATCAGGAGACTCACAAGTGTCTGTAACTCCAGTTCTAGAGGCTTCTACACTTCTGGCCTCCATGGCGGGCACTGTATTCACATGTACATATCTACCTGTAGGTATACTCACATACACATAATTAAAAATAATAAAAGAACATCTGAGCTGGGTGGTGGTGGTGGACATCTTTAATCCCAGCACTTGGCAGGAAGATCTGTGAGGCCAGCCTGTTCTACAGAGTGAGTTCCATGACAGCCAGGGCTACACAGGGAAACCTTGACTTGAAACACCCCCCCCCAAATGCTAAATCTTTAAAGAATATAAAAACCAAACTCTTACGCAAGGCAGGGATAAGAGATCATTTATTTTAGCCTGGGGAACACACACCCAGGCACCCCCAGATTCCATGTTCCAACGTGGCAGTAAGTTTTGTGAAGTTTTAAATATAGTAACGGAACTAAAAAAGTCGTAAGTAAACACTCTTTTCATATAGTGGGTGAGTACACAAGTAGGCAGGCGACAGCAAATTGAGAAAATCTCTGCTATAGGCCTCAGATGCTATCTGATGATATTCTTAGCTTTCTGGTTGGTGGGAATCTGTTCATACATTCCAAAAGGAATTACCTAATAGTCATTTTAGATCACACATGGAGGTGGGCAATAAATGGCTATCCAAATGAAAGACTCAAGGTAGCCAAGATAAAATGTAGTTACATTTTGGACCTTCAACATCCCAAACTTTCCAAATGCTAAAATCTTAATCCATCAGCTTCTGTAGGTGCAGCTTCTGTCTGAGGACTTTGTTCACAGGGCCGATCTGAAAATGACCAAAAGTGTCACTGTAGCACATGCTTTCTGCGCTCTGCACCTCATTAACTATCTTCTCAGTGAGCAAAAGCAATGCATCTAAGGATTCAGTGGGAGCAGACACCAGGAGGGACTAGCAAAGGGCAGGCACCTGCACAAGGAATTTGGATGACATTCAGGGAGAATCAAGTTCAGCTGGACTCCAGGTATCTCCAAGATTTTGGAATTTAATTCCCCTGAATACATATCTCTGAAAGGATGTGTGTGAGTGTGTGTGTGAGTGAGTGTGTGTGTGTGTGTGTGTGTGTGTGTGTGTGATTGTAGAACTGGTCACTGCCGTCTCTGTGCCTTTGTACTCCTGTAATCCTCAATTGCTCACCTGTCACTCTATCTAGCTAAGCAAGGGGCATGAGTATTCCAAGGCAAGAATGGGTGCACATCAGTGTTACCAGCTGCCCCAGCTGAAAAGATGACGGAGCCGGGTGTGCTGGTACACATCATCACTCAGCACTCAACAGGCTGAGGCAGAGGGATAAATAGTTTGAGATCAGCCTGTGCTATATATAATATAACCTTGCCTCAATACAGCAGCCTAGTGGGTAAGGGGTTCGTGCACACCTTTAATTCCAGCACTCCGGAGGCAGAGGCAGGAGAATCTCTGTGAATCTGAGGCCTGCATGCTTTACATATCGAGTTCCAGGGACAGCCGAGACTATATAGAGAGACCCTATCTCAAAGAAAGGATGAATGAATGAATGAAAGAGAGAAAGAGAGAGAGAAAGAAAGGAAGGAAGCAACAAAATCAACTAAACAGACAAAAATGACAAACAAACATAAACAATGAGGGGAGGGCTGGGAAGATGGCTCAGCGAGCGATTGCTGAGCAAGCATGAGGGCCTGAGTTCAAACCCCCAGCGCTCAAAAAAAAAAAAAAAAAAAAACGTGGGAGGTGGAGACAAGAGACTCCTCGGAAGTTCATGGTCCACTAGCCTGGCTTATGATGCAGAGAAAACCATAAAGCGACCCTGTCTGAAACAAGGTGGAAGGCAGGCCTGATGTTCAAGGTTGCCCTCCCATCCCTACATATGCTCCATGCACATACAAAGCAACTGTGAATCGGCCTTGAAGGTAGTCCTTGGAGGTACAAGAGGAGACACTGCAGAAGGAGCTGCACGAGGAACAGCTTCTCCTCCTCCTCCTTCTCCTCTCTGTTCTCTCTCATTCTTTTTGTTTACTTAAAAATATTTATTTATTTATTGTGTATCAGTATTTTGCTTGCATGTATCCTGTGCATGCCTGGTATCAGTGGAAGCCAGTAGAGGGCATCAGATCTCTTGGAACTGGAGTTAGTTGTGAGCAGCCATCTGCTCACAATGGAACCCATGTCCTCTGGAAGAGCAACCAGTGCTCTTAATCACTAAGCCGTTTCTCCAGCCCCTTATTCTCATTCTTAGTTTTGTTATCCTTGTTCTTCCTCTTTAACGCTTATTCCCACTGGCTTTTTTCTTGGTTCTTGTGAAATGTTAATGAGTTTTTCCTTGTTAGTGTGTTTGGGTGTTTGAAGGGGAGGGGTTATAAATAGGACTTGAAAGGGAAGATGCATCTCAGGACATCCCAGCCAGCAGTCAGAGGGGCCCTGAGGGCTATGATTCCCCACGTTCCTGGGACTGATGATGGTTTGTGTCTAAGTTATGTAGTTAGTTGATTCTACAGCTTTACCATGAGATTCTTACTATCTAGCCCAGGCTAGCCTGAAACTTGCTATGTAGCCCAGTCTGGTTTCTAGCTCACAGAAATTCTCCTGACTAAACCTCTCAAGTATTAAGATTTCAGGTGTGTGTTGTCACATCTGGCTGACAAAGAATTTGTTTGTCAAGTTAGTCTACAAAAACCAGACCAAGAAAATATGTAGAGAGGGGTGGTGTGTGCGTTCTGGACACCATTAGTAATTAGAATTTGTGGGGAGGGAAGACTTGAGATTTACCTTGAAGTTGCACTTGCAACAAAAGCCAGTTTCCATTAGATTGCCTGCTTGGGCTCCAGTCTTAGGGTCTATGGGCAGAGGACAACCACTATGGGAAACTCAGTTTTCTCAAATGACCACAAGGAGGCAGCACAGACCACACACTCAGTGCTACAACCCAGCTCAGTGGAAGGTAGAGGCAGATCCCGGCTTAAGAATTCAGTACCAGGCAGGAAGAGAAGGTAAAGTTTATATGGGAGTTGTGGTGCATATCTTTAATCCTAGTGCTTGGGAGACAGAGACAGGAGGATCTCCATGAGTGCCAGGCCAGCAGGATCTATATACAGTGAGTACCAGGCCAGCCAGAGCTACATTGTGAGACCCTGTCTCCAAAACCAAAATGAAAAAGCTAGGAAAGAGTAGGGATGGAGGACTTTTCTTCTCCCTGCAGATCACAATTCTGGTTCTATTTATTAGTTTGTTTATCTATCTATTTATGTATTTATTTGTAGACAGGGTCTTTCTATGGAATCCATGGCTGGCCTAGACCAGATTGGCTTACTGCATGCACCACCACCAGCTGGATGAAATTTTATTTTATTTTTATGTGTTTGAGAGTTTTGCCTGCATGTATGTTTGTCCATTACATGCCCAGTGTGTATGTACCCGATGCCCAAGGGGGTCTTCCAGAAGAGGTGTAGGAGCCTCTGGAACTGGAGTTTCTGATGATCACAATCATGTCGGTGCTGGGGCATGAGCAGTCCGAAGAGCACTTATCTCGGCTATCTTTCCAGCCTCTGTCTGAGCTTTACACAGGCAGGGGTTACAGGTGAGTGTCGCCACGGGCAGCTGGCTTGATTTTATTTCAGTTGTACACAGGTGGGAGGGTGGGACTACTTCCTTTGAACATTGGGTCCTGCAAAGGAAAAAGTGTTGAATTTGAATATAGTTCCAGCTTGCCACTTAGAGGCAGGACCTTCTTCTGGGGCAGGGAGAACTTGAGAAGGGCTGTTGGGAGGCAGGGAGCCTAGCTCGATGGTAGGTTGTTTGCCTATCATGTGACAGGCTCCAAATTCAGCTCCTAGAACTGAAAAAGAAATCTACATCCCATACTTAGGAGGCAGAAGCAGGCAGATCTCTATGAATTTGATGCCAAACTGGTTTACATAGTGAGTTCCAGGACAGCCAGGGCTACATAGTAAGAACCTGTCTCAAAACAAACAAACAATAAAAAAAAACAACAGACATCTATAACCTTCCCTAGAGAAAGGGAAATACAGCTTTCTTCTCTGCATAAATTAGTGTATACTTATTTTTAAATGAATAAATGGGCTGCAGCTCAGTTGGTAGTGTGCTTACCTAGCATGTCCAAGGCTCTAGGTTCATTCCCAGCGCTGCACGCACTGGGTGTCGTGGTGTATACTTGTACTTGTAGCAATCAAAGGTATAGGCAGGGAGAATAGAAGTTCAAGGTCATTCTAGGCTATTGTCATGGTTTGAATAAAAATGGCCTCATATGTTTGAATATTTGGTCCCCACTTAGTGAAACTGTTTGAGAAGGATTGGGTGGCTTTGTTGGAGGAGATGTGTCATTGGGGGTGAACTTTGATGTTTTAAAAGACTCACATCATTTCCAATGTGCCTCTCTGCCTCTTGCTTACAGATCAAGATGTAACCTCTCAGCTGTTGCTTTGGTGTCACGCCTTCTGACATGCTCCCCACCATCTTGGTGACAGAATAGTAAGCCCTAAGTAAACCCTTCTCATCATAACTTGTCTTGGCTGTGGTGTTTTATCACAGTGAGAGTAAAAAAACAAAACAAAACAACAAAAATATAAATAAAATTAAAATTAAATGGCAAGCCAAACAAAGTGATGCCCAACTCTGTCTCAAAAAACTAACAAACAAACAAACATCCTCACTAAAACAGGCCAATGAGATGGCTCAGTAGGTAAAGGTGCTTACAGCCAAGCCTGATGAGAGTTTGATTCTTGGAATCCACATGGTAGAAAGACAGAACAGACTTCTGCAAGTTGTCCTCTGATCTCCTCATGTGCACCACCACACACATATACACAAATAAAATAAATGTGAAAGGCAAAACCATAAAACCACTGGGGAAGCCTAGGCAAGAGGGTCATGAGTTCCATGCCAGTCTAGGATAAACAGTATAAATATAATATAAAATAATATATATATATATTTCAAAACCAAACAACCACAAGAAAATCATAAATGGGTGGGCATAGCAGTAACACCTGTAAGCCTAGGAGTCTGAGGCAGGAGGATTGTGAATTCCAGGTTAGCCTGGGGTATATGGTGAGATTCTGTTCTCAAAAACAGACAAATGGGCTGGAGAGATGGCTCAGTGACTAAGAGCACTTTTTGCTCTTACAGAAGACCTGGGTTCGGTTCCTAAAACCCACAAAGGTGGTTCACAACCATCTGTAGCTCCAGTTCCAGGGGAGACCCAATACCTTCTGGTCTCCAAAGGCACTGAACACACATGAAACACAGACACCCTTACACATAAAATTAAATTAAAACAAACAAACAACAAAAAAGAAAGCCATAAATAATAACAAAGCCATATATGTTGGTCTGGAAAAATCTTCATAGCATGGTATTATTTTATATAGACCTGTCAACTTTTTAGTCATTTTTAACTATTATTGGTTATATGGAATACTAATTAACGTAGATACAATTTCCAAACATACATTGTTGTTGATGTTACTATTGTTAAGTTTAGGGTTTGTAAAAGAAGATTTTTGTGTATATGAGTTTTTTGCCTGTATGTCTGTCTGTGTGCTGTATGTATGCAGTGCCTGCAGAGGTCAGAAACAGGGCACTGAATCCCCTGGAACTGTAGTTACAGATGCTTGTGAGCCACCATGTGGGTTCTGGGACTCAAACCCAGGTCCTCCAGAAGAACAACCAGAGAGCTCTTAACTACTGAGCCATTTCTACAGTCCTTTTTGTACAATCTTTTACCCTCTGTTTAGGGGTAGGAGAAAGGAAAGATAGAAACCTTCACTGTTTTTTCAAGTAGCCTTAATACAGAAAGAAAGAAATCTTCACAGCCTCTTTTTAGGCTGTCCAAAGCTCAGATTTCTCCAACCTTTGTTCTTTTAGGAATTATCACACTTACTAACTACAGCAATCCAACCAATAAACCACCAACCAACACCCACCCCAACTCTCGAGGCTTCAGACCTCTTTTATGCCCTAAGCCGAAAGTTCCCATAAACCCATACAGCACACAATCCCAAAGACAAGCTACAGATGCCAGAAGGACTGCACCCAACCAAATTATAGCCACCTGCATCAAGCATTCCAAATCCAACTCATAAACATCCACCACACCTGGGGTGGGAGCACAAACCTAATCCAAACGCCATTTTGTGTTTTTAAAGAAAGCAAAATAACAAAAACTTCTTCCAAGTGTTCCTCTACACCTTTCTATGTTTGTTTGCTTTCTCTTGAGGTAGTGTCTCACTGTGCATCCCTGGGTTGGCCTGGAACTTGACTCTTACGTAAGCCAGGCTGGCCTCAAATTCTCAGAGATCCCTTGCTGCCGTCTCCTGGAAGGTGTGTGCCGCCGCTCCTGGCTGTCGTAGTTGCTTTCTTTTCAGAAGGTCTCATAGGGAGGTCTCAGGCTCCCTTCCCCACCTTTGGTCCATCTCCTAAGTCCTGGGATAGCAGATTTGAGCCCGCAAGTCAATCTATTTAGATCTCTTTTCCTTCCTTTCAAATAAATATTTTATTTATTTTATTATGTACATTGGTATTTTGCCTGCATGTATATCTGTGTGAGGGTGTTGGGTCCTTTGTAATAGTAGTTACAGACAGTTGAGAGCTGCCACATGGGTGCTGGGAACTGAACCTGGGTCCTTTGGAAGAGCAGCCAGTGCTCTTAACCACTGACCCAGCTCTTAACTGCTGAGCCATCTCTCCAGCCCCCTAAGTCAACCTTTCAATATGTTTATCGGAGTAGCATTGTCCCAGCAATACCTATGTCATAGTAAATTTCGTGTCTGCAGAAAGGTTCGTGCAAGGAGCAGGGTGTGGGGTGTGGGGGTGTGGGGAGTGTGGGGGTATGTTAAAGGTAAAATGAGGAGGTTTTTGTAAGTTATGCTGTTGCAATGATCCTTGGCCACAGGATCAAAAACAAGAGTGGCATCTGTCCAAGGTTGAACAGACAGCACTGGGGCAGATGTTCTTGTAGAAGGTTCTCAGTGTGAGGCTGCTACAGTATGTGCAAGGTCGTGGCTGTGTCAATAGTTTTTCTTATTAATCATTTGTGAATTTTTTTGTGTTGATTTTTTTTTTGAGGTTTTTTGAGATAGGGCCTTGCTATGTAGCACTGACTGGCCTGGAACTTGCTCTGTAGACCAGGCTGCCCTCAAACTTACAGAAATCCTCCTGCCTCTGCTTCCTGAGTGCTGGGATTACAAGCACACACCACCATGTTCAGCCCCACCTTGTCCTTTGAGACAGAAGTCTCTTCCTGGGACCTGGGACTTGCTGATGGGGCTAGGCTGGCTGTCCAGAGAGCCTCATGGATGCTGGTTCCTCTAAGCCTGCTAGGTGCTGGGGAACAAGGGGGTGTCCTCATGCTGTGCCAGCAAGCACATTACTGGTATTATGGGTTGAGCTTTCTTTCCAGCTCCTATCTCCTTTTCCTCTCCCTCTCCCTCTCCTTCCCCCCCTCCCCAGTTCAATCAGGTTTCTGTCAAATTCCAGTTCAAGTGATCCCGCCATCTCACCCCCTCAAATAACTAGGGCTGTTAGAGCACACCACTGTCACTGTCCCCAGTCATGGCTTAATCGTTTAATTTATTTATTTATCATTTTTTCTTTTTTGGTCTTGTTTTTTCAAGACAGGTTTCTCTGTTGTAACTCTGGCTGTCCTGAAACTCACTCTGTAGACCAGGCTGGCCTCGAACTCACAGAGATCTGCCTGCCTCTGCCTTCTGAGTGCTGGGATTAAAGGCATGCACCGCTGCCCAGCTTTTTTTCTTTTTTTTAAAGACAATATCTCCTGTAGCTCAGGCTGGTCTAAAAAACCTTGCTATGTAGGGCAGGATGACTCTGGGCCCTACTGCCTTTACCTTCTACATGCTGAGATTATAGGTGTGCTCCACTGCCCGGTGTGCTTGGTTTTCAAAACTGACCAGTAGCAGTCTATTATTGAATGTTCCAACCATGCCAATCTGATTGGTAAAACCACGTAAACATATCTTGAGTGGGTTCAATAAAAAACAAAAGACAATTCTCTGAGTTGATAGACAATTCTCCAAGGTGCAAGCCTGAGCAGCCTAGGCTAAGGATCCCGCCTCTAATGAACTGGCCCAGAGCATGTGGCCTTCAGGTAATTTATTGATGAAAGGCACCACCCACCAATACAAAGGTTTTAATTGCTTAATAAACAGAATCTCCACAGTACAACAACCCCCAACCTGTGGCTGGCTGACTTGACACATTTTTACAGGAGAAGTCAAGGCCCCAGGCAAGGTATTCCTTGTCAGGAGCTTAGGCTGAGGGAGGAGACCATAAAAAGTTCGTCCATTAGCAATAATACAATCAAATGCCTTTAGCACAAAGATCTCAGTGGTCAAGTTAAATTTGAACTTCAGCTTTCCTTTTTTATTGTTGCTGTTGTTGTTTTGTTTTTTCTCCAAGACAAGGTTTCTCTGCTGTAGCTCTGGCTGTCCTGGAACTCACTCTGTAGACCAGGCTGGCCTCGAACTCACAGAGATCACCTGCCTCTGCCTCCAGAGTGCTGTATCTAAAGGCGTGGGCCACCACTGCCCAGCTAGTTTTTTTTTTTTTTTTTTTTTTGGTATCCTTGTAATCTTAGCACTGGGGAGACTGAGTGAGACAGGAGGAGTGCTTTGAGTTGCAAGCTACCCTGGTCTGTATAGCAAGTTCTAGGAGAGCCAGGCCTGCATAGAAAGACAAGAAACAGAGACAAGAGAGAAGGGGGAGAGGAGGCATTCTCCTGCAATCCTACCTAGCATGTGGGAGATGGAGGCAGGAGGATCAAGAATTCAAAATCAGCCTCATCTGCATAAAAAGTTCCAGGCCAGCCTGGACCACATGACTATAAAACAAAACAAAAATCATGGGCCTATGAGATGGCTTTGTTGGTAGAGGTGCTTGCTGCAAAGCCTAGTGACCTGAGTTCTACTCCTGGGATCAACATGGTTGGAGAAAACGACTCTTACAAGATGTCCTCTGACCTCCACATGTCTGTTGTGACACACCCCTTTCCCATTATGCATACATGATCATAAGAAATTTTTTAAAAATTGGGTGGTAGAAACACTGCCTAGCATAGCTGAGGCTACACTTTAATCTTTTGTAGGAAAAAAAATCTCATAGTTCCTGGGGCCACTTGACTGAGTTCTAGCATGGCCAAGTGGGAGGTGCATTTGCATATCCCACACTAGTCTGGGTATGTATGTGCACAAGGCTTGGGTTGTACAGGGTCTCTTCTCTGTGGGCATATGGGCAAGTGTGGCCAGGTGTATGTCTGCGCGTGAGTGCACCAGGTGTGCATTCAAGTGGGTCGGCATGCCAGACAGGTGTATGTGTTTGAGGTTGGGCATGTGTTTGTAGGTGTGCCTGGCATCCTGTGTCCTTAGGCCCTAGGAGTCTCTCACCACAGTGGTGAGAACTCAGCGTGGGTGGTTGTGGGAGGCAACTAGTCCAGACCTGGGAAGCCTTGCGAAGCATTCTTTGCTTCTTCTGCTCCTGGCAGTGGTCACGCTTGAGGCTGAGGAGATTTAGAACTGGTGACACCAAGTCCATGCACAAAGGATTAGAGTTCCTGCTCAGAATTTTGGGGGTGACAGTGAGGAAATGTGTAAATGGGCAGGAACTAGTTAGACTTCAGTATCTGCCTACACACTCTGGGGGTTTGTTCACGTGGCCCAGATCAGGAGGGCCCAGGGCAGAGATAGTTTCAGGCAGTCCCGCAGCCCCTGCTGTGTCTTTTATGTGGAGGAGCCCCAGAGCCCTTGACAGTGGGCTGCCTGGTGGAGGTCCTTCTGAGCCCTCAGCTGAATGTGTGTACAGAGTGGGAGAGCCGTCCTCCTCCCTGAGTTCCGTCTATGTAGGCTCACAGTCTGGCAGTGGAGACGCTTGGAGAGTTGGGAATAGGTGAGAGGGTGAGTGCTGTTGCACACATGAAATGGTGAGCTGGGTCTCGGGGGACTTGAGGAACCTCACTTCCCGATGCCAGCTATACTCTCTGGAGGCGTTGTGGGGTCTGTGTAAAAAGAGGCACTTTGGCCTCTCCATGCTGAATCTGTCTCGTCTTTCCCGGCTCAGCTTCTGGCCCCAGTGGTCTCCAGACTTGGCTTCCTTCACCAGGCCACTCTGTTGCTCAGTGCTCCTCTCGTGGAGGCTGCTCTGGACCAGGACACTCAAGGACTCAAGGACAAGCAAGAGCAGGGCTCGGGACTCTTTTTTTTTTTTTTTTTTTAAGATGTATTTATTTTATGTGCATTGGGGCTTTACCTGCAAATATGTCTGTGTGAGTGTGCCAGATCCCCTGGAACTGGAGTTACAGACAGTTCTGAGCTGTCATGTGGGTGCTGGGAATTGAACCCGGGTCAGTTGAACTCAGCTCAGTTGCAGACAGGGGGTCAGGGACGTCTAACGTCCTCAGAAGGAAACCAGTCCAGGTGATATAGACAAGAGATGCCAAGAAGGCAAGGCCTGGATCAGAGACAGGGTTCTGGAACTCCCACAGGGCTGGCGACAAGGGGGCGGTGGCCTCTCCCATTGGGAGATGAGTTTCCTTCCTGAAGCTCCTTCTCACGCAATGGGCCGGAAGGGGTTGGGGGCCTATTGTTCCCTGGCACGCTATCACCCTCCACAGCCCTCCACAGCTTTGGGGTGGGTAGGAGTGGGAGGAAGTGAGCTGAGACTGGGCCATGGCAAGACCCCAGTAAGAGGGTGCAAGTCCTGGGGATGCTGGCTCACATGTGGCATTAGGTGTATGCAGCTGCTCTTGGTAAGCATATGGGTTTGCTTCTGCACTGAGAACACCTTTTCTAGAATTCCTGCTTTGTGTGTGTGTGTACACTCACCTGATCCCTGACACTTTATACATACTATCTCATTAAGCCTCTTACCAGCCCTGTGAGGTAGGCTTATTATCCTCGGGTGCAAAATGAGAAAATCCAGACTCAGGTTATGCAACTGTCTAGTGAATCTGAGCCAACCACCTGCCTATCACTTTCCACTTTCCAGTCTCTGCTGAGGGGGACGCCTCTTTAATTGCTGGCCCAGGACAGAAGTGCAGAGATGAAGGAAGGGAGGGGCATAAAAAAGCAAACAGATGTCACCTTACTGTCCTTCCAAGTAGGCAGGCAGGCAGGAAGGCAGGAGAGCACAGGTGGCCTCAGCCAAGATCTGAGGCTGCCTTCCTCCGCAGAATGAGGCAAGGTGCACCAGGTGTGTTCTTTCCCTATAAATATTCCCACTATGTAACCTGAGAGCTACTGCCAGATCAGAAGGATCCTGTGTTCTGTAGAGGGTAATTAGAAAGCAGGGCAGTAGGGGACTAGCTGAGGACTAGGGGGGTCACTGAGAGTTGGGGAGCTCTTAATAAGGTGGGGTACAAATTCAGGGGCTGACTCTTTGAGCTCCATAAACCCTGGTCTAGGAGAACCAGCCTCTGGATTCCCCAGTACAGATGATGCACTTACACCCAGCTTCAGACATTTTGCCTCATCCATAGGTTCCTTTGCCAACTAGAAAATTCTTGTTTGGGGCGTGCATTGCCTTAGGATGAAATTGACCTGGCAGATCTGGGTGAGAGGAAACAGTGATTGGGTTCATCTGCCTAGGTAGGAACCAAGGGTATCCTGGGAGAAAGATGACCTTGAGGATAAAACACCCAGGAAGGATCCCCTGGCTCAGTGCCACAGCTCCCTTCCAACAGTGAGTTGCTGTGGAATCAAAGCAACAGAGTCAGTCTGTGGGATTGCCAGCAGACCCTTTCTTGGGGTCTTTAGATTGGGCTGAGAACTAGAGTGAGCTTAGTTTTCACTGCTAGTAGAAAGATCAGAAATGTGATAGCTGGCAGCTCTTGTGCGCCCCTGATACCTTTCTTCTGGGACATTATTTCCTGTGGGCTGACTGTTTTGGGTTCCCCCCTCCAGGTAGTCAGGATATTGTGATTAACCCTGACCCTGCTCCACCACTGAATTGCAATTCCCAGCACTGGGGTGGAGGTGGAGGCTGACCTAAGCAGTCTAAAGGGAAGTCCTGATTGGTGGGAGATGCTTGAAATAAAGAGCTAGGGATCTGAGTTATACAGAATGTGGGGTCTAGAGAAGTCCCTCAAAACCTCCACTAGGAGACAGAGACAGGACCCTACTTCAGGGCTTTGTCTACCATTTCATCTTTGCCCAAATTGTCCATCCTCAGTATGCCACACTTCAATGTTTTCCCACCTCCTGGAGTGAGAACAGCCTGAGATGATGTATGTCTAGAGCCTGCCCAGGACAGAGCAAGACAGAACTGGCTTCATCTGCCTCTGACCTGCTGTCAGAGACAGGAGTGGTGCGTGAAGGAGCAAAGTCTCCGTGTCCAATTCTTCCTACCTTGGCTCTGGCCAGAGCGGAGCCCTAGGCCACCTGGTTAAAGATTGGCCAGGTGTGCGTGAGAAGCTCAGCCAACTCCAGTCCACATGTGGTCAGATTGGGCAGTGACCACTAGATGACAATCAACAGGCCTGTCCTGAAACTCCACAGGAAGCTGACCCTTGCTGAACTTGGATTGAAGTATGGAGATGTCTGCCTATTGCCTCTTAAGGGTTTATATGTGCCACTAGGGTACCCCAGTGTATCAGTCAGTGATCTCCATAGGAATAGCAGTGCTAGAATGAATATATATCATGAAAAACGGTCGGCTTACACAATAAGGGCTAAGTTGACATTCACCAGTAAGAAGCAAAGGTGGAGCTGGGCATGGTGGTGGCACACACCTTAATCCCAGCACTTGAGAGGTAGAGGCAGGAGGATCTCTATGAGTTGGATTCCAGCCTGGTCTACATAGTGAGACCCTGCCCCAAAACAAACAAAAACAAACCCGACAAAAAACAAACCATAGAAGTGAAGTCGAGCAGGAAAAGCAGTGGTGTCTTTTATCTGATGTGTCTTTCCATCCTTTCTCATGCTTTCCTTTTATAAAAAAATTATTCATTTATATTTTTATTTTGTAGTGGGTGTTTTGCCTGAATGCATTTCTGTGCACCACATTGTTTGCCTAGTTCTCAAAGAAGCCAGAGGCTCTCTTGGAACTGGAGTTATAGATAGTTGTGAGCCCACGCGTGGGTGCTGGGAATCAAGCTTGGGTTCTCTGGTAGAGCAGCCAATGCTCTTAACCACTGAGCCACCTCTCCAGCCCTCTTCCCCATCGCCCCCCAGACCTCTTTATGTCTGGGCTGCTGCTGAAGGGTGCTGCCTGTCCATTCTGGAGGCCAATATTCTCTCCTCAGATAATCCTTCCTATAAATGCCCTCACAGGCCCATCCAGAGATGTTTCTCAGTCATTCCAAACCCAATCAGGTTAACAAGCAAGATCAACCATCAATATGTGCCACTTGCACAGCAGTGGCGTGACTGTTATGGCCCAACCACTTTCTGATTGAATTTGAGGCTTGCTGTCAACAGCTGGGGAGCTCCTAGGCCCTCATGAGATGGCTACTGCCATAGTTTTGCTGAATGGATGTGTTGTCAAACCGCCTTCTAAGTTTTTGTTTATGTCCAAAGATTAATGCTGTTCTCAGCTTTGACAAAAGAAGCTTCTTTTACAATGGACAGCTGTCAATACAGAAGCATAAAACTGGTCTGAGAGTAAGTGACTGTCAAGTGCTCAACCCTAAATGGAAATCCTGTATCAACCCTTGGAAGGCTTAGGGAAGAAGGGGTGGAAGGACTGTGGGAACTGAGGAAGTGGTAGAACGCTGTGAAATTCTGTTTCCCAGGCAGGCATGGCCCTCGCACCCATGAACTCACAGCAGCCGTGATTACCTGACAAGACCAGGCCAGTCAATATTCCATCATAAACGGGATGGGACCATGAGGTCTCATCCTTCTCTGATACTGACAGTTAATGGTTCCTGGAGGAGGGGGAGACATTTTCTTCAGTGGTGTAGCCACTTGTAAGTTTCTCATGCTCCTGTAAATAACCCCTCACCTATGTTCATGTAAGAACTCCTAGTTAAACTCACTGGGGCTCAAGTGTGCACATGTGCGCACGCGCGCGCACACACATACACACAGGTACACACACACACACATATACACACACATACACACACAAACACATACACATACACCCACAAACACATATACACATACACATTCACACACATATACACATACACATTCACACACATATACACACACACACATACACACATACACACATACAAACACATGCACACACATGAAATTAGACTGGTAGGGAAGAAGAAGGGGATCAGTGGGAGTGGATGGTGACAGGAGAGGAGTAAATATGCTCAAATTCATAAAACACACCCATGACCGTGTCATAATTCAAACCTGTTATCATGTCTAACTAATATATTTTATAAAATGATTATCATGCCCAAGGAGCCTTCCACTAGGCTAGAGGCTAGTGGAGGGCCATTCTCCATCAGACTGGAGCCATGTCTCTTCTCTCAATAAGGAGTCCCAGAACCAGGCGGCTGCTCCTAGCACTCCAAGGGCTGGACTCTATCCCCCTCCTGAAACGGGCTGTCTCTGAGCAGGGGGATTTCCTCCTCAGTGTGGAACTCTGTCTCTCTCTTCCAGTCTGAGATGTCCAGGGCTGGGTTATGTCCTGGTCAGTCTTGGAATCTTGGGGCATTACAATCTCTCTTTTTAGGCTGAGGTTGCCTAGGGCAAAGATGTGCCATTCTGAGTCTAAGAGATAAGCTGGGTCTTCTAGCTGGAATTCCTTGAGGAGTTTGCTTTGTGTCTGAAGATAGGCAGGTCACACAGGTAGAGCCAGAAAGGGCCTCCCTTCTTTAGAGTTTATCACAGGTTGTACCTGCTTTCACCTCCTAAACATTATTGTTATCACTTCCTTTTCAAGAAGATTTATTTTATTTTTAAGTTGTGTGTATTTGTGCGGGTGTATCTGTGTTTGTGTGTGTGTGTGTGTGAGTGTTCACAGAGGTCAAAGGTGTCTGGTTCCCTGGAGATGGAGTTACAGGGAGCTGCAAGCCTCCTGATGCGGATGCTGGGAAATGAGGCCCCAGGGGAGCAATGCCTGCTCTAAACCACTGAGCCAAAGCCGTCTCTCCAGAGCATTGGATGAAGGTGGCCAAAAGCTAAGCAGCATACTACTTATTGTGATTGTGGGTTAAAGCACCCACCACTTCCTCAGCTCTCACAGGCTTTCCACCTTCTCTTCCCTAAGCCTTCAAAGGTTGGATACAGATGTTCCATTTAGGGATGAGCATTTAACTTACTCTCAGCACTTTGGCTAGTTGTGAGGAGCCCCAACATTATTTTTTTTCAAAAATAATAACCCCAATATTACTTTTTCAAGGTCACAGACAACCATGATTATGGCTGTCTAGACTATTGGGTGATAACTGTTGGAATAACCTCTTCAGTGATAAGTCTGGCTCATTCTTATTTCAGCTCAGGGAATCATAACTTGTAGGACAGATTTGGTTGGAACTTTATGAGAAACAGAAAGCAAAAATGATCTGAGGGAGCAAGAGTGTAGATGGAGCCCAGTGTGGTGGTACACACCTTTAATCCCAGTACTCAGGAGGCAGAGGCAGGGCAATATCTGTGGGTTTGAGCCAGCCTGGTCTACATAGTGAGTTCCAGGCCAGTGAAGGGCTACATAGTGAGACCTTGTCTCAAACTAAAACCAAACCAAACCAAAACAGAACAAAAACACCAGGAGCTTTTCACTGAGCATTCAGACCTAAAAGAATACAGCCTTCCTTTTTTGCACCATTCTCTGCCTCTTCCTTATCCTGAGCATCCCACCATCCTTTTCCTTCTTTGTTTTCCAATACTGGACCCCAGATACCCTTAATTCCTCCATGGCCAGTTGGCTTCTCCAAGCATAAAGCCATGTCCTTAGAATTAAGACAATAATTAAAAGTCTAAGGAGGCTCTGGGTTAGTTCAGAAGTGTTGGTTCAAGGCTAGAGAGGCTAGAGACCCTCAGCCTCTGCACACTTCATTTCCTATCTCTGATTTCCATAGGAAACTGACTTTGCTTTCACAGAGGAGGAGGAACCCCATAAATGTCTTCGCATCTCGTTATTTTTATTTCGTTATTTAAATTCTTTTAAATTTTTTGTTTTCATCTTAGTTTAATTTATGTATATGTGCATCTATGTCTGTGTTCAGGTATTTGCACATGAGTATAGGTACCCATGGAGCTCAGGCACATTGGATCCCCTGGAACTGGAGGTGTAGGTGGTTGTGGGCTGCCCAACATGGGTGCTGGGAGCCAGAGTTGGGTTCTCTGCAAGGGCTGTGTGTGCTCTTAACCACTGAACCATCTCTCCATCTCTTATTTAGGGTTTTTTTTTTTTGTTTTTTTGTTTTTTAGAAAAGTCTCTCTAGACAGCCCTGGTTGGCTTGAAACTTGCTATGTAGACCAGTTTGACTTTGATATCTCATCTCTTTTTAATTACGCATTATTTTATTGTGTCATTTGCCATTTTAAAGAGATTGTGGTAAAATACATGTAACATTTACCATCTAAGTATGCAGTTCAGTGTGTTAGGGACATCCATAACGTGTAAATGGTCACCGTCATCCACTTTCACTTTCTAAAATTCTTTCATAATCCTAGACAGAAACTGCTTCCCTTATATACCAAGTCTTAAAAACAAACCCAAACCAAAACCAGCTCCTCATTCCTGCCTCCTCTGGACCTATGGAAACCTCTTGTTCCTATTCTTATTCTATACTATTACTTAAGTATAGATAAGTAGTCTATACTTATTCTAGGTATTCTTATTACCTAGTTAGGTCTGAACAACATTCCTCTCTGTGAGCTCACCACATGTTTGAATTGCCTTTCTCACAGTTGTAACCAGATGCCTCAGAGGCATCTAAAGTGAGGAAGGCTTCATTTTGGATTACAGTTTGAGGAGATGCACTCTATCAGGGCAGGGAAGCCATGGAGGAGCACGAGTGGCAGGTAGATCATATGATAAATCTGTATGTAACTTTCTGAGGGACTACTGAATCTTTTTTCACAGTAGCTGAACCATTGTATTTCTACCAGCAGTGTGTGAAGGTTGTACTTTTTCCACATACACCCCAGTACTTGTTATGTTCCATTTTTTAAATTATTGACATCCTGCTTATAATAGTTGACACAAACTAGAGTTACTTAAAAACAAAGCATCCCAATCGAGGAATTGCTTCCATTAGAATGGCTGGTGGGCATGTTTATGGGACATTTTTAAAAAATTGATGATTGATGTGTGAGGGGCCAGCCCACAGTGGGTGTTACCACTTCCAGCCAACCCAGCCTGGGTTGTATAAGAAAGCAAACTGAGCAAGCCATGGAGAGCAATCCAGTAAGCAGTGTTCCTCTGTAGCCTCTGCCTCAGTTCCTGCCTCCAGGTTCCTGTACCTTGAGTTCATGCCTTGGCTTCCTTTCATGGGGACTACAACTGTACATTACAGCATTGCTATAGTATCTCATTGTGATCTTCTACATTTATTAATTTTGTTTATTTATTTATGTAGCTTTGGCTGGCCTGAAACTCATAAAGATTCTCCTGACTCAGCCTTCCAAGAGCTGGGATTAGAAGCATGTGCTACCACATCTAGCTAAATTTGATTTTGTGGAAACAGGGTTTTGCTATGTTGCCCAGTTTATGTTTAACTCCTGGACTCAAGTGACCCTCCTATCAATCTCCTGAGTGGCTGGCTCACAGGTGTATGCTATTACATGTCACCTTATTGTGGGTTTTACTTGTTTCCCTAGAGACTTATGGTACCTTATGCTTGTTGGCCTATTGTATATCTTTCAAAGATTTACTTATTTTTATCTGTATGGATGCTTTGTTAGCATGTATTTCTGTGTACCACATGCATGCCTTGTGCCTGTGGAGATCAGAAAAGGACATCATAGCCCATGGAACTGCAGTTATAGACAGTTACATAAGCCAACATTTGGTTGCTGGGAATTGAACCTGGGGCCGTGGAAAGAGCAGTCAGAGTACTCTTAACCACTGAGCCATCTCTCCAGCCCCACTTGTATGGCTTTTTAAAAGAACTGTTTACTCAAGCCCCTTTGCCACTTATAATTTGGTGCCTTTGAATTATAGAAGTTCTTTACATGTCTGTGACATTTACTTCTCACTAGATGTAAGCTTTGCAATTATCTTCCATTCTATGAGCTGTACTTCCACTCCCCCCATTGTGTGTGCGTGCGTTTGGTGTGTTGTGTGTATGTGTACGTGTATATGGAGGTGTGCGTGCCCAACCCCTGTACACAGAGGCCGGAGGTGTCAGGTGTCTCCCCTATCACTCTCTGTCCTATTCTTCTGAGACAGGGTTTCTTACTAAAGCTGGAACTGGCTATTTGTCTAGACTGGCCAGCAAGCTCCTAGAGTCTACCCTATAGCTTTGGGGTTACAGATAGGTGTGGCCATGTCCCCCCATTTTATGTAGGTGCTTGGGATTCAAACTTAGGTCTTCATGCTTGCACAGAAGTTACTTTTACTTCCCAGACTTATCTTCCCAGGTCCCTGTTTTCACTCTCCAGCCAACCCAGATACATCTGGAGATGTTATTCTCCCAGATCATGAGAAGTCAAACATTTTTCTTTTTGAGGACAGGACAGAGGAGCTAGCTATCCAACACAGGCTAGATTCCTTCCTCTCTGTCCCTTTCAAGTGTTCAAAGACTCAAGAACTAGAAGAAGAGCTCAAGGACAAAGCAGCAAAAGAAGTGCACCATTAACTATGAGGAGCCAGAATGAGGCCTGTTTTGAGTCCCGGGACTCAAGAAAGCAAGGCTTTTCGACCTGCATGATGACATGGATGAACGTCCATTGGAAGGCCTGTGTTAAGTGAAAAGAGCTAGTCCCAGACCATAAATCATTGGATTTCTATGAAATGGCTAGAGGAGGCAAATCTACTGAGTAAAAAAGTAGATTAGCAAATGGTGGGGCAAGAGAGACAGGTTAGGAGGAATAGTCATAAAGTCTTAATGGGTAGGGGTTTCAGGGGGCATGCTAGACAATGTTCTAAAATTGATTGGAGACAAATTATATGGTGAAAGGATTGTATTTTCAAAAAGCTGTTATTTAAAAAGAAAGGGAAAGAACAAAGGTGCCAGCCCCATGGTTGCCTCCTCCCCTGCTTCAGCCATCTTCACTTGGAAAACGTGGCCATGCCTGGATGTGTTCGCAGGTCGTAGGCTTCATAGTCAGCCCGTAGATGGCTGTCAGGTCCACCTCCGTGCCTGGTGGCACACCGAACTCCAGCTGCTGCAGCAGCATGGCTAAGAAGAGGAAGACTTCCCACTTGGCTGGGATCTCTCCAATGCACCGGCGCTTGCCCAAGCCAAAGAGCATCACCTTCTCACTGAGTGTCTTGTTGATGGCCGTGTTATTGTCGGTAAGAAACCGCTCTGGGCGGAACTCAAAGGGGTCTTCCCACTCTTTCCTGCAAGAGGAACAGATGGGACCTGAGCTAGGTGGGCTCTGGAAGGAAAGGGTAGCTGTACTCCCCCAGCTTCTGTGAGAACACAGCGTTAGAAAAGGTCAGCTGTAACAAAAGCCTTGTGGGGAAGGTACCACACGTGGTGCTTATTTCATTTTTGTTGTTGTTCTTTTTGTGTGTGTTTGTTTGTTTTGAGACTGAGTCTTGTGCATCTAAAGTCGGGCTTGAGCTCCATATGTACCCCCAAGGTCACCTTGTTTGAACTTCTGACCCTTCTGACTCTACCTCCCAAGTGCTGGGATTACAGGCATGTGCTACCATACCTGGTGCTTAGGATCGAACCCAGGACCTTGTGTATGGTAAGTAAGTATCAGCAGAGCTACACCTCCAGTCATATTAGTACTTTTTAAAAATAAAAGTCTCTCTAAATGTTCAACCTTAAAGATAGTGGATTGTGATTATTTTTGATTTTTTTTAAGTTATATTTTTATTTATTTACTTGTGTGTGCACGTGAAGGTCAACTTGCAGGAGTCAGTGCTCTCCTTCTACCACGTGGGCTGTGGATTGAACTCTGGGTGTGAGGCGTGGCAGCGGCCATTACCTGCTGAGCCATTTCCGTGGTCCAAATAGTGGTTTTAATATTCATTTATTTTAGTTGCTTTTTTGATGTGGTTCTGGGAATTGAACCTAGGGCCTTCCACATCACATATACTTCAGTAAGCTGTGGCTCCAGTTCTAATTTGTTACTTTGATAATGCTTTATCAAAAGGAAATTGAAAGAAAGAGAAAATATTTTCCTCCTATTCGCAATAGGCCAGTGCAAGGGAGATCACTGGTTTGTTCAGCTTATGTTTACTATTCCGGACTGAAAATTGATTAAAATACAAATATGGACTGTACTGTCATATTCAATATGTCCTGGTTTGGATGGATTTCCTACCTACAAATTAGAGTGGAGATCATTAGACTGTTCCCATGAGTCATTTGAAGTACCTCCATTATCTATCAGACTGAAACCTTGGCGTATAGGGAACTTCTTAGCTAATTTCTCCTTCCTTCCTTCCTCCCTCCCTCTATCTTTCTCTCTTTCTTTCTTTCTTTCTTTCTTTCTTTCTTTCTTTCTTTCTTTCTTTCTTCTTTCTTTCTTTCTTTCTTTCTCTCTCTCTCTCTCTCTTCTCTCTCTCTTTCTTTCTTTCTTTCTTTCTTTCTTTCTTTCTTTCTTTCTTTCTTTCTCTCGTTCTTTCTTTCAGTGGGTATGTGGCCTAGGCTAGCCTAAAACTCACCAAGAAGCCCAGACTGACCTTAAACTTACTGTAATCCTGCCTTGGCCTTCTGAGTAGGCTGGCTTACAGGCATTTGCCACTCACACCAGATTCCAAGTACATTCTTCTATACACTGAAGTTTGATAAACAGAGTCTAAATTTTGTCACTTAGAATAGGCTATCTAGCCAGGTGCTGGTGGCACACTCCTTTAATCCCAGCACTTAGGAGGCAGAGGCAGGCAGATCTCTGTGAGTTCAAGGCCAGCCTGGTCTACAGAGTGAGTTCCAGGACAGCCAGAGTTACAACAGAGAAACCCTGTGTTGAACCCCCCGCCCCAGCAAAAAAAAAAAAGAAAGAAAAAAAGAATAGGCTATCTAGAAATTCGGTGTTGTTCCTTATATAAGCAGTTCCCGAAGGGACAGACAACTTCCTGGCTACTGAGCATGCATCTTTCCCCAGGAGGGCTATGTACTCACTCGTCATGGTTGACCTGCCACTGGTTTATGAAGATACAGCGCTCCTTGGGAATGTAGAAGCCATTCAGTGAGGTATCCCTTGTGGTGCTGAGGAGAGAAGAGAGCTCTGTCTGGCTTAGGGCTTGGGAAATCTGAGATATGGCTTGTTCCTCCTCCACTCCATCCCAGTGTCTGACTACTGCAGTCTCCAAACCCCATACTGGGAGATCATGCGAGAGGCAGGCAACGGGAAGATTATCCTTTTTGGGATCCTGTTTTTCAACTTCAACACTTGTTTAATGGGTTCTCTTTGGGCTCAGATTTGTACTTGGGCAGTTTCTGAAGCCAAGACATCAGTGGTTGGGGCTTTCCCTGGGGAGTCTGCAGCCCTTTGTAGCAGGGATAACTAGGCTAGATATGAACAGAGGTAAATGTCACTCTCACAATCAAGGAACATGGTCCTACAAATCACCAGGGGATGAGGCTGTAGTTGCTGGACGAGGAGCCAAGAGGCTTCTAGATGAAAGGGAATGCATGTGTTAGGATTGACTTTGGGCAAGGGTAGAAATTTGGAGGCGGATAAGTGGATACAAGCCTTTTCAGGTAGAAGGTCCAGCTTGAGCAAAATTGGCAGGCGGCTTGGTTACCCTTGTGAGGGACAGAGAGGAGGCTGGGGCAGAAGGTCACAGGGGCAAATACAAGTGGAGGTGAGTAACTGCTGAAGCCACAAGGGACTGGACTGGGTGGGAGTAGACTGGAAAATGAGCAGACAAAGAAGCTGAGGTTACTGTGTTCAGGAATGAGGTACAGCCCGCGTTAGGGCCAGAGCTGAGAAGCTGGTAGAGGAACAATGTGAGAATTTGGGGTACACAGAACAGGGGCCCTACCTGTGGGGGATGGTGAAGGGGACGAAGGATGTGTATCTGTAGATCTCCAGGATGAAGGCCTCCAGATAGGGCAGCTGGGGTCTGTCAGAAAGCCGGGGTTGCCGATCCCTGCCAATCACTGTGTCTGCAAAGCACAGGCAGAGCTCATGGGATGTTCTGTCTGCTCCATGAATACGGGTCCCTGTTATGCTAGTGACACTCTATGCTGGACTGTGTTTACTTACGTTTCTGAGACCCTCCCCCAACCCCCCCCAACACATACCTTATCTGGACAAGTGGGGGATGCCATATACCCAGGACTTACACACAGTAGACACATAAACACATATTTGTAGATCAAGTGGCCCTGAGAGTCAAGACTTCTCTGAATAAAGGGTTGGGAGCAACACATACCCAGCTCCTTATGGATCTTCCTCTGCACCTTGGGGTTTGTCACAAGGAGCATAATGCTCCAGGTGAGGGCTGTTGTGACTGTTTCAAATCCTGGGCAGCAGGACATAGGGTGAGGAGAAAAGAAAACAGAGAGAAGGAAAAGGTTTTTGTTTGTTTTGTTTTGTTTTAACCAAGCACAGTCATAAATTTATCTCTCTCTGGCCCTCACCCCTGTTAAACCTGAGAAGGGCTGAGTCCCCAAAGAAACTTGAGAGTCAAGCATGGTGGCTCATACCTACAATCCCAACACTAGGAAGTCTGAGACAGGAGAATGGCTACAAGTTTGAAGCCAGTCTGGGATACAGAGGTGAGACCTTGTCTCAAACCAAACAAGTAAAACCAAATCCAAACCCCAAACAAATCAAGCCAAAAATAAACCAACAAACAAATAAAAAACAAAAACAAAAAACCAAATAGACCCTGGTTTCATAATCAGCTGCTGGAATTACAAGCCTGGGCTTCTAGGTTATAGAACTCTTTTCAGGTGGGGGAACCCAGGTCCCCAAAGGAGAGGGACTTGGTTGAGTTGCTCCTAGGAGTTGGTGTCACAACATGAGGTCACACCTTGAGTCTAGGGCAGATGTCTGTTCTGTGTCAGCTAATGTGTGGCTGCTGATTTAGCTGATACGCTGGGTATGGGTGAATAGCAGCTGATAGATGGAGGTACAGAGGTATGGTTCCTACCGGCTCCAAAGAGGTCATTGACAAGGTTGACAATTTTCTCATGAGGGATGAGGCCACCATTGTCTTTGGAGTTCTCACTGTGTTTCAACAGGGCACCTGTGATGTCCTGGATACTGTTCTAAAAGGACACAAGATTAGGAGAACTTTGGTATTTTGGGGAAATCCCAGAGCTTGCCCCAGCCCATTTGATATGTCCCCAGGGCCTGGGAACTGCTTTGGTCTCCAGGGCTGGGGCTCAGGTTTTTGAACTGGCATCAGCCTTAAATAGAGCATAGTCATTTCATGTGCCACTGATCCTTCTCTCCCATAACCCCAGGGGTCGGGTTTCAGAGGAGGAAGAGATAGGTATGAACATAGGGAAGAAAAGTGACATGAAGCTGGAGCTTAGCCTTTGTTGAGGTTCATGTTCCTGCAGAACTATTGTTCTTTAAATGAATGACACCACATATTGCAAAGCTCTGCCAAGGCTTCGTTCACATGCCTCTTGGGGCTTGGAGCAGTCATAGAGGGGAGCTGCAAGGAAGAGGGGTGGCTGCAGGTCACACATCTGCTGAGGGGCCTGGAGTTTTCCTAGGCATGTCAGCACATGGCAGTCTGAGTGCTGTGGAGTAGGATTTGAGGGAGGTCCTGGGGCCTGTAGTGGAATTTACAACCTCCCAGCCTCACCTTGCTGAAGTCTTGATAATGCTCCTGGATTGTTTTCCTCAGAAATAGCACAAAATTATCATTGAAATTCTTGAACTTCTTGAGGCTTGGGTTGGGCAGGTAACGCAGGATAGGGAAGAAGTCCACAGCCTTCCCGGAGGAGGCATTCTCCACGAAGTCCCTGCTGCTCTTCACAAGGTTCAGCATCTCTTCACTCTTCCTGGGGAAGTTCTTCCCGAAGCACATGGCCCCAATGACGTTAGCCACCGACTCCACCACCTGGTTGACAAGTTCAAAGTGCCCAACTTCTGCCATCAACTTCTGGAACTTGTTGACTAGATTATTAGCCTCCTTGCTCACGTACTCCTCCAAGTAGCAAGAGAATGGTGATGTTGGGTTTGAGGCTATGGAAAAGCTCTTCAGGGCATCCTGGGCCAGATGACGACGGGCAGCCCACACTGGTCCAGAGTCCGAGCTGAAGGTCATGCTCTGGGCATTAGTGATAAGTGTGAAACTGTAGAGGTCTGGCCGGCCCTTGAAGTCATCCCCCTGCCGCACCAGGGCCTGCCGGATGGTGTCCAGGCCACTCAGCACCACCACAGGTGTGGAGCCGATGCGGATCTGCAGTATGTCCCCATACTGCTTGCTCAGCTTTGTCAGTGACAGGTGTGGGTTCTTCCCCAGGGTCAGCACGTGCCCAATGAAGGGCCAGCCCCAGGGTCCAGGTGGATTCTTCAGACCTTTGGGGACCCGGGTTCTTGAAGCTCTGACCACCCAGAATCCTATACAGAAGACGGCAGTAGCCAGTAATAGCTCTGGGGCCAAGGAGATGTACTGGGACAATGCCATCTGTATGAACTGCAGGGGAAAGAGAAGGATGCGGTGGTTGAGAATGGATTCTGAGCCTTCCATTTATTCTTTCACTCACTCATTCACTCATTCAGCAGGTTCAAACATATATACTGTGCTTGGCTTTTAGCTACACATCAGAAAAATGAAGATACGCTTGTCATGTGTCCCGTTTCCTCAGAAATCTGACCTCACCCCATTACAGAGTCCAAGGACTGGAGGGGGAGCCTTGCATTTGCCAACTTTGGTATCTGGATTTCCATCCTAGGCTCTCCAATCTACCTCTTCTCTCATTTCCAATTCTGTTACTGGAGTGGATGCAAGTGATCACTCCAAAATACTGAAGCTAAAGATAGCTCCTCAACAGCACCAATCACAGTGTCTGCTGGGCTTTCTGCCAAAGGGCTCAACACAGTGTGGGCTCCCTGTTGGCATCCTCTACATACCCAGGGGACAGAAGGTGTCTCCTTGCCCAAGCAACAGAAGGCCAGTGTCCCTGGGACATTACCAGTGACCTGTGATGTCCCCCTTCCCCAATGACACTATTTATCAGTACTGAGCAGAGTACCTCCTCCAAAAGTGAATCTTCTTCACCTCCAGGCCATAGCCAGGCCCAGGGCTATCCAATGCCAGGTAGGTATTCTCTCTCTATCTCTTCATTCCAGACAACTGTCCTTAGAGATAGCCTAATTGAAACTGCTTAATTAAAAATAGAGGGCCAGTGAGATGGCTCAGTGGGTAAAAACACTTGCCGCCAAGCATGACAACCTGAGTTTGATTCCTGGAACCCACATGGTGGCAAGAGAGAACTGACTCCTGAAAGTTGTCCTCTGAGCGCCACATACAAGCTGCAGCATTTGGGGAAACAGGCGGGGAGAGGGAGAGAGATGGAGAAACGGAGAGAGGAAGAGAGGGAGAGGTTTAAAAAAAAAGAGAAACTAAGGTCCAGGGTTGAGAAGCAAGGAACAAAAACTCAGGCCTCCTTGAGTTAACACAAGATTCCATTTCTTCATCTCTAATAGCATTTAGGATATAGAAGCATATCTTATGATCTGGAAAAGAGACACAGACATACCTGAGGCAGGGACTGGAGACTGGCAGCGTTATGGGAGCCAGTTCAAGACTTCTGGGCTCAGATGAGGGGCCTTTTATAACACCAAGTTATAACAAGTCCCTCTGGACTGGCCCAGTTGTTCCAGTCACTTGATATCAAAGCTGGGTACCGCACAAAGTTGGAAAGATCAATTCTTGGCTTCCAGCCATGATCCCTCAGCTCCACCTTCTACTTAGGGCTTAGGAACAGCTCTTTGAATCAAAAGAGGTTCTGGGTCCCCAGAGATAAATATCCATGACATTTTAGGGGCCAGGATAGAGAATACATTCTTTCAAAGACAGGGCAGATTTCGGGTGTGAAAATTAGGCCTGTGGACAAGTATAGCCTTTTTTCCACTGTATCCATGAGAAGGGGACATGCCTAGCTCCAAGTCTAGGCCAGCCAGGGGTAGCTCATGCTCCCTGCAAAGGCAGATAGTGAATCGCATTATACTAGTGACTTTTCTCGTTGATGTAACAAACTACCTGACAAAAGTAAGTTAAGGAAGGAAGGGTGTTGTGGGTTATTTTAGTTATGGGATCATACTCCTATGTGCTGCTATTGGGGGGATGGGTGCTTCCTGATGCCTTGCAGCAAGTGAAGGCCTTGCTTCCTACCTATTTACACCTCTATGCTATACAATGGAGTAGCCACTCAGATCTCCACATGAAGAGGCCATTCGTTTACAGATGAAAGTTACTGATCACTATCAATGGTCTGCAGAGAAGACTCTGACTCACCCCCAGCTGGGTCTGCTGGCAGACCTTGAGAAGTGTTAGGTACCATTGATTTGTATATGAAGACCTGTGTGGGGCAAGGGGGCTTGGGAAAGAATAAAGGACCTGGGAGGAGAATGGTGAGGGATGTGAGGTGGCTATGGAGTGAGCTCTGCCTAAGCCGCCTGGGCATTGGACCCCTGAGATTTGTCTTGGCTTGTGATTAACATATCAACAATGATATAATAAATAGCTTTGAAAAGCTCACTTGGACATTTATTAACAAAAGGGTTATTTGGCTCATGATTTTGGAGAACAGTCCTTCGTGGCAGGGATGAACTCATCGTCCACCACAGTAGCAGGAGGCGAGGCAGCTGGTCACATTGCACCTGCAGTCAGGAACAGATGAATGCTGGTGCTAGACTTTTTTTTAATTCAGTGAGGGGCTGAAGCCTAGGAATGGTGTGGTCCACATTCAGGGTAGTCTTCCCTCTTCTAGTTAAACTTTCTGGAAAGGTACGCCTTGAGAGACATCTTTTAGGTGACTCTAAATTCCATTAAGATGACACTGGAGATTAACCATCCCAGGTATGTAGCTACCTCAACATGCCCCACACCTCTGTGTATGTGTGCGTGTGTGCGTGTGTGTGTAATTGAACCTATATCCACAAACGCATTTGATGAGGATTCTGCCACTCAGCTATGTCTCAACTACTCCCCCCAATTTTATTTTCTTTAGAATTTTGTACTCTAAAAAGAAACTCTTTCAACACTCTCCCTTCTGTGTAAGATGGTAAAGAATTAAAAGCCAATGAATAAAACTCTTAGCATGGGTTGTTCTTTATGGCAACTTGCTTGTACTCTTCCTAGTCAACATCATTGAAGGAGGAAAAAACCCAACAAACCAGACAAGTTCCAGAACCAAGAGACATTAGATTTAAAAGGAAATGCAAGTCTGTTTATGGAGGCAAACATCTCTAATCCCAGCACTCAGGACACAAAGGTAGGTGGATCTCTATGAGTTCAATACCAATCTGATCTATAAAGTTCCAGGATAGTCAGTGTTACACAGTAAGACTCTTAAAAAATCAAATGCAATAGGTGAACTTGATTGGATTCTAGATTTAACAAAAAGCAATTTTTAAAGCTACAGAAGGTTTTTTTGGAGAGATAATTGAGGACACATAGACATGGCCTGGAGATAAAATGACATTCTCAAATGAGTACTAATTTTCTCAGATATGACATATGAACATGCTTACATGATATCTTAGTTACTGTTCTAGTTTTGTGAAGAGACATCATGACCAAAGCAGTTCTTATGAAATAAAGCTTTCAGTTATGGGCTTGCTTATAGTTTTAGAGCATTAGTCCACGGTCATCATGGTGGAAGCAGACAGGCATGGCACTGGAGCAGTAGCTGGGAGCTTTAAATTCTGATTTACTGGCAGCAGGCAGAGAGAGATCAAGACTGGGCCCAGTGTGGGGTTTTGGAACCTCAAAGCCAGTTCCCACCACATACCTTCTCCAACAAGGCCTTACCTCCTAATTCTTCCCAAGCAGTTCCACTAACGGAGGACCAAACATTCAAATGTATGAGCCTATGGGCTCATCCAAACCACCATGTGTGGAAAGATATTCTTGTTCTTAGATTAATGAATGCTGTATGCTTAAGGATGAAGTTTCATGATGCTTGCAACCTTCTCTCAAAAACAAAAAACGACATCTGGGACTGTTGAGATGGCTCAGTGGCTAAAGATTCGTGCCACTAAGTCTCATGACCTGAGTTGGATCCCCAGGCCCCACATGGTGGGAGAAGTTGTCCTCTGACCTCCACATGTGTGCCTTAGCACATTCACACCTTGGCAAATGTGTACATACACACACATTCTCTCTCTCACACACAATCGATAAATAGAAATGTTAAAACTTTACAAAATATATGCATTCTAGACTGTCAAGGTAGCTCAGTGGGTTAAGGTGTTTGCTACCAAGTCCAAGGACTTGGGTCCCTAGGACTCACATGGTGGAAGGAGAGAATAGATCATGCAAATTGTCTTCTGACCTCCATGTGAGGGTGTGCGTGTGTGCGCGTGCATGTGCACTCACACCCCCTCCCCCAAAACAAAACCTTAAACAGAAACAGGGATGTTTTGTGCATGAGCTTCACTGGCTTTAGGAAAAACTGGTTCTAGGTACACCGAGGTAGCAATTCCCTGTCTTCCTCCCTCCTCTCTGTGACTGGATTGTTTGCTTGTCCCCCGTTCATCTTCCTCCCTTTTTTGGACATTTATTTATTTTGTATGAGCCATCTCACTAGCCTGTTTGTTTTTGAGATGGTGTTAGATGTTGGACCAAGCAAGCTTGGATCCTTCTCTATGTAGTTGAGCCTGACTTGTCTCCACTATTTTTTTATAACATTTTTATTAATAATATGAGTTTCATACAAGGTTTCTCAATAACACCCTTTTCCCATTCCTCCTTGTTTCACCCTCCCACGCTTGTGCCCTCAAAAAAATAGAGGGTAAAAAAGGAAAATTAATTCAAGTTTGTATGGCAGGAGCACGTATGGAAGGGTTCATTATGGTCTTAGAGGCAGAAAGCTGGTCTGATTGTATATTTTGACCTGGTCCATACTAGCTCAAGAAGAAGCATGACAAACCTGGACACTGAGCAGGCTTCCTAATGTCTTGCAGGCCCCAGGACATCCCACAACCCCACCACCACCGCCGATATCCCACAGGGACCAGGACCTCACACAGGTTATCTGTCAGCCACCAGGACTTCCCACATGCATCAGTGCCTCCTGCAGGCACCCAGATATCCCACAGGTACCCAGACATCTGCAGGCACCAGGGCCTTCCACAGGCACCAGAGGATTCCCTCAGACACTCAAGCATCATGAAGGCACCCAGCAAATCCACAAACACTCAGACATCACACAGGCATCGAGTTTTCCCACAGGCAACCATGGGCATCTGGTCATCCCACCAGCACCCGGACATCCCACAAGCATCAGGGCCTCCCATGGGCACCAGGACATACTGCAGGTTCCCAGACATCCAGCAGGCACCAGCCATCCTTCAGGCACCTGGACATCACACACATATCCAGTCATTCAACAGTCACCTGGGCCTCCTGCAGGCACCAAGGCCTCCCACTGGTACCTTGAGTTCCTACACGCACCCAGACATCCTTTAGGCACCAGGGCCTCCCATGGGGCCAGGACTCCCTACAGGCACTAGGGCATCACACAGGTATCCGGGCTTCCTATAGGTACTGGGACTTCCCCTAGGCTTCAGGGAATCCTGCAGATGCCTGGGAATCATGCAGACACTAGACCAACTCACAAATATCCAGGCATCTCAAAGGTGCCCGGAAATCCCACAGACACCCAGGCATCCTGCAGTCACAAAGACATTCCTCAGGCACCCAGACATCACACAGTCACCAGGGCCTCTTGCAGGCCCCAGGACCTCCCATGGGCACCAGCACATCCCACAGGAGCCTGGACATCTCACAGGCACCAGAACTTCCTGCAGGTACCAGGACATCACCAGGCTCCAGGGAATTTCAGAGATATCACACAGGTATCACACAGGCACTGAAACAACCCACAGACATCCAGACATCTCACAGGCACTCGGGTATCCCTCAGTCACCCAGACATCCTATAGGCACAGGGACATCACACAAGTACCCTGGCCTCCGACCATCACTTGGGCCTCCCATGGGCACATGGAGTTCCTGCAGGCACCTGGCCATCCCTCAGGCACACAGACATCACACAGACACCTGGCCATCCCTCAGGCACTCAGATATCACACAGACACCTGATCATCTGGCAGTCACCAGGACCTCTTATAGATACCAGAGCGTCCCACAGGAGTCTGGACATTCCACAGGCATCAGGATATCCTGCAGGCACCAGGACATCCCTCAGGCTCCAGGGAATTCTGCAGACATAAGCACCATGCAGGCTCTGGGCCAACCCACAGACACCCAGAAATCTCACAGGCACCCAGCTATCCTACAGGCACACAGACATCACACAAGCACCCGAGTATCACACAGGCACCGGTTGTCTGGCAGTCACTTGGGTTTCCCAAAGGCATCAGGGCCTCCCACAGGCACCTGGAGTTTCCGCAGGCACCCTGACATCCTGCAGTCACCAGAGCCTCCCGTGGGCTCCAGGACCCCCTGCAGGTGCCAGGGCATCCCACAGGCAACCAAACATTCCACAGGCACCAGGACTTCCCTCAGGCTCCAGGGAATCCAGCAGATTCCTGGGCTCCATGCAGGCCCAAGGCCAACCCACAGGCACCTAGACATCTCACAGGCTTTGTCTCCACTTTTAAAGTGCTGGGATTTATAGGCACAGGCCACCACACCCTGCTCCCTTGGGGCTTCCTTTAAAAACAAGCCCCAACTACCAAGTATAACATCCCCTGCAGAAAGAGAACTTCTTTTTTCTCCTAGTAGTCCCATCAGAATTCCCACAAGATTTCTGTTGGCCTAATCTAGAGTAGGGTCAACCTCACCAACCTTAACAGCTGAGAGTAGGGAGAGAGTAGCTGAAAGCAGTCCCCAATGGACAGTTGACATGGAATTGGAAGCAGAAAGGACACTAAATACTTGGTTACCCTCAGAAGTCCACCTTCACTGGAGTGATCATGTAACTCATTATACAGTGTAAGATCTCCCACACACACCAGTCTAGAATCTTTTAAGAATAAAAGAGGGCACTTTAAGTATTTGTCAGGACAACAGTTGTGTTCATTACTTTTCTTGTTGCTTTGACAAACTGACAAAAGCAATGTGAGGAAAGAAGGGGTTTTTTTTTTGTTTTTTGTTGTTTTGGCTCCACTGTGGTGGGGAAGGCAGGGCAGTAGGAGCACAAGGCAGCAGGGCAAGTCATGTCTGCAGTCTAGGAGCAGAGAAGAGGTGAGTGCTGCTGCTCCTGGCTTTTTCTTTTGTATTCAGTCCCGGACCCTGACCCATGCGACGGGGGCCATCCACATAGAAAGTTAAACCTCTTCGGGAATACCTTTATAGAAACACTCGGAGGTGTGCTTCATCAATATTCTATATTCAGTCAAGTTAGCAGTCAAGACTGACCATTATAACAGGGTTAGGGAAAGACTGTCCTAGGAAAGTGACACTACTTTAACAGGAGCCTAACCTAAGCCCTGGGCTCTTCTTATTGAACCTCTGGGTTTCTAGGCACAGATTGGGGAAAGTACTCAGGGTTCATATCTTGGCTACACTAGAGAGTGACTGGGTGGAATGAGGACCTATTGAAAGACAAGTCCCACTTTTCCACATCTACCCAAACTCCACTCTTCCCATCCTTCTTCCTTTCACCTTCCTCTACCATGTTTTTGTTGTACAGGGCCTCCCCCCATGTCAGCAGTACTTTTCCTAAGTTCCTCACGTTCATCCACGGCTCCCCAGAGTCCCTGTGTCATCTGCCTCAGCCTTCTTGGTTTCTGTAGCATCTCTGGGCTCTGCTCAGCCTTTCTTTGGGAGTGTGGCTCCTGTCTTCCCCGTGGGGTAAAGGATTTTTGTCGGGTCTTGTTTGTTTTCTGGCTCTTCTACCTAGTCCTCAGCAGTACTGACCAAAAGGTCCCAGCTGTTGACTCCACCAGGCTGACTCTCAAGCTATCGGTCTCCCTCCAGATCAGAGCCCTCTCCCCTCCCAATATGTTCCTGGTATCAGTCACTCAGGAAGCCAAAGAGCTTCTCACGCAAAGGCATATATAAACTTTGACCTTGGATTGGGTGTTACGCTTTGTGCCAAGGTCTCCAAACCTGCCTGTCAATTATCGAGGGCCCCATTCCGACCACTGTGGTTATTACCCCAGACAAATCTTGGTGATAAGTGAGTGTAAGGCCCCCATTACTGCAGTACACAGGGTCTGGGGAGATGAAGGCCTTGGCTTAGAGCCTGAGATTGTCCACCTGGGCCTTCCCTTAGTAGGAAGAGCCATTGCCTGGAGGTAAGATGCCAGAACCATAGCTCTGATTTCATTTGCCACAGGTCACTGCACCTTTTCTTTTTGGCATCAGTCTTTCCAGCTGAGAAGTCAGAGAGGAATTAGTTTTATTAACTAACAGAGATTTGAGAGTCAAGATCCCTGTAGAGAACATGAGCAAGGCAGTGGGGCTTCCTGAGTTCCTGGCTCCAAGCCCCAGACCTAGGTCTTCCAGCCCTGAAGAGTGTGCTCCCACTGCTCTTTGGAGTGGAGGCATTGGTAGGGACGATGGAAATAGGAGGAGGAGAGTGACTGTAGAGCAGGGTGAGGGATCTGGAAGTGTCTTGCTCCTATTTCCTGGCCAGGGTTTGTCTCTACACAAACCTTTTCAATTCTCTGATTCTTGCTCTAAAGTGGTTACTATGACGTTTCTTAGGCTGAGTCAAAGGTGCGATGCGTGGAATGACTGTAAAGATGCCAAGTGAGGGCAACTTCACCTCCTATGTCTCCTACTTGTTTTGTTGCCCAGTCTATTTTCCCCCTTTTCCTCTTTCCTTCTTTCCTTCCTTCCTCCTTTTCCTTCTCTTCCTTTGTCAGTCTTGCTATGTATATTATATTCTACCGGTTGGTCTACCGTGACTATGTAGCCCAGGCTGACCTTGAGCTCATGAAAATCCTCTTACTTCAGCTTCCCAAGTACTGGGGTTTTAGGTATGTACCACCGTGCCCAGCAATTGTTGCCTTATTTTATTATTACATACTTGGGGCTCAATACCACTGTTGCCATGCACCCCATCTATAGTGCAGTTTTGGCAATCATTTCTACCTCACAAGGACTTACATGCCTGATTAATTTTACATAGGCAGATTTTCTACATTGGGGTATAGAGGAAGAAGAGGCAGCTGGATGAGGGTCATAGCCAAGGGTCAATGTCCTGAGGATGGCTGTGAAGAGGTGCTAGAACTGGCCCCAGGTGAGATCTGACCTGCTGTGGAGAGGATCCAGGGGAAGCTGTGCTTTATTTAAGACTCAAAATTGGGACCACCAGGACCCTAGATAGGTAGAACCTCTGTAAAAACCTCTGGTTTCTGTCTTCAGATACTCAAGGGATTTAAGCAAAGGTGGTATCAGAAAGGTTTTGCACATTTTGGGAGGCACAGTAGGGAAGGAGTTGAAAGAGTCAAAAAGCAAAGGGGCATCCATTCCCTAGGGAGCAATGACCAGGTCTGGATGAGTGTGTGCAGTGGAGCTGGACAGATGTCAAAAGGGACCGAAGTATTCTTGGGCCTTCAGTCTATTTCCAACACAAAAGCCTGCATGATCTTGCTCAGGTCAGACCACGTCCACACTACAGATTCTCATCTTCCTCATCTTCTTGTACAGCGGCAAATGTCAGGAGAACACCCTCCCCCCAATCTATGCAGAACAAGCACCTCTGGAACCACTGTGTCTTTGAGGTGTACCCTCTATCAGGTGCACCCTCCGGATAGAGACCTGTGAGGCTTGATGCTTCATTCCACACTTTAACCCCTGCTCAATGACATCTCAGAGAGCATTCCCCTGACCAGTTGTAAACTGGTCCTCTGACTATCTTTTTTATTTTCCTGTTACCCCTTCTTGCACTATGCCAGTCTCTGTGTTCTGTTGCTTATCCTCTGTCTCCCCACAGAAGTCACCTCTACAGCATCGCCAGCATCCAGAACATAGTAGGCACTAGGCGAATATTTAGGCAATGCAGGAGGGTGGCATAGGACTGGAATGGGAGGTGAGCCGGATGGATGATCCCCCCACCCCCACCCCCGCCCAGTTCTCCCCCGGACCCCAGCCCCTGGCCTTGGTCTCGGAGCAAATGGCAGTGTTATTTCTGGAGCTCACAGTAGAGGGCAGGTGAAGATGTTAGGGACAGTTTGAGTTGAGTTAGACACACAAGTTTAACTTTTCTCCTTAGACATCTTGCATTGGGAGCAGTCTTCAGGATTGGAGAGCACCTGCAAAACAGCCAGCTACGCGTGCCAGGTGGTGTTACATGTCCTGCCACTAAAAATGTGGACACACGCTGTTAGGCCTTTGCTCCCAGGCAAAAGCCAAGCTCCGCACGCAAACCTGGCCCTTTGCACCTCCCAGCTCTGTCTAGCCTCGCCCTAGGAAAGCTTAGACTGCTTCTATCTCTTAAGCCTCACACCCAACGCCCCTAGAGAGACTGCCCCTTTAAGAGCCTCACCCCTCGCTCCCCTCCCCCTGCTAGCGTGACAGCACTGGGACCCGCGCCCGGTCATGAGTTGTGTAGCTGGTTGGCTGCTCCGGCTTCCAGGCTCTTCTCACGCAACTCCTGGGCACCGCGCCCCCAGCCAGGTGGGGCGGGGACAGGCAGCCCGACCTCTGCCCCGGGATGATGGAGTAGGCTCACGCACGCTATCCCCAGGAGGCTGAGTGCGCGCCAAGCACCCCCATTTGTGGCCCCGGACTCCGTCCTGCGGTCTTGCGTGGATCCTCCCTCCACCCTTTCCTGCACCATTCGCAGCTACCTGCCATCTGACTTCTCTATGCGGCCTTTGCTTCTGTATGCAAAACATACAGAGCCCACAGGGCGCTGCAAGAGGGGTCTTGTAGGGCTTGTAGCTTGCGCAAGGTGACCTTAGACGTGCGATCTATACACCCACCATCCATCCATCCCACCCCTAGATCAAGCAGCGCGAACTTCTGCCGGTACCCAATCTGTAGGGAACAGTCAGTCTAGTGGCGCCGCTGGCCTTCCGGTCAGTGACCTCGGGGCTGGGGTCGTTGCGCTTCTCACGCGAGCTTGGACTCAGTAACCCGGGGAAGGAAAGTCACCACCCACACAGCTCCCCCTCTATTAGCCTTTTCTGGCACTCACTGGCTTGTAGTGGGCAAGAGGATCTTACACACCCATGTTTTGGGGGTGTAAAAACAGTGGAAAGGAATCCCCGTGGCCCCGGATAAAGTCTCCTCCCCAATACTCTCATTTTAGACTGCCCCAGGATTTTCCCTCAAACTCCTTCCTCAGTGGGATCCTGTTCTGTTCATGGAGCGTCTTCAAAGTGGGGGTGACCCCAATCTCCGCTTTTTAATGTGCCCTCACCTACACCAGGTGTCCTCATAAAGGCTTTTTGTCTCCCCCCCCCTTCCTGCCTAGAGCACTCCTTAAGACTGCCCCTCCCCCTGTCCCACCACTGGACTCCAGAGAAGAAGGCGTGGCCACAGACAAGGAGTCCTATAAAGGTGGTGGTGCCTTCACCCTGACCCTGGAGGTGGTGGTAGTTCCTTGGAACTTTCCCTGATCCTCCTTAGGGTCTCCAGAGAGCACACTTCAGTTCAACACCTCCTCACAGCCAAAGGTGAGTGGTGGGGACTCCTGGCTTGTCCCTCCTGCCCAAGAGAGAAAAGTTCCAGTAAGGAGGTGCTGAGTAGCTCCTCCATAATAGGAGACTAAGAACTTTTTTTTTTTTTTTTTTTTTTTGTGACCAGGCAAATTCCTTAGGGGAGAAACTGAGGCCAGAGGAATAAGAGGACTTGCTTAAGGTCCAGTAGCTAGTATCAGATCTTTAGATAGAAATGAGATACCCTCCCTCACCCTCACCCCCACCTCCACTTTCAGGTCTCCAGGACTCTAACTCCCATTGCCTCCATGGCTACATAGGGCTTCCCTATTCCTGCGCATACAGCCCCTTCCTCAGGACCACCAGTGGGGGAAAGGGCTCCTCTCTGGGTGGATAGAGGAGGTGCACTGAGCTTTTATTAGCTCTATTTTATTTAGAAACTACCCCTGATAGCCTCTACTCTCCCAAAAGGTAGCCAGCATGTCAGAGCTGAGAGTTTCTGGCTTGGGCAAAGAGAGGCTGACCTACGCAGGAGCCTTGACACTACCTGCTCTACTCAGGGGTCCCTATCCCACTCACTGTCTCTTCCATCCTTGCTGGGATGCCATCAGCTTGATAGATTGCTAGCTGTGAGGAACTGGAAACACCAGTTACATTTCCCTTGGTTCTTCCATTTTACAAAGGCTTGAAGGTCCTTGGGGACATCAATTATGGTGAAGGAGAAACTATGACACACACAGGTTGGCAGTATCCCCATTTCACGGAAGGACTTGAAGCTCTAGTGTGCTTTGCATTCAGCTTCTCCAGGAAGCCTCTCTTACTCCCTGGTGGTTGTAGTATTTGGAGTAGGAATCTTCTTGTCTTATGTCATTCTCCCTAGATCTCTTCCTAGGATCTGTGCCCTCTGAACTGGGCAATCTTTCTTACCCTCTCTCCCTGTTATATAATTGAAGCCTCAAAGGTAAAATGACTAGTCCAAAACTACCTGGGCTATATTTCATTGCAAAGTGACTTTCCTGACTGAGCAGAGCCCTAGAACAATTTGTAAGTTTGCATACCTTTTCTAGAACAAGCCTAAAGAGAAATTGTCCTCTTGGTTTTGGCTAAGTTCAGATCCATTCCTAGTTTTCCTGATTCTAGTCGGTAGTTTTCTTATAGCCCTAGCCTGATGGGACTCTTCCATTTATTTTTTGCTTTCTTATGACCTGTAAAAAGGGGAGATGCAGGCTATTCATTCATGAGAATTGAGCACAGCAAAGAACCTGTTCTAGATCACTGTTACTTGGAGCTATATCTAGTTGGTCTCCAGCTGCTTTTAAACTGTGGTTCAGTTGAACTCAGAGAGCTAGAGCTGAGAGCATTGTGGCTTGGGCATTGGTTTTCCTGTACCTTCTCCCCTTCCTGGCCCCTACTGGGATTTGGTGGGATTCTTTAGATCCTATGATGAACAGTAGAGAACTGAGAACCCAAATTCTTTGATTTTCAAAGGGGAGGCACCTAGGATGGCAGCTGGACGTTCCATGGAACTCTCCCTAAGAGCTCTGAGTTCTGGTGCTGTTGCTATTGTTGGGTGACTTTAGGAGAGTTAATACCTAATTGGAGGTTGATTTCCCTGCTAGAGTATGAAATGAGGCCGAAGGAGCAAATGGTCTCTAATCTCCCCCATTGGTTGGCTTTCCCAAAGGTTGTGGGTAGAACCCAAAGAGACTTTTTTTGGGTAATATGTGTTAACTGTGCATTTATTGGAATTTGTGTGTAAGTGTGGGAGGGGGGCGGTCAAAGCTGTATTTAGACACAGAAGTTGTTTAAGATGATGCTACTCATGTTTAGGAAACACGAAATGAAGGATAGCATTGGGGTTAATGGAAACCACAGAGGTTGGAAAGCCTGCTGTTTGAAATTGCACAGAAGCTGTTAAGAGAGATTTTCTGGAAGTGGGCGACTTGGGTTGAAAATATGCCAAACATTTCCCTGGCTGTGTAACTTTGAGAATGTTACTTAACCTCTCTGAGTCTCACTGCAGCATTCCTCATAGGCTTATGGCTAGGACTATATAAAAAATGACTCTGTGTGTGAGAAGAATATGATCAAAATATATTGAATGAAAGAAAAACAAAACCAAACCATGCTGAGCTTCCAGGATACTGAGACTTTTTCATAAGAGAGCTCAGTCCACCTGACTCCAGTCTTTCTGTGTGTGTGGAAAAAGAACTGTGGGACTTTTGGCACACAATGGCAGCTCAGTATACAACCTTTGTCCCTTCTGTGCCCAGTGAGCAGCTCTGGGTTTGAGGCTCCTCCAATCCTTGCCCAGAATGCTGACACTTTAGGATATTCGTTCCTTCACCCTCAGTCTGATGGTTTGCCTTTCCTTTCTTCTGTTCTTACCTCTCAGCAGCCACCTAGATCATGCCATCTGTGTATGGACTCCTCTACATGTCAGCCACAGAGCTGCTCCTGGCCATCACCGTCTTCTGCCTAGGATTCTGGGTGATCAGAGCCACAAGGACCCGGGTCCCCAAAGGTCTGAAGAATCCACCTGGACCCTGGGGCTGGCCCTTCATTGGGCACGTGCTGACCCTGGGGAAGAACCCACACCTGTCACTGACAAAGCTGAGCAAGCAGTATGGGGACGTACTGCAGATCCGCATCGGCTCCACACCTGTGGTGGTGCTGAGTGGCCTGGACACCATCCGGCAGGCCCTGGTGCGGCAGGGGGATGACTTCAAGGGCCGGCCAGACCTCTACAGTTTCACACTTATTATTAATGGCCAGAGCATGACCTTCAACCCAGACTCTGGACCAGTGTGGGCTGCCCGCCGGCGCTTGGGCCAGAATGCCCTGAAGAGCTTTTCCATAGCCTCTGACCCAACATCATTATCCTCTTGCTACTTGGAGGAGCACGTGAGCAAGGAGGCTGAATACCTCATCAGCAAGTTCCAGAAGCTGATGGAAGAGGCTGGCCACTTTGACCCTTATAGGTATTTGGTAGTGTCAGTGGCCAATGTCATCTGTGCCATGTGCTTTGGCCAACGTTATGACCATGATAACGAAGAGCTGCTTAGCATAGTTGACCTGAGCAGTGAGTTTGGGGAAATTACTGGCTCTGGATACCCAGCTGACTTCATTCCTGTCCTTCGCCACCTGCCTAACTCTTCCCTGGATGCCTTCAAGGAGTTGAATAATAAGTTCTACAGCTTCATGCAGAAGTTAATCAAAGAGCACTACAGAACATTTGAGAAGGTAGAGAGGCTGGGAAGAAACAGGTGGTGGTGGGAAACAGGTGGGGTGCAGGGTCAGAGCATCACAGACAAGCTTGAAGTCAGAAGTATAGTGCGCTCCATCCTCAGCAGGTCAATAAAGCTTTTCTCGACTAATTCTTCTGTGCATCCACTAGACAAAAGATACTGAATAGGAGCCCTGGGCCAGTTCTTGCTGGACCAGGAACTGTTAAGGAACCTGTTTCCTGGCCTAATGGTATAAAAAAAGTTAAAGAATGCATCTATTATTAAAAGTGTCAGGCTCTGTGCCCTCCAAAGTGCCTTGAGTTGGGGCTACAGTTCTGCGAGGTAGGAAAGAGACTTGAAGAGGCAAAGGGAGACTGGGATAGCAGCTTCAGAATGTCACATCTTGGACAAAGGTGCTGATGACAGTGAGAAGCCAGGCCTAGACAGGGAGGTAGGTCTGGTCTTGGGATCTTTTTCATCTTGTGCTCCTTTGCCTCCCAGGGCCACATCCGGGACATCACAGACAGCCTCATTGAGCTCTGTCAGGACAAGAAGCTGGACGAGAATGGCAATGTCCAGCTGTCAGATGATAAGATCGTTAGTATCGTTTTTGACCTCTTTGGAGCTGGTATGTGCACTTCAGTGGATCATTACTGTGCTTGGGTGCCCCAGCTGCCACATACCTAACTTCTCCCGCTGATATATCCTTTTCAGGGTTTGACACAGTCACAACTGCTATTTCTTGGAGCCTCATGTACTTGGTGACAAACCCTAGGATACAGAGAAAGATCCAGGAGGAGCTTGGTAGGTGGTGGGACTCTAAGTGGGGGACCCTGCTAAAGTCTGGGAAACCCCTTAATCCTTTTGAATCTCTGTACTCTGCAGACACCGTGATTGGCAGGGATCGGAGTCCCCGGCTTTCCGACAGGTCTCAGCTGCCCTATCTGGAGGCCTTCATCCTGGAGACTTTCCGACATACATCCTTCCTCCCCTTCACCATCCCCCACAGGTAAGGCCATAGATCCATTGACATTTGATACTAGGTCTTAGTTTAGTATACAAAGCCTGTTAGGACTCATGGGCAGGACATAGTAGGGGGAATCTCCTGTGGCCCTGAGCCTGACTGAGCTTCCTCTTTCCCCAGCACCACAAGAGATACAAGTCTGCTTGGCTTCTATATCCCTAAGGGGCGTTGTGTCTTTGTGAATCAGTGGCAGATCAATCATGACCAGTAAGTTGACAGGGTCAGTGGAAACTACTGAGTAGTCTGGGTCCATCCTCTCCTGGGCTTCAGATTCTCTTGTCCCCTGGGGATTGACCCATTTGATTCTTGTAATCCTCTGAACATCTATGTCAGCTGATTCTCTCTGCTTACAGGGAACTATGGGGTGACCCATACAAATTCCGGCCTGAAAGATTTCTCACCTCCAGCGGTACTCTGGACAAGGTCCTGTGTGAGAAGGTCATTCTCTTTGGTTTGGGCAAGCGGAAGTGCATTGGGGAGACCATTGGCCGACTGGAAGTCTTTCTCTTTCTGGCCATCTTGCTGCAACAAATAGAATTCAGTGTGTCACCAGGTGAGAAAGTGGATATGACTCCTATCTATGGACTGACTTTTAAGCATGCCCGCTGTGAGCACTTCCAAGTGCAGATGAGGTCTCCTGTGCCTCAGAATCTTCAGGCTTAGATTGTCCTGTATGGTTACCAGACAAGGGGATTATTTCTGGAATTAACTTCAGCCAGAAACACAGATTCTGGGAAATTGTGCCTGCCTCCTACTTTGGACTTTCTTCTCTATATGCTGATCATGGACACTGGACACAGCAGAGGCCCACAGAAACCTCAGAGCCCTCCCAAGTTCAGCATCAACTAGGAGACCTGAAAGAGTTAGGACAGTGGTTCTCAACCTTCCTAATGCTTCGACCCTTTAATACAGTTCCTCATGTTGTGGTGACTCCTCAACCATAAAATTGTTTTCATTGCTGCTTCATAACTGTAATTCATACTGTTATGAATTGTAATATAAATCTTTGATATGCAGATGGTCTTAGGCGACCCCTGTGAAAAAGTCATTTGACTCCCAAAGGGGTTGTGATCCACAGGTTGAGAACAGCTGAGTTAGGAGGTCCCTGGACCTCAGAAAACCCCTAAAGAGCTCTCTGGATGTTCCAGAGGCTGGCCAGTTTGAGAAATACTTAGAGCAGGTCGTGCCAGGATCTGTCTAGTCTGACAACTTGAAGCTGCCCAGAATAGAGGAAGAAGATACCTCAAAATACTGGCAAGAGGCGCCTTTGCCATTTACTAAGGCTGAACAGCTAAGACACTGCCTATGAGGCTCACCTTTGTCCTCCTTACATAGGAATAAACAGGGAGTCCCTGCCTTTACAAAGCCTCCTGTTCTTGTTCAAGAAGGTCTGGGACTTGTGTCTAGGAAGACTCAAGAACAGAGGTACAGACTCTCTGGGCAGTAGGACGAGGTCTAGAGTCAAGGGATGACTTTTGAGGCAAAACTTTGTATAGCCCAGGCTACCTCTGAGCTTCCTATGTGGCCAAAGGTTGCCTCAAACTCCTTATTTTTTCTGCTTTTACTACCCAACCAAGAGCTAGGATACAGTCATAGACCACTATACTGGCTCCTAGTTTCTCTTCTTTACTGTATAAAACGTTCTTTTAAAAAAATGTTTGTACAAAAAAAGAAACAAAATAAAAAGCAAACAAACAAACAAAAAAATAGGAGACAGGCGGATCTCTGAGTTGGAGTTGGAGAACAACCTGGTCTACAGAGTGAGTTTCAGGACAGCCAGAGCTACACAGAAATCTTTTATCAAAAAACCAAAAAAAAAAAAAAAATGTTTGTACATAAGACCTTTTTATTCTGGCCTGTATTTTGCTTATGCATTTGTATTAGTCATATCTTAAGAGCTTTAAATCAATGTGTTTAATGTAACAGAGAAAACTCTAACTCAAGTATCCAGAAATATATAGGAAACACCTACCTGAGCTAAATAAAAACATTGCCTGAAGTACTACACACGGAGAGGTTTTGAACCTGAAGTGAAACCAATCACTTCACTGCTTGAGCTCAGTCTTATGCTGTGTCTTCCTGTGGGGAAGGGGGGAGTAGTGGCGGAGAGGTGAAGTGACTGTTTGTTAGGCATGCTTCCCTTTCTAACTTGTCATACACTGACAGAGAGTATTCTTGGAACTCTAAACAGAAGACTGCTTTCAGCAGCCCCCAAAACTGGCCTGAAACAGGTCTGATTCATACGCATATCATCTAATTCATGGTAACCAGGGCTTTACCAGCCCTGAGAGGGGAACATGGGTTCTATAGCTGGGGGTGGGGCTAGGTGGGGAGGGATGCTGGGAGAAGTCCCTAGGTCTTTGGGGGCATCTGAGCAGCGCCTTCCTTAAAGGAGGAGAAGCAGTCTCTTGGAGAGGCTCACATTTCAATACAGAAAGCTTCATTGCTCAGGGATGTCGGAGTGGCAGTGTGAAGTGGGGGTGAAGACCAGACCAACACTGCCAGAAGCCCCTCTGACAAACACGATAAGAGCACAGGCGTCTTGGGGTGTGACTCTTCCTAGTATCACCCCACTCAGCCTCCATCTTGAACAACTTGTAGTGGACAGTAGTTACCATACATCCTTTCTGACTAGAGTAGATAGTTCTCATTCACCAAGAGTTTGAGGTCACCATATGGAGTAAACCAAGCTCAGAGGAAACAATCACCAGTCATTCTCGTGTTTGTTTGTTTGTTTGTTTTAATTAAAACAAAACAAAACAAACTTCGGGGCTGGGAATGTAGCTCAGCTGATAGCTGTCCACTATGTCCAAAGCCTTGAGTTCCTTGAGTGGTAGCACACACCTGTAATTCTAGCAAGCAGGGAATAAAGACAGAAGGGTCAGAGGTTAAAGGTCATTCTCAGCTACAGAAAGTTTGAGGCCAGCCTGGAATACATGAGATTCTATCTTGGAAATAACAACAAAAATTGTATTATTTGCTATAATATAGAGGAGCTTATGAACTATTGAGAATAGACAAATTAATAGAGCCAAACTAAGTTAGTGATTATAAGTGAACGCAGGGTAAAGGGAATTAGAGATACAGGGCTTCTTCTAAAGATGAGGAAGGTGTTCTACAACTAGGAGTGATGATTGCATGACTTTGTGAATACATAAAAACAAAACAGCAAACCAAGGAAGCCTAGAGATGGCTCAGCAGTTAGTAATTCTTGGGGCTTCTCCAGAGAACCCAAGTTCTATTCCATGTACCCTTGTAGAGGAGCTCACAAATGCCTGTTATTCTAGTTCCAGCAGATCTGACACCCTCTTCTGGCATCTGTGGACACCTGTACCCCCTCACCTCTTTACATGTGTATATACCCTCCCACATACCCACATATCTATAAAAAGTAATTCTTTGTTTAAAAAAAAAAACAATGAATTACACAGGCTTAAATAGTAGGGAAAATGCCATTTTAAAAACTTAGGAATCTCTTGGGGCTGGAGAGATGTCTCAGCAGTTAAGAGCACTGGCTGCTTTTCCAGAGGATCTGGGTACAATTCCCAGCACAGACACGACAGCTCACAACTGTCTGTAACCCCAGTACCCAGGAGCCTGACACCCTTATACCAATGTACATACATAAAATTAAATAAATTATTTTTTAAAAACCCTTAGAAATCTGGACAGCATACACAAAACAAATTATGCAACTGGTCTCAGATATTGCCTTGGTGACAGTGACATTACTATTGATCTCTTGAGATTATAGTATGACGAGGGATAAATGAATGAGTAATTGATAATGGTGTTCAAATTCATCACCCCTTTATCTTGGAGAGCTAGGAGTTTGGAATATAGAAAAAAGAAGAGACTGTTTTAACATCTAAGTAGTGCTGTGTGTGTGTGTGTGTGTGTGTGCGCGCGCGTGTGCGCGCGCGCGCGCGCGTTTGGAGCACACACCTTTTAATCCCAGCCCTTGGGAGGTAGAGGGAGGTGGGAATCTCTGTGAGTTCAAGGCCAGCCTGATATACAGAGTGAGTTCTAAGTCAGCCAGAATTACAACAGAAAAAACCTGTCTCAACAGAACAAAACAAAACAAAACAAAACAATAATGTAGTTAAGTTTAACCAACTTAATGCATCTCTATCTACTTGTCTATCTATTGGAGACCAGCTTCACCAAGGGCTCAGCAACTGGTGAGAGAGAGGCAGAGTAGGTTAAATAATAAGAATAAAACCACATCTCTTATGGATGGGACAAACTTCTCTCTTCCTTCAGGAGGCCAGGGTATGTTGGCAAGGAAAACAAGCAAGAGCCTTTTCTTCAGGTCAAAGCAAACTCTCTCTCTTTATTCCTTCTGTTCCTTCTTACTTCTCTATTCTCCTTCTTTCCTCTTCTCTTTGTCCTCTCTCCTACTCCTGTTATCTGTTTTCCCATATATCTTAATTTTTTTTTTGATAAAACCCCTCATGGGGTAAGATTGCATTACAATCACATCTTAATCATAAACATAATGATTACAGGTTTTATATCTAAGTGATTACAAGTTCCATATTTTTTAAAAACAGGTTATTTTAAAACTCATGTCTGAACACCTGGTTTTTCATATATATATATTTTCCCACAGTACATCTATATCATAGAAGCAATAGTTTATTTTTTTATTATAGATTAACAAAGTTTAAGCAAGCCAACTAATTTCACAGCCAGCTTCTATTGTAATTGGTGGGTTGCTAGGGAATGAGAATGCATCATAGAATCCTAACGTACACAGTTCTTATTTAGTTAACACAGTGAACAGGTTTGCTATAACTACAAAACTTTAAGTCAGGGGTCTTAGGTAAAGGAGAATCTGCTGCACAGCTCTATATCCCCAAGGCATACCACAAACTCATCAGTAAACCTTTGGCTATAGAGACCAGAAAAGAGTCAATTTTATTTGTGGTGGAGGAAATTCAAGCCTAACAATGGGCACTGAAACTCATTTGTTATTACTTGATCATGGGTCTGTTTTTTATAGGTGAAACTCATGGGCCTTAGCAATTAAGCTTTTTTTGTTTTAGCTTTCCTAACCTTGAACAAACAAGTCCCTAACAAAACTATGTTTTCTTCTTAAGTTACTGATTCTAAGGCACCTGGCAAAACATCATAATTTAACCCTGTAACTGTATGTGAAAAACCCTAATCCTAACCCATAGAACTTCATACCACAAGAGAAACAAGGGACCATGGTAGCAATAAGCACGAAGGGACCAGCAGTAGCAAAGGCCATTCAGGAGACATTCTCCTGAGAAGCCAAGGTAAAAACCTCCTATCACCTTGCTGAACAATAAGCTGACTGACTCCTGATGTTCCGATGCTGGCTGCTGTTCCCATGCACCACTCCCAGCATCTATCAGCTTCCTAGATCTGTTTGTTTGTTTGTTTGTTTGTTTGTTTGTTTGTTTGTTTTTGGAGACAGGGTCTCAATTTGTAGCCCAAGCAGACCTCCAACTCTTCATCTTCAAGTCTCAGCCTCCTGAGTGCTGGGATTTGCAGTCATGTACCATCATGCCTGACTAACATCCTCAATCTTGGATGCAATGGCCAACTCAAAGAAATGAGCATTCTAACTTCTTAATACCCAGATTGTGACCCACCGTTTCTTAGGAAAATAATTGCCCACAAGTCTGGGAGAGAAGATATATTAATAAAAGACAAGCCTAGAACACTTGGTCATGACAGATGGTAAAGATGTTTCAAAGACTACCAGAAATGGATTAAGTCACTCAGGAACAATCTTGAACAGGTTTCAACTTCTGAAGACAGAGCAGTTTGAGTATTGATTATAATTTCTACTGGGTATGGTGGCACATGCTTTTAATCTCAGAACGCAGGTAGGAGGACTGCTTTAAGTTTGAGTCTAGCCAGGACTGCATACCAAGACAAATATTCAATTTTTTTCCTATAAGTTAAAACCCTTCAAGTGTGTTTGGTTCCATGAGCTCATAAAATTTTCTTGATTTTTTTAATATTTATTTTATGTCTATTGGATATATGTGCACCACGAACATGTGCACCCTGTTCCTTCAGAGGTCAGAAGAGGGTGTTAGATCCCCTGGTACTGAAGTTATGGATGGTTGTGAGGTACCATGTGGGCACTGGTAATCTAACTTGGGTTCTCTACAAGAGCACCAAAGTACTCGCTGGCCCCAGACAGGTTTCTTTATAAAGCCCTGGCTGTCCTGGAACTTGCTCTGTACACTAGGCTGTTTTTTGTCTTTTGAGTGCTGGGATTAAAGTTCTGTGCCACTACACCCAGCCTCAACAAAGTCCTCCTAACTCTCAAGCTTCATAAAAATTTCTTTAAAAATACTTTAAAAATTATTTGTGTGTGTATGTGTGTATGAATGCTACCAGTATGCTAGTGCCTGAGGAGGTCAAAAGAGAGCATTGGATCCTCTAGAGTGGGAGTTACAGGGGTTGTGAGCTGCCCAAAGAGGGTATTGAAAACTGAATTTTGGTCCTCTGGAAGAGCAACAAATGCTTTTAGCTTCTGAGCTATCTTTCCAGCCCAAATATTCCTTCCTTCCTTCCTTTCTTCCTTCCTTTCTTCCTTTCTTTGGCAGAACCAATTCACTAACTTGGAAAGTAAAAACAAAACAAATCAAAACAACAACAAACAAACAAAAACAACTAATGTTAAAAAACAAAACAAAACAGGCATTTTTCCCTTTCCTACATGAACTATACCTGTGACTGATCAGACCAGGTAGCAGATCAGAAGAAGCATCTTAGTAACATTTTCCCAGGTCAATGAAAAAGAAATAAGAGAATTCTTATGTCACTATCTTGTAGGCACCAATATATTGGGAATTATTGTACCAAAACTGTAAGCATCATAAGAGGAGAGAAAAACCAAAGATGATGTGGCTTCCAATGAAAGAACATAACATCACTTAGAGTATTGTCAAAGGGATTAAACCAGAGATTAACCAAGCCTTATGATACAGCTGCTAATTTTGTGCTATATTCATAGGGTGAAAGGACACGTTGAAGTGCAGTGTGTGTGAGTGTGCAGCCAGGAAAATTCATTTTCTGTAAAACTTTATAGGCTAAAAAGCTCAGATCAAAAAAATATTTAGAATGAAAATGATGAAGTAGAAATATATAACTTAAAAAGACTAAATAAACCGAGTGTGGTGGTACAGGCAGGTCTCTGAGTTCAAGGCCAGCCTGGTCTACAGAGAGAGTTCAGGACAGCCAGGGCTACTCAGAAAAATCCTGTCTCAAAAAACAAAACAAACCTGGTGGTGGTGGCACATGCCTTTAATCCCAGCACTCAGGAGGAGAGGCAGGCGGATCTCTGTGAGGCCAGCCTGATCTTTACAATGAGTTTCAGGACAGCCAGAGTTACAACAGAGAAACTCTGTCTTGAAAATCCAATCCAATCCAATCCAATTCAATCCAAACCAAACCAAACTAAACCAAACAAAGCAAACAAAGAAACAAGAGACTAAAGAAACCAAATCAAATGTTAAGAAATGAACAACACCAAAGATTTGGCGTCCACATGTTGGTTCAGCAAGTAAAAGGAACCTGTTATTAAGCCTGACAATATGAGTTTGTTCCCTGGGACCCACATGGTCCCGTGAACTCCACAACCATGTCATGGCGTGAATGCAGGCACCCAAGTACATGCACAAAATAAATACATGTAAAACAAAATTTATTTTAAAAAATAGTTGGTATTAAAACACTTGCTGATAAACTAAAAAGAATAAGGAGAGCTAAATATGTGGCTCAGTTATTACAGCATATGTCTAACATGAATGAAACCACAGATTTGATCCCCAGCACTGACTAAAATCCAGGTGTATTCCCGGTAGGTGGAGGCAGAAGAATCAGGAGTTCAAGTCAGTTTGGAATAAACAAAAACAAAAAATCAAGATCATGTTTGGAGAGTGGTTACCTTTGGGAGAAGAGAATAGGTTACAGCTGAGGCAGACATGTAACTGCTGCTGACTGAGATGGTTGATTATGTTCCATTTACCTGAGAAGGATTCCTAGGGTGTTTGCTTTATAGAAATGAAGGGGGGGAAATCTTGTATTTCTTTTTAAATTTTCTTTTGGAAAAATAATTAACATGGGCTGGTAAGGTAGCTCAGTGGGTAAAGGTTTTTGTCTCATAATCATGATGACCTTATTTAAGAACCAATTCCAGCCAGACAGTGGTGGTGCACACCTTTGATCCCAGCACTTGGGAGGCACAGGCAGGCAGATCTCTGAATCTGAGGCCAGCCTGGTCTACAGAGTGAGTTCTAGGACAGTCAGAGTGTCAGAGTTACAACAGAGAAACCCTGTCTCGAAAAAAAACCAAACGAAACAAACCAACTAACAAACAAAAGAGCCAACAACACAGAGTTATCCTCTGATCTCTCTGTGCACAGTGGCATAGTTATGTCTCCCATTACACACATATACACGCACACACACACTATATATATATATATATATATATATATATATATATATATATATATATATATATGGTCATGGTGTCCGTGTCTCTTCGCATCAATAGATCACTGACTAATAAGACACTGACAAAAGTTAATTGACCACGTTTCTTGTTTCTTTTAGCATGTTAGGGAAGGGATGGATTATTTATTGAGAACCATGGCTGTAATTTAGCAAAGATAGGGTCCTTCCTGAAGATGACCTTCTCAAAGGCATCCATCCTTCTACTCACTAGCTTTGTTATTGGTACTTGGGGGTGTAGGATACGATGCAGCTTTAATTTTTTAAAAAGTTTCTTTAATATTGTGTATGTGGGGGTGGGTAATGCGTTGTCTTGTGGAGGTCAGAGGACAGTTTTCCAGTCTTGGTGCTTGCCTTCTACAAAATGAGTCAGGGATTAAACTTGGGCCTCAACACTTGATCGGGAAGTGCTTTTACTTGCTGATTTATCTCCGCAGCCTGGAAGAATTTCTATTTATTTATTTATTATTAATTACCTAATTTTGTTTTTTTGAGACAAGGTATCTCTATGTAGCCCTTGCTGTCTGTCCTGTTCACTATTGAGAACGCGCTGGCCCTAACTCACAGAGATCCGCCTGCCTCCAGTTCAGGAAGCAGCTTTTCAACCAAGCCTGCAAAGGGGGTACTCCCTTCCCCACACAAGTGGGCAACTAAGGAAACAGGGCCTGCATTCCCACTCAGACTTCATGGCACGGAAAGAGCCTTGCATAAGAATAAATGTAACAGAACGTAGTGAATAAAAATAATACAATAAAATGTAGCAAATAAAAATAAATATAAAAATAATTGTAATGAAATGTAGTAGATAAAAATAATATAGCAGCATAATAATGTAAAATACGATAACAAACAATATTAAAAAGCCAAATGTAAGTAAGCAATATTAAAGTCCAGAAAGTGGGCACTGGAGACACCCTGAGGTACCCCAGTGCCTGTGTGCACATGTGGACAGTACTAATAAAGTTAACCATACCCATATGCCCATACTGTGATTGGCTAAATTTAGCTTAAAAACCCTAGTCTGGCCTCACTCAGCACGCGGCTCTCGAGTGCATCCGAAGATGCGGCCGCTCTGGTAACCAACCAAGGCTGCGTCCTGCTAACGAAAGACTCCTCGCAAACCACAAAACCAGTGCTCCAGTCTTGCTAAACCAAAAAAAAAAAAAGTTGGCTAGGACCACACAGCACTGCCAAACAAATGGCGAGGCTTGCCGGCGTCTGAGGCCAGACTAGGAAAGGTATTGGTGTAACTGTGTAAGTAAATGTGTATAATAAGCATAAAATAAAAATCCTTTGTAAAACCAATACCGCCTCTAAGGCTTCTTCCAGCCTAATAAAAATTCGCTCACGACACTTGCTTAACGTGGCAACCAGCCCTAGATCCGCACGAAGGCCACCCTCTCAAATTTCCCGGGAGCTCCGCCCGCCCTAGTGAGCGTGTCAGCGGAAGTGACGTCACCCAGGTCGCCGAGGCGCGGAGGCGTTTCCGGCGGCGGGGGCGGTGGCTGCTTGTGTGACTGTGGAGGCGGGTGTGAAAGCCCTTCAGTGGTGTTTTGGCGTTGCAGGGTCGCCTAGCTGTGGTGTGCCGCGCAGGCCGGAGCTTAAAGGTGAGAGTCTGGGATCGGCGGGTTCGCGGTGTCGTTGGCTGGCGCTTCCGGGGTAGTCAACTCGGTTTGATTTTTAGGCTGTGGGCTTCCAGGCCCTGTCGACTTTTTATTGTTGGCCAGGAACTGTGTGTGTGTGTGTGTGTTCGTGTGCGCGTGCGTTCACGGGGTACGCAGTGGGCTAGGTTTTGGTGTAGTGAAGCCCAAGGATTTGTGTTTAAGATGGGAGTCCAGAGACTCAGATGGGAGGCCATAGCTGCCTATTAGGCAAGACTTAGTGGCCGCCGCGACTCGCTGGCTCGTTCACTCCCCGTCTGTGCCTTCGTTTCCTTTTGACCAGTGAGGTTAATAGCCAGAAGAGTTGGGCTGCCAGTGGTGGTTGGTAACTTGTGACAGAGTGGGATGCGGAAAGAGGATTGCGATGCCAGTACGCACAGTTAGTTAACTGCCCTCCGTGCACGATGCAGTTATCAATCCTTTCTGTGATATGACTGCGTTTATTAGTAATTGACTTGATCTGTGGGTTAAGTGTTGGGGTGTGTTGGAGGAATAGTCCTCATCAGCTTCGTTAGTTGATTTTCAGTCGTCCAGTTGCAGTGTGAAGAGGAGCCTTACTCTTCCCACAATAATATAACTCTCCCTGGGCTGTTTGAACACTTAGAACCCTCAGGTGGAATCTAGTTTCTTTGTTTGTTTGTTTATTTTTTTGTTTTTTCGAGGCAGGGTTTCTCTGTTGTAACTCTGATTGTCCTGGTACTCTGTAGTGAGTTGGCCTCGAAAACTCACAGAGATCCTCCTGCCTCTGCCTCCCAAGTGCTGGGATTAAAGGGATTCACCACTACCCCTCGGCTTGTTTTTTGTTTTTAAATGAATGATACATAAGATGTATTTAGCCCAATATTCCTAGTTGTTGGTTTCTCTGAAGTAAAAGTGGTTGCAAAGAATGACTTTTTTTGGAGACAGGATCTGACTATGTAGCTCTGGCTGGCCTAGAATTTAGACCAAGCTGGCCTGGAACTCACAGAGGATCTCCTGCCTCTGCTTTCTGAGTACTGGGATTAAATGCTTGTGCCACCACAGGCTTTGGTTTTTTGATTATCAAGGATTATTTGGGTTTTGGTGTTGAGATAATCTCCCAGCTTAGGCCAGTATTATTTTTTTGTTTTTGTTTTTTGAGACAAGGTTTCTCTGTTGTAGCTCTGGCTGTCCAGGAACTCACTCTGTAGACCAGGCTGGCCTCAAACTCACAGAGATCTGCGTGCCTCTGTCTCTACCTCCCTGGGGATGGGATCAAAGGCATTGGCCATCACTGGCCCGACCTTTAGCTCAGTATTACTTATAGTAATATTTCTGTTTTAGCCTGTTGAGAACTGAGGTTAAAGGTGTACACCACCATGCCCATCTCTGCTTTGCAGTTTCTAACAAAGCCGAATACAATTTTGACTCTGGTTTTCTGTGTATTGTAAAATGATAATAATAATGTAAAAATGATAATTATTTAATATGGAACTCAGAACTGGGAATAATCCAACTGTTTATCTTACACTGGCTAAATTCAGTGAGATGTGCTTAAATAATATAATACATTCATGGTAATTAACTTTTGCTATATGCAGCAGTTACAGTTGAATTTCACAGATGTACAGTTGATTAAAGGAAGCCAGACACAAGAACCTGCGTGATTCCACTTCTGTGAAGTTGAAAACAGTATAAACTGATCTTTCATGATGTCAGAATAGCATCATCTTTATGGAGGCACCATGGATTCCCTTGTTGTATTTAAGTGGTAGTTCCATGGAGAATTACTGTGAAAAATATTGGAGCTCCAGATGTCATGATGCATACATGTAATCACAGCACTCAGGAGGCTGATGCAGGGGGATCTTGAGTTTAAGCCTGCTTGGGCTACATAGTGAGGCCCTGTCTTTTTTTTTTTTTTTTTTTACTAATGTGGAGTGATACACTTTTACATAGATTATAACTTGAAGAAAAAGTAGAAAATAAAAGGCATCAAGCAAGATCATTCCTGTGCTAGGGATGTAGCTCAGTGACAGAGGTTGTCTAGCAACTAGCACAGGTTCTGGGTTTGATTGCCAGCAACAAACAAACACACAAATTAAAAATTTTAGTCCTATCCACTTGTAGTAACATTAATCTCAGTGCTTGGGAGGCAAAGGCAAGTGGATCTCTGATTTTGAGTCCAGCCTAGTCTACAGAATGAGTTCTAACACAGCCAGGGCTACACAGAAAAACTGTCTTTAAAAAAAAAAAAAGTCCCTTTGTAGTTCCTATATATCCTGTTTCAGCTGCTTTGTAGCTTTTTTGACTTGGAAGCCTTAGACTTGTGATGAATGAAACACATTTCCTTGGAGTGGTCATCAACTAGGAGTCCATTTGCTTGATTTGTATTTAGTGTCTGTATAAATTACAAAGTTATTTATTTATTTACTTATTTATTTACTTTTTTGTAGTACTGGGGAGTAGATCCAGAATTTCATGCACACATACTAGGTAAGCATTCTACTACTGAGCTACATGCCCAGCCCTAGGATATATTTGGCTTGTTTATTTTGCTTCTTTCAAGACATGGTTTCTCTGTAGCCCTGGATGGTCTGGAACTTGCTCTCTGGACCAGGCTGGACTCAGACTTGCTGCAGTCCTCCTACTTCTGCCTTTCAACTGCTGGGATCACAGGCATGCACCACCACACCCATGGTGGGAATTTTCTTCATAGAATGAACCTATTGGATGAATTTTCAGTAAAATATCATTGTATTTTACAGGAGAATTTGCAATAAAAATGGTCAGTTACACATTAATGTAGAACCAAATTAAAAAACAAACTATACCTGTCAATTAAAAGCCGTATTTTCAAAAAATCACTTTGATTCAGTAGTTAGCAGTAGTAATACAAATCTGGATATAAAATAGCAGGCCTTAAAGATACATATTGACTAGAGAAGCAAAAGAAACTGTCCCCTGTTGGACTTCAGAGATCCAAACTGGGACCCCCAGGGCCCAAACCGGAACGCCGCATCCCCACAGAGACTCACAGACGGGATATCGATGCAAATAGCAAGAGGATTTATTCCAGTATACTGGGGCCGTTCTAACACGCAGAATAGAACCGACCACAAGGAGCAAATGGTGAAGCTTTTTATACAGTTGAAACGGTTGCTAGGCACAAACCGAGTTGGGACAAGTTGATTGGTCCCCAAATTGTTTTCCCATTTTGATAGGTAGGGGCCAGTTAATCTTTAAACTGATTGGTGCTGGCATATAGCAAGGTTGCGGGCTCCTAGAAAATGTAAACTTTAGGGTCTTAGTCAATGTGGGTGGGGGGGAAGACTCTTAGCCTGAGGCCATGGGCTGTCTACGTGGGGAAACTCTTTTAGCCCAAGGCCGTCTTGTTTGTCTTAGAAAGTGTTTTTCTTTAACTCTGGGAACTGTTTTGGTTCACGGTGCTCCTGGCTTGGGCCTACACAATTTTGGTGCTCTTAGAAGCCTGACTAAAGTTGGCTGCTTTGGTCTTTTTCTATACTAGGGACCTGAATCTTAAGGTGGGACCCCCACATCCCTATTTGGTTAAATTCTATTTTTAAAGTTCTTATGACAGTTGTTTTAATGCATCTACCTAAAGCAGGTGCCAAAATAGAATTACGCTACTGTGATACAAAATAGTAAAAATCTAACCAGGAATGGGAAATAAGCCTAGAGTAGTTGTTTTTTATATATAGTAATTTATTTACTTGTAAAAAATTATTTTGTTAGCCAGGCAGTGGTGGTGCACGCCTTTAATCCTAGCCCTAGGGAGGCAGAAACAGGAGGATCTCTGTGAGTTCCAGGACAGCCAGAGTTAAAACTGAGAAATCCTGTCTCAAAAAACCAATAGATAAATAAATAAATATTATTTTGTTTTAGTTTTATGTGTATGAGCATGAGTGTTCACCTGGATATTTTTCTGTGCATTGTGTGTGTGCAGTGTCTGAGGAGGCCAGAAGAGGGCATCAGGATCCTCTGGAACTGGAATTACTGTTACCAGCTACTAGATGTAGGTATTGGGAATCACTGGGATCCTCTGGAAGAGCAGCCAATGCTTTTAATTATTGAGCCATTTCTCCAGCCCTTTGTTCAATTTTTTAACTTTTTAAAAACTTGGTGATGCTAAAAATTAAACCCAGAACTTTGTGCTTGCTAGACAAATACTCCTCCACCTCTGAGTCACATCCCTAGCCTTCTTTTTGAAAGCTTTCACATTGTTTTCTCAATGCATACACTAAAACAGCTACATGGTCTTTGTTTTGTATGGTTTGGTTTGTTTGTGACAGGATTTCTCTGTGGAACCTTGACTGTCCTGGAACTCACTCTGTAAAACTCAGGAGGTCCACCTGCATTTGCCTCCTGAGCGCTGGGATTAAAGAAAGGTGTATGCCACTACCACCTGCTGTCTACATGGTCTTTGTATATTTGTATATTTCAATATTACTTATTAATATGTATGTCCCTACGGAAAAAGGTTTTTTCAGACAGTCTCACTGTGTAGTCCTGGCTGACCTAGAACTCTTTGTGTAGACTAGGTTGGCCTCAACTTAGATCTACCTACCTCCACCCTCCAACACTGGACTAAAGGTTGGGCATGGTGGTCTGTGCCTTTATTAAAACCCCAGCACTCAGGAGGCAGAGGCAGACAGATTTCTGGGAGTTTGAGGTCTACATATCAAGTTCTAGGCTAGCCCAGAGTTACATGGTGAGACCCTATCTCAAAAAATAAAACTAATAATAATAATAATAATAATAATAAATATGGAGGAGTGTGCCCTAATCCCTCACTTAATAGTTTTTTTTTTAAAATGCTATATTACTTCAGTAGCAGAACATTATGAAGCAGCTCTAAGTACAAAGTCTGATAGACTTGCTGAGTTTAAAAGTTGTTCTTCAAGGTGCACTTAATGGTTCCATCTCTTCACAGTGGCTTCATATCTGAAACATGGCCATGGATTGGCTAGGCAGTATTGTGTCCATCAACTGTGGAGATAGCTTGGGTGTCTATCAGGGAAGAGTATCCGCTGTGGATCAGGTCAGCCAGACTATTTCTCTTACCCGGCCCTTCCACAATGGAGTGAAGTGTCTTGTGCCAGAAGTCACCTTTAGGTAAGTGTCTTGACTCATAGTCTTCAAAAACCAGCCTTTTGGTGTGTGGTGCTGGAATCTAGGTCTGATTGGTAGTATTTTCTTGGCTGGAGACTTTGTGTTATAACACAATTTCAAGCTAGTGATTTAGGGTTTGTGAAACCTGTTTCTCATCCCTGTTAGACATGCAATTTTAATTCAGCCTAACTTTTATAGCTTCAGGGTTTTTTGTTTTTGTTTTTGCAATGCTGTATTATATGTGCTTTCCTACACCAGAGGTCTTACCAAATTTTTCCCCTTAGCATAAATGTGTCTGTCTTTGTAGATTTGTCTTATTATCACAGTGTAGTTACTAGAACACTGTAGCCTTAGTTAGGGGAAGTTCTTTTCTTAGTATTTGCCAGTAGCTCTCATTCACTTGTATCTCCACATTCCTATCTTCATCAATTTGAGGCTCAGCCTCCTATTTATATACCAAAACAAGACTGTCAGGTGAGAGCTTCCTTATTTTTCTGAGTAGTTCCTTTGTATTTATGCCTGTACAACTTTTTGGTTAAGTACTTTTTTTTCTTTTTTTTTTAATTTTAATTTTTTAGATTATTTTTAATTATGTGTATGCATGTGTGTCTGGAGGTATGTGCAGTTACTTGCAGAGGCCAGAAGAGTGTTGAATGCCCTGGAGCTGGAGTTATAGGCCAATGTGGCTGCTGAGAACTGAACTTGAGTCCTCTGTAAGAGCAGCAAGTGCTCTTAACTGTTGAGGCTTCACACTCTAGCTCCTGCTCTTAACCGCTTACCTTTGTGGTCTCTGAAAGTAGCCCTTGTGTCTGGGCTGTCCCTTTCATTTGTGCTTAAGATGGACTGTCTGCCTCCATTGAGACCTTACTCCATCTCTTTTCTGTCTTCAGCATCAACCTTTGTTGTACTGTCTCTTTGTAGTCTGATAATTGACCTCCCTTGTGTGGACCACTTCCCCCCATTTCCTACCAGGTAAAGGCAATGCCCTATCATTTCCCTTCCCTTTATATCCATACTCTTGTTCAGATGAAAATAATTTGCCTCAGATTTACAATTTTATTTTCTAGTCCCTTGTGTTTTTCTATCCTGGATTATCTCTTGCCAGGCTTATCAATGACTTAATTGCCAAATTCAGGAGTGCCCCCTTTGCTTGGTTTCTTCAACTTGTCTCTAAGATCCCAGCCTCCCCGCCCCCAGCATCAAAGATTGGTTTATTCTGGGTTCTGTCTTTGGTTTTCTTTTCCTGATCTTCAGATCAGAGCTTCTGAACTTTTTCTACTTAAATGCCATTCTTTGTCAGACTCTTGAGACAAGGTTTCACTGTGCAGCAAAGGCTGGCCTGGAGCACAGAGTGCTGCTTGCCTTTGCCTCCTCAGCCCTGGGGTTAAATGGATGGGCCCCCGTGTCTGGTTCTTAGACACTTGAAAGTAACTATAGTGTGTAGGCATATAAAGGAGGTATACAAATAAAACATCTACTGCTGTTAAGCCATAAAGAAATTTATTTTAAAATAATTCTTTGGTTTACATAAAATTTGCCACTTACTAAATTTGAATTATATTTGAATACTGTTGTTGTGGGTGTGTTTTTGATTTGTTTATTTGTTTATTTTATTTTATTTTTTTTTCGAGACAGGCTTTCTCTGTTGTAACTCTGGCTGTCCTGGAACTCACTTTATAGATCAGGGTAGCCTCAAACTCACAGAGATCCACCCGACTCTGCCTCCCAAGTGCTGGGATTAAAGGCGTGCACCACCACAGCCCCACTATATTTATTTATTTTTACATAAATAATTCAAGCTTGGCTGAATATATGATACTGTAGTACACAGAGCATCTTTTTTTTCCATGTTAACTGATACTTTGATTTTATAATGGTCTGTGTTGGGAATTCCACTTCACACGCATGTGTAGCATAAAATGGTAGAAGTGTATTTAGGGCCATTTCAGAAATTGTTGAAAAATCTGTCCTCATCCTAAGACAATTTATTTTAACCTTCTTTTAAATATTTATTTAATCATTTTCTGCGTGCATGTACACTGTGTACATGTAGGAGGCCCATGGATCCCTTGAAACTGAAGTTATAGACAATTTTCAGCTGCCATGTGGGTTCTGAGAAAAGAACCCAGTTCCTCTGCAAAGAGCAGTAGATGCTCTTAACTGCTGAGCCATTTCTGCAGCCCAACTATTTTTTTTTTAGAAGTCATTGTTTTTTCTAATAAAACTATTATGTTTCTACAAAACCAAAATCTTTGTATATAGAATCGAAACCCTACAATTTATACTGTACATTAGTTTCAAATTTGAACGAGGTGTTTGAAGCAGTGATACTGGGTTGGATGGCATGCCAGCACAAATACTTCAGAGTGTACAGAAAAACACAACTGGATTCATTATATGTTTGATTTTGAACTCATTTTCAGTCGTTGCATGTTCAGTAGTCTTTTACTATTGTTAAATTTTTCAAAACCCCAAGTTCACTTTGTATCTGTATGGTGCCTCTGCTCACAGTTTAAGCTGAGTTCTAGGTAATCTTGTGTACTTTTTTATGTATTTTAGTAAGATCTCAGATCTTTGTCCTTTGAAACTCATTGTTAGAGTTGTTGATACTTTGTCTCCTGGTCCTTCCCAGTTGAATATTCTGTAAGATGTCTTAAATTGAAGACTTAGGCTGAACAGCTGTTTATGTGCATGTTTCTTCATCTAGAGCTCTAGGCATATTGTTGACACCTTTCACAGAAATTAGAAATTTAAGAATTGGGCTGGTGAAATGGCTCAACAAGTGAAGTTGCTTACCAACAAGCCTGACAGCTGGAGTTCAGTCCCCAGAACCCAGGTGATGAAAGGAGATAACCAAACCCTGCAAGTTGTCCTCTGACTTACATGTCCACGCTGTGACACCCCTCCCATGTCTACTCTCCCTGTGTAATGAATAAATAAATATGAAGAATATTTTTTAAAATTTTAATTTACTCGTCATGAGTATCTGCCTACATTACATATTGTGTACCACGTGTCCCTGGTGCCAGGGAGTCCAGAAGAGGGTATTGGATCTCAGAACTGAAGTTACAGACAGTTGTGAGTCCTCTAAAAGAACAGTCAGTCTTCTTAGCCAGTGAGTCATCTCTCTGGCCCAAGGAAAAAAAATTTTTTTGAGAGCCAGGGCTGGCCTAGAACTCACTATGTAGACCCTGCTTGCCTCATTACTCTGTACCATCATGCCTAGGCTCCAAGGTGGGGGCGGATCTTAAAAGAAAACTTAATAATCATAATAAACCTTTTTCCCAAATATGAGCTTGAGAGGATGCTTTTATTAGAGTTGAAAAGAAAATCCCTATCTCAGCTGTGGCCCAATGGAAGAGAGAAGGGGAAAAAGCCATGCCGTTTGAGTGCTGGCATGGATATCCTTTATATGGCAGCAGAGGACTTTAGAAAAAGAGTAAGGATTCTTTTTGACTCTCTTTTGGGAAAGAGTCTGTGTAGCCCTGGCTATCTTGTAATTCTTTATGTAATCATGCTGCCTTCAAAACAGTAGTGATCCTGCCTCTGCCTCCCAAATGTTAGGGTTCTAGGCAGAAGCCGCAAACCCTGCTGGTTTCTCTTGCCTCTCTGTTGCTATGGGAAAAGCCCATTGTGCTCATGATCTGGCCTCTGGTTATCACTTACCTTTCTGATGGCCTTCTACAAACATTTTTTCCTTATATGATACTGTAGATCAACATTTGCAGTTTCTCCAGTGGACAACATCCCATTTTCTTAGTCTCTGAACCTCTGGCTTGAGATGCTTCTTCCTACTGTCCTCTACTTGGTTTGCTTTTACCTTCTCCCACCATACCATAGACATAGCTTAAACAGTCCATATATAGTATGAATATAGGTATTTTGTTTCTGGGCTCTCTAGTGCCCAATGCTTATCTCTGTCATAGTATTTGACACTTGATTGTTTACACATGTGTCTTTTCCAGTGTTCAGACCAAGTTGCTTGTAAGTACATATTGTATCTTTGTATGCCCTGCTACTACTCCAGGGCTTACTACACAGTAAGGACATTGTGTATGACTGTTGAGTGAGCAGGTTTGGTGAAAGAATTTTTAAAAAGCCATTAACATTCTGAAAATTTATGATAGCTATATAGAATTTTGTTATTAACAGCTGTCTCTTTAAAGGCCAGTAGTGTATGAGTTGAAAGTTGGTGTCTTTAAATGTTCTGCTACCTTTTTTAGTTTTTTCTTCTGATAACTCCCTGGAGTTTAGTTTTGCAAGGGGTAGCTGATTTGTGTTAATCCCAGTTTCTTCCTTACTACTTTACTATTGCCATTATAATTTTGAGACTTGGACTTTTGTGTATTTCAGGGCAGGTGACATTACAGAATTAAAAATTCTGGAGATACCAGGTCCTGGAGACAACCAGCAGTTTGGAGAACTTCATCAGGCAGAATTAGGCCCTTCTGGTGTTGGGTACCAAATGGGTGTCAGTCAAAATGGTACAGGCAAGGTGGTCAAGAAACCAACTTCTTCCAGTAGTGCCCCTCAGAACATTCCTAAGAGGACAGATGTGAAGAGCCAGGATGTTGCCGTTTCTCCTCAGCAGCAGCAGTGCTCAAAGAGTTATGTGGACAGGCACATGGAATCCTTGAGTCAGTCCAAAAGCTTCCGTCGTCGGCACAACTCTTGTAAGTACAGTCAAGTTGCTGTTTTTCTTAACCTAGTGTTTGAGGGCTGTAAGCTATTACCTACTGTTGCTCTTTAAGGGAATCCTTTATTGGTTTTATAAAAAGGGGTACTGGCAGAGTGTTACAAAAGTACAGCATGCTTCTGTCATTCTAGGGCTAGTCCCTTAAAATATCAAACAAAAGAAAATGAAGTATACCCAAGCTTCTTGCCCTCTTGTCACTTCTTTAGGAAAAGTCAGGGACATGCACCATATTGATGTTTCAGATCTTAATAACTGGTGGTGGTTGTGATGTCTGAATTGACTCTACTTGGGCTGTTTCATGAAATTCTTGAGTAAGACTTCTGTTTTCAGGAGAGGACTAATGTAGCCATCACTGTCATCTTTCATTTCTGACAAGCTGATTATTTTGTTTATTGAGATACTGTGGATTGAATCGAGAGCTTAGTGCATACTTGGCAAGCATTCTACCACCAAGCTCCTTTCACTAGCCCAAATTCACTATTTTATTTCTTTTTAAAGCACATTTATTTATGTGTTTGTGTGCAAATATGTGCGTGTGGTGGTCAGAGCATAAATTGTGGGAGTTGGTTCTCCTTCTATCATATGGGTCCTGGGGATCGAACTCAGGTTGTCAGAATTGGTGACAGGCACCTTTATTTTCTGAACAGTCTTACCAACCCCCAAACTGATCATTTAAATTTCCTTGTGTTTACTGTTGCCACTAAACATTAAGGAGAGCATGTACTGGTTTATATTGCTTTGCAGTTTTGTTTCCTGGTAATAAATTATTGGATTCCATGTGCGAATTATAGATGGGTCACTAGAACCTTTAATGCTGTTTAAGTAATGTTGTAATTTTGAGACATAACATACTTGTTCACATATGTTAGGCTCCTTAAATACATATGAATGTTCTTTTAAAAATTACTTCTAGGGAGGCGAGATAGTCATCTTGTTGGGTAAGAGCACTTGTTCTTATAGAAGACCCCACTTTGATTCTCAGCACCCAATATGGAGGTGTACAATTGTCTGTAACTATCCCAGGGGATCTAGTACCCTTTTCTGATTTTTAAAGGCACCAGGCACACATGTAGTACACATACATACATGTAGACAAAATGCTCATACACATAAAGTATATAAAGTAAACACAATTTTGAAAACTATTTCTAGGGCTAGAGAGAGAGCTCAGTAGCTAAGAGCACTTTTGCTGTTCTTACAGATCATCTGAGTTCAATTCTTAGCACCCATGTTAGGTGGCTCAAAACTGCTTATAACTCCAGCTCCTAGGTATCCAAGGTCCTCTTCTGGCTTCTTCTATACATATGTGCATAGACACACAAACACATAAACATACATATAAATAAAAATAAATATTTAAAAAAACTACTTCTAAATGATAAACTATTTGTCTTAGTTAGGAATACTATTACTACAATGAAACACCATGACCAAAGTAACAGGAGGAGGAGAGGGTTTAGGCTTACACTTCCACATCACAGTTCATCATCAAGGAAGTCAGAACTTATGTAGGGCAGGAACATGGAGGCAGGATCTGGTGCGGGGCCACGGAGGAGTGCTGCTTACTGGCTTGCTCATCATGGCTGGTTCAATTTGCCCTCCCATAAAACCCAGGACCACCAGCCCAAGGGTAGCACCACCCACAATAGGTTGGTACCCCACCTCCCAATCAGTCACTTAAGAAAATACCCTACAGACTTGCCCACAGCCTCATCCCATGGAGGCATTTTCCTGATTGAGGTTCCCTCCTCCCAGACTCCTCCAGCCTGTGTCAAGTTGACACAAAACTATCCAGCACACTATTCTTACTTTCACTTGTTTTTTATACCTTGAAGTAGTGGCAAAATATATTAGGAATTTTAAATGTGTATTCACTAACTCATAAACTCATATAATCCAGAGTCATGCTAAGGCTAAGGCATTACCTTCTAAAAGGCAGAATTTAGAATGAGCTACTTTCTGGGCCCACATTAAAGAGTTGATTACAAAAAGTTCCAGATGCTACTTACTGTTCTTGTAGCTCCTTATATTGGTCCCAGTGGTTTTATGATAAGGTTTTAGTGTGGTGTTATAATTCTAGCTTGTGATGTGACATTTGTGTCAGGGCTAATATTGTAAATTTTAGAAATGCCTTCTTTGGGCTAGAGAGATGGCTCCGCAGTTAAGAGCCCTAGCTGCTCCCCAGAGGATCTGAGTTCAATTTCCAGCACCCACACGGCAGCTCCTAACAGTCTGTAACTTCTATTCCAGGGGATCCAAGATCCTCAAACAGATACACATGTAGACAAAACATCAGTGCACATTAAATAAAAGGCATTTCTAGGCAATTTAAATACTGTAAAGCAACTATTAGTTGGTAATGGCTTTAAACAGGAGATTGAAATGCTGTAATACGTCTGTATCCTCAGGAAAACTTAGAATGCTCAGATAATGACTCATTCTACTTAGGTTTTAACCCTAACTTTATAAAGTACATACTTTATTCAGGTTGCTCTTGGTTTTACCTAATGTCTTGGATCTTATTCAGCTCCATTATGTTTAGAAGTTACTAATCTTGGACTGACTTTTTTGGTAAGATTTATTTTATTTTGGGGAGTGTGTGGGGGGTGTGGGTGTGGTGTATGTGTGTACAGGTGCCCAAGGAGGTCGGAAAAGGATACCAGATCCCTTGGATCTGAAGTTAACAGTCAGTTATGACCTGCTAGCTTCTTCTAGAAGAGCAGTATGCATTCTCAACCACTGAGCTATTACTCCAGCCATAGACTTTTCTGCTTTTGTTGACAGAAAGCTTTTGATACATACTGGTCAGATAGTTTGTAGACAGTCCCTCAGTTTTGTATATTTTGGGTAGAAAAACACAAAAGATAAAATACCATTTTCATTATACTGTATCAAGGGTATGTGTAGTGACCACAGTTTATGACTTTCCACAATGACTTTGTTCACCTGATTAAAATAGCATGTCAAGTTTCTCCTTTGTAAAATCTGTGTAGCCCATATCCAAAGAGTGAACACTTAACGTTGCTTCTCCTTGGCAGTACAATGTCTCTGTAAACTATTTGGAGTTACTTGTACCAGAAATTCCCTAACCTATGTATTTATTTATATCTTTTTTTCTTTTGAGTCAGGTCTCACTAAGTAGCCCTTGGCTGGCCAGAAACTCATTATGTAGACAAGGCTGGGATATTTTTATCTGTGCTTCCTGAGTGTTGAGATTAAAGGTGTGCACCACCAGGCCTGGCTTATTGAGTCATTTATAGTAGTACAGTTTTGACTCATAGGTATTTATTTTGTCCTATGCTCATTGGTTATTTGTGCATGTGCCTGTGATGTGCATATATGCTTTTGTGCACACATGGATGCAGGTATCCATACATGTGTAGTTGTAGAAGTCAGAGGTTGATATTGGGTATTTTCTTTTATCACTTTCCACCTTACCTTATTTTTTTGAGACAATTTCTTACTAAAACTGGAGTTCACCAATTGATCAGACTGGCTAGTCACTGACCTCCTGTGATATTCCTATCTCTACCTCTTCAGGCTGGGATTTCACATGTGGCTTTTGTGTGAGTATGTGGGTGGGTGCTAGGGATCTGAATTAAAATCTTTGTTTGCTGAGCAAGCATTTTACACACTGAGCCGTCTCCCCAGCCACTACTCTATTATTATTTTGTTGGTGCTGGATATTAAAAACCTCAGGGCATTGCAAGTTAGGCAGGTAGTCTGTTGTGAGCCATGTCCCTTTATATACCACTTATGTGGTTATGTGGTGCCAAATTATTTCAGCTTTGGCTATACAGGAACAATTTATTGAATTCCATGTCCCTTTGACATACTCCTGACATAGGGAAATAGTGGGGGTTTTTTGTTTTTTCAAGACAGGGTTTCTCTGTTGTAACTCTGGCTGTCCTCGAACTCACTCTGTAGACCAGACTGGCCTCTGCCTCTTGGGTGCTGGGATTAGAGGCACATGTAACCAAGCCTAACAAGTGTTACTGTTTAGCCTGCATGTATGTATGTATGTATACCATGCCTGCCTGGTGCCTGAGAGGGCAGAAGAGAGGGCATTGGATTCCCTGGGCCTAGAGTTACAGCTGGTTTTGAGCTGCCGTGTGGTACTGTGAACTGAACCCGGGTCCTCTGGAAGAGCAGACAGTGCTCTTAACTGCTGAGCCATATCTCAAGCCCTCTTTTCTGTTCTTGTAAATGTTCTTCCAAGGTGAACTATAAATTGAGTAATTTGTTGGTTCTAGTTTGGTAATCCAACTCTGCCAACATTTAGAATAACTTTTTTGTTGTTTTTTTTTTTTTTTTTTTTTTTTTAAGACAGGGTTTCTCTGTTGTAACTCTGGTTGTCCTGGAACTCACTCTGTAGACCAGGCTGGCCTCAGACTCACAGAGATCCACCTGCCTCTGCCTCCTGGGTACTGGGATTAAAGGTGTGTGCCACCACTGCCTGGCTGAATAAGCACATCTTAATGTCTTCCTTGGGTTGGGATGAGGATGAGTTTAAAGAATATTTTCTGTGACTGTCAGAAAACTTTCCAAATGGGTGACAGGATCGACCATCTGGTCCATGTTACAGAGGAAGAACACTTAAGGTTTATTAAGTTATAGGTCACTGTGTGTGTAAAAATCATATTTGTCATGCTGGTGATGTAGCTTACTTGTTAGAGTGAGTGCCTAGCATGAAAATTTGGATTAGTGCTCCAGCACCACAGAAACTGGACTTTGGTGCTTGTGCCTGTAATCTCACAATTGAGAGGTAGGAGAACCAGAGATGGCCAAGAACATTGTGTCATGGGCGCAGATGTGTGCACACGTATACTAATAATGCATAAAATTAAAAAGTTACATTTTTTAAATCCTGTGTCAGCTGAAAATAATGACTTTTAGGGATAGAAAAAAGACATCCTCTGAAATCACATTGTAATTGTGAATGTGGCAGTCATTGGCTATAAACTATTGAATGGTTAAGGCTCTTTTGCCCTTAGAACATGAAAGTAAGTGGCTGGCTTGAGCTATTTTTATATAAGCAGAGGTTGTCTTACAGATAAGACATTTTGGAAATGTATGGTGCTTGTAATTCCAGCTCCAGAGGGTCTAGTGCAGCGGTTCTCAGCCTTCCTAATGCTGTGACCCTTGTGTTGTGGTGACCCACAACCCATAAAATTGTTTTTGTTGCTGCTTCATAACTGTAATTTTGCTACTGTTATGAATTGTAATGTAAATATCTGATATGCAGATAGTCTTAGGTGACCCCTATGAAAGGGTCATTTGACCCCCAAAAGGGTCACAGCCCACAGATTGAGAATCACTGCTTTAGGACCTTATATGTAGGACAAAGGTCCCTTTTATAATATGTGTATGACAAAAGCCAATTAGTAAGTGACACTGAGGGTTACACAACAGTGAGTTTGTTACAAAATATCCTAGCCAAAGGGCCTATCAAAGGCTGGCAGGAAAAATGGCACAGGAAGTCTAGCTTCCAGTCTTACATGCTTGGCCCTTGTTTGAAAGGTGTACAAGCCTGGGAATTACTGTTTATCTTTTCCAAGGGAACTTCCTTGTTCTCCCAGTGGCCAGTGGCCAGCTTGCTTAATGCACAGCCAAGACCCATGGGCTAAGTGAGCCATGGACCAAGCAAGCTTATTTACCAACAGCTTCTGAGTATTTGTACTAAAGTATGAAGAACTAGGAGAATAAGACAACATTTTTAAAAAAAGTTTTCTTATTTTTTTGGTAATTCTTTTCCTGACTTGGGATATTAGTGTTTTCTTGGAAGAAAATATTGATGACAGTATTGGGGAAATATATAGTCCTTAGTTCAGAGTATGATAGTAGTCTTGTGCAGAAGAGCACAAGCAACAGATATTTGAAACCTAAATAAACAGCTCTGGTGCAAGATAAATTTGTAGAGTCCTACAGCCAAGCCAACAATGGAGTCCAGTGCCCAGCATTTTCTACCAAGAACCGTGCTATCTTGTACTGGGACATTTTGTCAGCACACTGAAAAAGAACTTTACAGCCATCTAGGGTTATTTTCTTTGACTTTGTACTTGGCATTTCAGTAGTTCTTCGTTGTCTAGCACGATATTGAGTACACATAATTACTAACTTTGTTGTTGTTGACTGATACTACTTCATTGGGTTTCTTCTATTTCTTCAGACTTAATTTTTTTTTTTTTTTTTTTTTTTTTTTTTTTTTTTTGGATACAGGGTTTCTCTACTGTAACTCTGGCTATCCTGGAACTTACTCTGTAGATCAGTCTGGCTCTGCCTCTCAAGTGCCAGGATTAAAGGTGTGCACCACCACTGCCCAGCAGCTTTAATTTTTTTATTAACTTTTACCATACCTATGTATTATACATTAGATATGAGACATAAAATACAAATGAGCTGAATGTAGTAGTGTATGCCTGTTTTCTGGGAGGGTTGAAAACAGGAGGATCCTGAGTTCTAAGCTAGCCTTGACTACATAGATCCTGTCTCAACAAGAACAACAAAACAAATTAAAAAGAATGAGACTAGAAGCCAGGTGTAGTGGTGTGCGCTTTTAATCCAAGCACTCTTGAGTCAAGGGCAGACATGTCTGTCTGTGAGTTTGAGGCCAACCTGGTATACATTGAGTTCCAGAATAGCCTGGGCAACATAGACCCTGTCTAAAAACAAAACAAAACAAAGAAGAATTCTCCTAGACCATGTGGCATATGGAGTGGGGATATGACACAGATAGACAAGACACTGAGGCATACTAGGTAAATGCTCTGCCAGCAAGTTACTGATTAGTTTTTAAAGACCCCATAGTGTCCAAAGAATGCCGGTAAAAAGAAATAGAGTAAATGATAATTCTGCTATTTTCTTGTTCTCTTGTCAGTAGTAGTATACTTTAGTGTGTTAAAATTACTTTACGACGCTTACCGGAGAGTCCAGACATTGAAATTTCCAATGCTCTTTATTAATCACAAACCATGTCAAATCTCAGGGAATCCCATACCCCGGGAGGCTAAGCAGAGACTTCCTCTCTTTCCCCATCCCCCCCTGCTTCTCCAGCCCTCATTTAACTTTTTTCCCTAGCCCCCTCTCCACATCCAGGCCTTCATTACAATACAATAGTACCTTAGCATACTCGGCTAGGGGTGATCAGAGTCTTCTTTGATCATCTGCCTGCAGTTCTTTCATGTCATGGGTCACCTTCAACTGTAAACAGTTAGTTCTATCTGTGGAGATCCCATCAGGGCTAGCACAAGGGTGTGAATAGGTAGGAAACAAGGCCTGCATCTTCTGCAAGGCATCTGGCTTCCCAGCTACAAGGGATCAAAGCCCTTTTGCAAACCAAAACAGCACACAGGAGTAAAATATCCCACAACATTAGTGCACTTTAAAAAAGAACCTGGAATCTTTTTTTTTTCCTGGAGACAGAATTTCTTTGTAACAGCCCTGGCTGGCTGTCCTGGAACTCACCCTGTAGACCAGGCTGACCTCAAACTCAGAGATCCACCTGCTGCTGCCTCCCAAGTGCTGGGATTAAAGGTGTGCGCCACCACTGCCCATATAGAACCTGGAATCTTTTAAAGCTAGGTAATCATTTTTCTGTGCTTTAGTTTAAACTGACATAGTTGTACAATGTGACTGTACTTAATGTCACACTTACTGTATGACTTGAAAATGTTTATAGGAGTTAAATATAGCGCATGCCTAATGAGCACAGTACCTGAGCTTGATCCCTAGTACTACCAGAAAACCAAAAATGGTTAAGACAATGTAGGCATGATGGTACAAATCTATAATCTCAGCATTTTTGAGGCTGAAATGGGGCTAACGAGTTCAAAGCCAGCCTGGGATATATAACAAAACTGTCTTCAACTACAACTAGAATGATGAAGAGTCTAGGGGTATAGCTCAGTGATGGAGCATTTGCTTAAAATATGCAAGGTCTTGAGTTCAATCCTCAGCACCAACACATACAGCAGCAGCAGCAACAACAAACAAGGTCCTGGTGGGTAAAGAATGGTAAACTTTACATAAAAAGCCGTGTGTGTCCCATAATGATGTTTTGGTCATCGACTGGCTGTATATGCAAGATTTATTGCCTGGTGAGGTAGCAATTTTTATGTGTGACTACCCTCCATAATGTTGCATAACAACCAAACTATAAAACACCACTGTTCTTAGAATGCATCTTCATCAGTAAACGACTCATGCATTGTGATTTAAATATTAATACAGCCAAGTGTGTGGTACATACATGTAATCTTAGCTTTCCAGGAGAATTGTTGCTGGACTCCATGGCACAGCTTGTTCCAGGGCAAGACTTTGTCTTTCAAAAAAAAAAAAAAATGTAATTCCACTTGCATGGACACACTTGTTAGGTAGAGAACATCACGTTTTCTCTAGATACCTCAGAAATAATAGTGATTTACTGGCATGAAACTTCATAGGGGAAGCCAGTTTCCATCAGCATATTAAATTCATGAAGTGTAATTTTCTATAATTTGTACTTAAAAGTGAACTAAATGTTTTGTATCATCTTCTGCATCCCAGTGGATTAACCTTTTTGACCCCATGGATGAGCACATCCACCAGAGAGGCAGCTGTGCTACGTACCTGTTTCCTAATAGTTGATTTAATATTAGTCAATGCCTTGATCATTTGAGAGCTGGACTTTTTGTCCTGTTCTTTCTAACCTTTAACTACAAATATTGCTCCTTGTGTATTATCTTTTTTTTTTTTCTTTTTCTCTTTTTGTTTTGTTTGGTTTCTTTTTTGTTTTGTTTTGGTTTTTGGTTTTTCAAGACAGGTTTTCTCTGTTGTAACTCTGACTGTCCTGGAAACTCTGTAGACTAGGCTGGCCTCCAACTCACAGAGATCCACCTGCTTCTGCCTCCTGAGTGCTGGGATTAAAGGTGTGGGCCACCACCAGCTGGCATGGTGTATTTTCTTAACTTTGTATTTTTCTCTAATTCCTTTTCCAGCTCCATGTTCTCATCCATGGTTTTATGGCACTTGATAAATTTCTGGGCTTAGGAGATGGCTCAGTAGGTAAGAGCACTTGCTGTGAAAGTATAAGGACCTGAGTTCAAATCCCCAACACCCAAGTAAAATCTGAACATGGCTGTCTGTGCCTATAACCCCAGTGCTGTGGGAATCAGAGACAGAAGGATCTTTGGGGCTTGCCAGCTCACCTCCAGGTTCAGTGAGAGATTCTATATCTAGGGAATAAAGTGGACAGTGATAGAGCAAAAACACCTGACATCCTCTTGTGGACATACACACAATCCACACCACATTTTCACTGTTTGTAAACTTTATTTCTCCTCAGGTAATACTGATTATATATACTGTATATATAATTATATATACTGTGTTCCCAGCACCTAGTTGTGCCACTCAGCTTGCTCTCAGTGAATGTTTGGCAAACAATAGTCTAAACTATTTCTCTTCTTGTAGTGTTTATAATTTGAACTGTTAATGTTGTCTCTGCTACTCTTTCCTTTTTCATCATGTTTTGTCTTTTTCCCAGAGACTAAAGTCACATATTCCATATTAGCATAACTTTGCCATACTGAGGCGTTAGAAAAACATGAGTTATATTTGCATATTTGCATACGATATATCTTTCAGAATAATTTTAAAATAGCCTCACTGGTGTTGATGAATGTGTCAGATGTTTATTGACTGGGTAGAAACTGTGCTGTGAACACAGCATAAAATTTTTTCTTTATTTTTTTTAATTGTAACTACTCTTCTTTTGTTTTTATTTTATTTTTTTTAGTATGAGTGTTCTGTCTGCATGTATACCTGCATGCCAGAAAGGGGCAACAGATCCCATTATAGATGCTTGTGAGCTACCATGTGTGGTTGCTGGGAATTGAACTCAGGACCTCTGGAAGAGCAGCCAGTGCTCTCAGCCTCTGAGTCATCTCTCCAGCCCCTGTGAGCATTTTTCTTAACGGAGATTGAAGCCCTAAGAAGATGAACAATGAATATAAGATTATTTATAACTCTTGCTTTTTGTTTTTGTTTTTGAAACAAGATCTCATGTAGCCTAGGCCAGTGGATACTTTGAGTTTCTGCCCTGCCTCTCCTTCTGAAGTGCTGGCATTATAGGTGTGCCCCACTATTCCCAGTCTTTGTGGTGCTAGGGATTGAATCCAGGGTTTAGTGCATGTATGGCAAATACTCTGCCAACTGGGCTTCAACCCCATCCTCAAATTATGTAACTCTGTGTATGCACATTGTATATATATATGTGTGTTTGTGAGGTTATATGCACATGTGCATGCCAGTGCCTATCTACATGCGGATGTGGGTGCCAAAGGTCAGCATCCCTTTCCCCCTTATTTTTTGAGAGATAATCTCTCTCACTGAACCTGAGACTCACTGATTTGGCTAGGCAGGCTGCCTAGCTCACCAATAAACTCTTGAGGATCCTTCAGTTATAGATGTGTCCACCTTTGGACCAAACACACTTCAATGACTGCCATCTCCTTAGCCCGTAGATTATACAACATTTTGATGACAGAACTAGACTAAGATCTTCTAATTCTTGGCCCATTGAAGGATTGTTACAAGGGAACAATGCAATTGAGCTGAAATATATTGCCTGCATGTATGTATAGGTGTAATTTGTAAAGTTAACTTATGATTCTTTGTGAATGATTGGTTTGGAGAATTTTGTGGTGCTTTCTCTTTATTTAAAGTGGTGTTGCGTGAAATACAGCAGCTGAGTAGAGTCTAAGAGACAGGGTAACTGGTGCTGGAGCGTTGATGTTTATTTTGCTGTGGTCTCTTGTCTTTGATAGTTGAGAAATGCTTATGTATAGAGTTCTGAGCAAAGAGATCATAATGACCAAAGACTGAAAAACATTTCAGACTATCTGGATCTGTTGTCTAAAGTAGGTATTCTTGCCTAATGTGGTAAATTAAGTCAGAAAGGACCTTGGTGGTTATGTAGAGAATAAGAGATGAACAATGTCTTCCCATGGGCTTCATTCTTTTACCTTGGTGGCAGCAGCTATCCTGGCCTGAGGAGATGTAAAGGCGTGCGCCACCACTACCTGGCTCTATACAACATAAATAAATCAAATTATTTTCAGGTGAACTAGCCTTGTGGATTCTAAAGTACCTTGTACCTGGGGTATAATATTTATGTATACATGTACATATATGTAAGTTGGTTTTTTTTTTTTTTTTTTTAATTTCTTACCTTGTTTTGAAACAGGGTCTTACTATATAGCCCTGGCTGGCCTCAAACTTACAGTCCTCCTTCCTTAGCCTCCCAAGTGCTGGGATTAAAGGCGTGCACCACCACTGCCTGGCCAAAGATTGATTTATTTATGTATTTTATGTATATGAGTGTTGTATGTGAGTGTTCTAGCTGCTTGTATGTCTGAGTGCTAGAAGAGGGCATCAGATTCCATTATGGATGGTTGTGAGCCACCATGTGGTTGCTGGGAATTGAACTCAAAGACCTCCAGAAGAGCAACCAGTGCTCTTAACCACTGAACTATGTCTCCAGTCCTGACAAAAGTTTCTGTCATCACCTCTTCCCTAATGAAAGGCAGTACTGACTAAGATTTTCAGGAGTATTGCTCATTTCATGTTTAGTCGTTTGGATGCTTTTTCAAATTTGTTATTCCACATGAGGTTTGTTCTCTTGCTCTTTTTTGCTACTTACATGATTTAGAAATACCCTACCATTTCCTTTGATTCCTGTAACACTGTCAGTTGACAGTTACAGTTGAAAATGGTTTTTCCATTTACACTTCACATAGGCACACTGACTTTGTTCTTTGTCTCCCCCCCCCCCCCCCCCCGCCCCCAGGGTCATCCAGTAGCAGGCATCCAAACCAGGCAACCCCAAAGAAAAGTGGTTTAAAGAATGGCCAGATGAAGAATAAAGATGATGAGTGCTTTGGAGATGATATTGAGGAGATCCCAGACACAGATTTTGACTTTGAAGGGAACCTGGCCCTTTTTGACAAGGCAGCTGTGTTTGAGGAGATTGATACCTACGAAAGGAGAAGTGGCACCCGTTCCCGGGGTGTCCCAAGTGAACGGCCCGCTAGGTACCGTCATGATGAAAATATCCTGGAATCAGAGCCCATTGTCTACCGTAGGATCACAGTACCACACAGTGTGAGCAAGGAGTTCTGCACAGGTGAGTTATATTGAGTCCTACCATGGGCTGCTCTTCCTTTTGAATTTGCTTAAAACAGAAAAACCCAATTATTTGAAAGTAAGTATCTTGCATCAGAAATTAGTGACTTGGTGGTTAGTGCCGTATGACTGTCTTTTGGGGACAGTAGCTCATTTAGTACTAAGCTATTGTGGAGTGGTAATTTCAGTACTTGTACCTTATGTCCTGTGTTTGGCAAATACAGTGTTATAAGTGACAAAGCCTAGAAGCTGATTATATAGAGTCAAATAATCTGACCTTTTCCAGTCTGGTTTCCCTGATAATTGTCTGCCTATTTCACCAGAAATGTAGCTTTGTTTACTGGTTATTGGCTGATTCAGAAAAAGAACTGAGGATGGGTAAAATCTGTGTGCTAAAATTGGAGTTTCAAGAGATTACATTTGTTTCTCCTACTGTTATTATCTCTCAATAGCTTAGGTCATTGAGAGTTTGACTGGTTAAAATTCTCACCTAACAAAATAGTCCCTTTATGGTTTTGAAAGCTACTGTGTATTATAGTGTAGTTCTCTTACTTTTGTGATTTTTCTTTTAGACGGATATACTTTTTGATTTTATTTGTATGGGTGGTTTGCTTGCATATGTTTATACGTATGTACAGTGTTCTTGGAAGCCAGAAGAAGGTATTAGATTCCCTATGAACTGGAGTTACAGTTGGTTTTGAGCAGCCATGTAAGTGCTGGGAATACAACCCCAGTCATGTAAAAGAGCAACTGGTATCCTACCCCCTCCCCTAATGCAGTTACTTTTAAGGGTTTGCTTTATTTTAGACAGGGTCTCACGACCATGGCTGGCCTGGAACTACTCAGAGATCCACCTACTTCTGCCTCCCAAGCATTGGACCTGAAGAAGTCTGCACCACACTCAGCTGTTCCATTTTTTTTTCCGATAGAGTTTCTTTGTTGTACCTTTGGTTGTCCCGGAACTCTGTAAACCAGGCTGGCCTAGAACTCAGAGATCTGCCTGCCTCTGCCTCCCAAGTGCTGGGATCAAAGGCATGCACCCCCTGCTACCACCACCACCAGGCAGCTGTTCTGTTTTTTAAAGTCAGAAACTTTGTCCTAGTTACTGTTGTATTGCTGTGAAGAGGCACCATGACCAAGGCAACTCTTATAAAGTATGAGATTATGCTCAGGAAATTCTAAATTGATACAAAACATTATCTAAAATACATTATGTATACAAAGTTTCACAAGTGTTTTGAGACAGGATTTCACTGTGTATGATTAGTTTGCCTAGAATTCTCCATCATTCTGTCTCAGCCTCTGAAGCTGTGATTATAGGCATATACTACCATGCCTGGCCTTCAGTTTTATTTGTTTGTTTGTTTGTTTTTCAAGACAGGGTTTCTCTGTTGTAACTCTGGCTTTCCTGGAACTTACTCTGTAGACCAGGCTGGCCTTGAACTCACAGAGATCTGCTTGCTTCTGCCTTCTGGGTGCTGGGATTAAAGGCATGCACCACCACTGCCTGGCTCAGTATTATTTGGCAGGGTGTGGTAGTGCTCACCTTTGAGTGTAAAGGGAGGGCAGTGCTTACTGCAATGAACATGTAGAGGTCAGAGGACAACCTTATAGAGTTCTCTCTGTCAACCTTTATGTGAGTCTCAGGGGTTGAACTCTGAGAGTCAGGTTTTTGTGGCAAGTGCTTTTTACCCTCTGAGCCATCATCGTGCCACCCCTCCAGTAATGCTTTTTGTTTTTATTTTGGGTCAGTTTCTCCTTGTATAGTCAGGCTGGCCTAGAACTCAGAGATCCACCTACTTCTGCTTTCTGAGTGCTGAGAATAGTTTTTTTTCTTCAGCTTAGTGTTTTTATCGCTGTATTTTCAGTTCATCCTTGCCCATTACAGTTCCTTGTCCCTTTTGTTTCATTAAAGTCTAGACCAATTTCCATAATGTTTGCTATCTTTTTTGTTTGTTTTTTGAGACACGGTCTTACTGTGTAGCTCCAGCTGGCGTCGAACTCATTACACAGACTGACCTCAGCTCACAGAGATCTGTCGGTCTTTGCCTCCTGATTTCTAGGATTAAAAGCATGTTTCACCATACTTGGCTAATGTTTATCTTTTGTGATACTCATACTTGTGAATAGCAAGATCAGCACTTTGAAGACTTGTCATTTAATTTTTATTTGATTCTTGCTAAACGTATTCTTCAGTATTTGAGTGGGGCCATGTCTTTCTCAAGATATCACATAGGAGGTTCTCATGTGAATCTGTCCTGTCGCTGGGTATATTAGGTCCTTTGGTAAGATATTGTCCTCCCGACTTTTTCATTGTGGTGGTATTTGTCTTCTGATGTAACTTTTTAATTTATTCTTTAACAATTTCATAATCCATACATTGATCATATTTACTCCCAACAAACCCCTCCAGGCTTCCCCAGAATACCTCCCAACACAGCCTTCTCCCAGCTTGATGTTTTCTTCTTCTTCTGATTCTTCTTCTTCCTCCTCCTCCTCTTCCTCTTCTTCCTCTTCTCCTCTTCCTCCTCCTCTTACTCCTCTTTCTCTTCTTCTTCTTCCTTTTTTTGTTTTTTGCAACCCACTGAGTCCAATTAGTACTGCTGCTTTCATGCTGACTGACCTTATTGGCTTGGCCTTGTACAGATAACCATGATTGCAGTGAGTTTATAAGTGCAAAAGCCATGTCATATATAGAAAATAACACTTCACAGTAGCCCTCTTCATCCTCTGGCTCTTACATTCTTTCTGCCTTCTCTATTCCCTGAATTTTGTGGGTTTGATGCAGACGTCTCATTTAGGTCTGAGCACTCAATAGTCACTTACTCTTCAGCACCTTGAGCAGTTATGAGTCGCTGTATTGAACACTGCCCACTGGAGGGGAAATAATAATAAAAAGCTTCTCTGGCCAAGGTAGAGAGCAGACTAATATATGAGTATAAGTATATAGAAGGCAATTTGACAACATACCCATTTAGTAAATTATCAGTATTAGATTCCCCTGGGGCCTAGGACCTCCAGAGTCATGTTTAAATCAGGTTTACAGTATTGGGTATGATTTTATTCCTGTAGAGCAGGCCTCAAATCCCAGCAGAAAGTTGGTTACCCCATAACCTTCATGCTACCATTAAATTAGAGGACACATCTTGCCTGGCAGGTTGGTATTGTAGCATTCAGGATTCAGCACGAGGTTTGACCTGATTTAAATATTACTCAGCCTCCGTGTTTGTTGGACATTCCATGGTATCACATTAAGATGTATAACTTCTGTTTGGTGTATTAGTTAAAAGTACAAATTACTTGTCTAATGCTTAACTACCTGAATTTGATCCTCAGAACCCACATAATGATAGAAAAGAACTGACTTCCACAAGTTTTCTTTAGATTTCTACATGTATACCATTGTATGTGTGCACAGATAAGTAAACATGATAAAATATTTTAAAGTAAAAATTGAAAAGAAACTAATGCTAGGAGAGGGAAACTAAGAGTTTAAACTTAAAGTATTTAGTAGAGTATTTAGGAGTAGAGACTAGAAAAAGCAAAAATGTCTGGGGCCTGCCTGGTTGAGGAGGTGTGGGAGGGAACGGTTGAGAGAAATGCAGCCAGAATAGAAGGCTTTGTGTGTTTGGATAAAGTTTGTTGTAGAATATCTTTAGGCTACTCTTAACAATTCCTCTGGATGCTACATTGCATTTTGTGGTAGCTTGAATATAGCTCTGCAGGGGCTGCCTATATATTGCTAGTATGAAGGTGCTAATTTGCAGGTGATTTTGAATCATAAAAAGAAAACATGCTACCACCCCACACACACCATTTTGGGACTGCCACAGAATAGACTTAATTCACAGATCCAGAGAAATCCCATGCCCATCAGTGGAGCTGTGCTCCTTGTTCATATGACACAGGGCACAGAACCTTTCCTACTAAAGGGCCACACTTGTATTAAGATTGGGTTACATTGAGAAGCACTTTGTTATAAGAGTCTAGTTAGGCAGGAGAGACTAGAAGTGGGTACATGAGAGGGGAAGCTTAGATGTGGTGCTGCCAGATTGGGGCAGGGAGACTATGAGAACATGTGAGTCTGTAAGGAGAGAACGGCCTGAAATGGCGTGGACTGGAGTGGGGAACACATAAGTGATAGCATGAGAAGAGGCATATGTGTGCAGTGCTGGGCCACTGGATATACTAATATTCAGAGAGACTCGGCAACTGATTTGACTGCCTTGATTCTCAAACAATAAAGAGCCACCTTCCAACCCAAACATAATTAGGCTTGGCCCATGTTCAGACTGCCAGCGTTATTGTTTGTAGCATACACGGTATGTTCTTGCTTCCTTTCCTTTGGAGCTTATTTTATTCCCCCTGCCTGTTTCTGATAAGCCAGTCTAGCTTCTTGAACTTTCTTTGTAAATGTTTAAAAAGAACATTTTGTGATTCTCGTGTGTTTCTTTGGAGAAGCAAACAGAGCAGGCTCCGGTAAAGTCCCCAGCAAAGGACTCCAGGCAGAGAAGATTCTAGCCTGTCTTGCTCTAGGCTTTAGAAATGTGCCAGGCCACCAGCAGTATCCCTTCCTTCCCCTCAGCACAGACCAGAGGGCGATGGTAGGAGACTCAGTTTCCAGCTGTAGTAACTTCTAGCCAGGATGGTGAGTGCTTGTTTCCCCCTATACCTAGGGGTTCATTCATATTCTTCAGGGCTGTGAGGGGAGAACTGGCTGAAAATAAATTTATTTATTCTCAGGGACCTTCCTGTGTGTGTACAGCACAAGAGCCAGGCTTGGAAAGCTTAATTTATAGGGTAGCAGGCCATCCCATTTTAAACCCTGCAGTACTAGTTCAGGTAAATAGGCGAAGGAATGCCGACTGAGTGAAAGCTCTCCTTTGCATGACTTTGCAAGTGAAGAAGCTTTTGAGGTAGATAGGTGTGTGGCTAGTCTGACAGGTTTGGAGTAGGACAGCTTAGGAGTTTTGAAAATTCAGCCAGCTTTTTCACTGCTATAAGGGCTTCCTAATTAGTTCTGATAATATGTGCCTGTCTAAAGCAGGCCATTAAAAATGACTGCCACCAGGCAGTGGTGGCACATGCACCCTTAATCCCAGCACTCGGGAGGCAGAGGTAGGCGGATCTCTGAGTTCGAGGCCAGCTTGGTCTACAGAGTGAGTTCCAGGACAGCCAGAGCTACAACAGAGAAACCCTGTCTCGAAAAAAACAAGAAACAACAACTTAAAGGGCTGTTTTAACCTACTGTTGACACACAGGTTGGGCTGCACTCTCAGCCTTGGCACGTGGGATATCAATGACTTAGATTTTAGAAAGGGCTAGAAAGAGAGACTCAGTGTTTTTAATGGCACCGTTTATCACCTCTGCCCATAACAGAAATGGAAATCTGGCAGGTAGAAGCACTCAAGCTGACATTTATTTTGACAAATGTTAGGCATTTTTTATTATGTCTTTCTTATATTAAGCTGTATTATTCTGCTTTCGCTTGTGAAGACACAGACCTGAACACTGTAGAATTGGACTTTTGGCTTGATTTCTATTCCTAAAACATAACAGCAATAGCTTCCTTGTTTCTGGTTTGGAGAATCTACACAGTCAGGACTGTAAAAGAAATTTCTGTAGACATGGTCAGTGGGGCAGCCAAGTTTTACTAAACAGGCTATTGGAGCAATGGGATGATGATGAATCCATTAGAAAACATCTGTTTTTAGATCAGATCATAAATAACATGAGGCTTGTGTCTATATATTTGACCAATTGGTGAGAGCTTGCCTGTGTTGAAGGACAGAGATGCAGTAAATAAGCTAACAGACCCAGGAAACCAAGGCTACTGATGTCAAATGGTCATCTCCCTACTTGAAAGAGTTCACAGTTCAATATAGTTGAGGACATGGCATCTAAAATGTCAGACGTAGCTAGTATGCATCCTCTGATGACTTGCTAGAGCCTGTTTTGTTGTTGTTTATGGTTTTTTTTAAAAATGTATATGGGTGTTTGGCCTGCATAAATGTCTGTACCACATGTGTGCAGTACCCACAGAAGCCAAAACGAGTGTCAGATCCCCTGGAACTGGAGTGCCAGATGGTTGTGAGCTGACACGTGGATGCTGGGAATCTCACCTCGATCTTCTGAAAGACTGGCCAGTGATCTGAGGCTCTGAGCCTTTTCTCCAGCCCAGAGCCTGTGTTTGTTTCCTCAGACGGGGAAGCTAAATGCTCGTCTTTGGCAGTGGGTCCAGCATTGGCATTTGTAAGGTGACATTGTCATGTTGGGGCTGGGGGAGGGAGACCGTGGTTGTTAAGGCAAGGACTTCAGATAAAAACTATTTACTTTGGTGTTTCTTCTTTGCTGGGTTTCCTGATCACTGAAATGTCATTGGTCTGTAGGTACTGATGCATTTGGGGAACACCACATAAACTTTCCCAAGTATACTAGCTGCTGGACAGAATTCTTAGAATTTTGTTTCTGGTGAATGAAAAAATGTTCTATTAAGTAACTTGACAGTTGTTTCCCTGTATTTCTTCCTGGTGGCAAGAAGGTTGGGAAGCATCCAGATAGTGAGAAAATGACAAATGATTTGAAAAAACAATTTGCTGACTGAATTTCTTAAGCTAAGAGGAAGAACTAAGTGGAAGAGAGAAATAAGAGGAAGCAGAGCTAATGGTTGGACCTTCCTGCCAAAATATTGATGAGAATAGCAATGTTTAGGGTGGAAATAGCAGTGTTTATGAGAAAAACTCGACAGTCTAGGGTGACTTTTCCCCCATTTTGGGAAAAGTGTTGTTCTCTTTTATTTTGATCAGTTGCTGTGGCATCTATGCATTCGGGCCTAAAGCTGAATTGCTAAAGAAGGACAAGTTCCTCCCTTTGTGTTGATCTAGAACAAGTTATGTCATTTACTCCTCAAGCCTGCTTTAGCCTTAGGGAGGAAGGGGATGGACCAGATGAGGCTTGGTCTTGTTTTTGAGACAGGGTCTCTGCATAGCTTTGGGTGTCCTGGAATTTACTCTGTAGACCAGGCTTGCCTCAAATTAGAGATCCTGCTGCCTCTGCCTCCAGAGTTCTGAGATAAAAGGCATGTTCTACCTTGCCTGTCAGGACTTGGTCTTAAAAAGTTGGCATTTGGCCTAGGATATAGCTCATTTGGTGGAGTTTTTGCCTAGCCTGCACAAAGTTCTGGGTTCAGTCCTCAGTACTGAGTAAACTAGGTGTGGTGGTATGTGCTTGTAACCCCTGCACTCAGGTGGAATCAAGAGGATTGGAGTTCAAAGTCAGCCTAGGCTGCATGAGAGACCCTGTCTCCAAAAAAAAAAAAAGTTTGATATTTGCAGAATCTGCATAGAATACTCACATTTTTCGATCTGGTTTCTTATAATAATTTTCCCTTGCTCCTTGCCTCTCTTTTAACCACAGACTCTGGCCTGGTGGTCCCAAGTGTTTCCTATGAGCTACATAAAAAGCTGTTATCTGTGGCTGAGAAACATGGGCTGACCTTAGAACGGAGACTTGAGATGACTGGCGTGTGTGCCAGTCAGATGGCACTGACTCTCCTTGGAGGACCCAACAGGTAAGTGGCTCTGGGCTGACAGTGCTGAATGTGGGATGACGATGCCTTGTGTGGTCATCTCAGCCCCTCTTGTACACAGGAGCTGTTGCCAGGCAGTCACTGCTCATCTCACGTGAGCCTCTCTTATGTTGTCAGATTTCTTTGCCCTTTCTCCTGCCTGTATCATAGAAGTCCTTACTCTTCTTTCTTGATAGCAGCTGTCTGGTCTTTTGAGATCTCTACTAATTGCCAGGCCAGACTTCAAAAAGCCTTGCAGAGCTGGGTGGTGGCAGTACATGCCTTCGATCCTAGCACTGGGGAGGCAGAGGCTGGTGGAACTCTGTGCGTTCGAGGCCAGCCTGATCTACAGAATGAGTTCCAGGACAGCCAGACTTATGACAGAGAAACCCTGTCTTGAAAAAAAAAAAAAACAAACAAAAAAGGAGAGCTAGCCTTTGACATTCAACCTTTCACTAGAAAGCACATCAGTCTGAACACCATACCTGAAAACTTCTAGAAACACCCTGACAGTCTAGTGAAAGAGATGATTTCTGCCTGCCCAAGGGTCATTAGGAACAGAGCTTGCTTGGTCTTACCAGTGGGTGTGTTTTGAGGGTATGTACCAGACCTGTGCTTGACACTGATCATACCAGTGACAACATACCACACTGCTCGTGCTCTTTAGTAGCCTGGGGAAGTCTCTAGGAAGTACAGTAAGTTGCCATGATGAAGGAAGCAGAGAAAGTATCTAGGAATTCTCCAGTTGTGTTTGCCTGGACAGTGTCTCCTGATTGTGAAACAGCCTTAATGAAAGCAAGTTTGATCCAGGATGAATAGATTTCACTCAGGCCCCTATTTCTTGCTTTGTAGAGTTAAGAGTATTTGTTCCTCTTTGTATGTTGCTTGGGCCTGTTCTTGGCTGTACAGGGCCCCTGATGCTCCCGTGTAGGGAAAGAGATTCCTCAAAGACGAGCAGCTTGCTGTACACCCTACTCTCAGAATAGCCACTAGAGTAGGTCTTAGAATGAGCTCCTTGGGGAGCAGAGTTTTTGAAGCCATTAGTGGCTTTCTAGAAACAGCAGTGTGGGGGCAGGCTATTCATGTCCTAACCAGTGCATTCTTCTCTAGCCAGCTTTTGCCTATTTTTCTTGTCTGATTCTCAGAACATCCATCTCTGTCCTTTGTAGTTGTTAATAAGCCTTTGAGAGTCAGACACACTGTTTTCTGTCTGTGTTCAGTGGGTGTGTTCAGTGCCATTTCTCTCAACAGAATTTTATGTGCTCCTCATAGCTTCACATTGAAGGAAAACATTACAGCCCCATAATTTTAGAAGGAGCAAACTGGCTCAGAACTTGAAGGAGCTCCCAGGCAACCTGCTGCTGTAATGGAGCCAGATCCATTAGATTGGGTGCTGGACACCAATCTACTTTAATGCTGCTGAGGACTTGTGATGGGGTGAGAAGGGCTCACTGGGGTAGCAGACTTCATGAGTCAGATGCCAGCACTCTGCAGCATCTGTCTGAAGGGAAAAGTATTATGTTTCCTCTAGAGGCAGAGATAATGGAGTAGTGACTACCTTGGTGCCTATTTAGAGAATGGTGCTGTTAAGTTCTCCCAAGTATGTTTGGGAAGAAAAGTCCTGAAATTCCTTTTTGTCTTGATAATACCTGTCATCTTCCTCCTTATGTATGGGAGATGGTGATTAGCATTGTTCCACCCCTAAGTCTTGCAGTTCACCTGTCTTGCTACCTGTGATGTGGGCCCCTCCCAGGCTGATCTTCTAAACCTCCTTAGCAGTGGCTCTCAGAAAACAGGCACGTCAGCTTTGACTAGCAGGAAAACAAGTGACTTTTTTCTCCAAAGCAGGTCCTTCCCTGATGCCTAATCTCAGTTGATAATTTCTGTGCATTGGAAATCACTTTCATCCATTTTTTCACATAGCCTCTAGGAAATACTAGGAGTTATCCACAGCATTGCCTTCATCAGATTATTGGCACCTCAGGAGCAAACTTGGGTTGGCAAATAATCAAGGACAATAGGAGTTGAGAAAAGGAGAAAAATTAGCGTGAGTCAGAGTAATCCCCATAGAGGTGAGAGCCTTGATCTGGAGCTCAAAAAAAGGTAGCTCAGAATTTGAAGAGTGAAGGGCTGTTTGGCAAGAGTTTGAGCATGAGCAGGAAAAAGCCCTACAACTGCAGGAAAGAATGAGAGCCTGACCTTGCTGGAGCCAAGTAACCTTGGGAGACTGGAGGTCAGAGATGGAACAGTTCTGCCATATGAAGTTTTGTACCTAACAGTTCACATGAAGAGGGTCTTGTGGCAGAACATAGTGTTCTAGCAAACAGGGTTTTTGCTACTTATTCTGGGTGAACTCCTGGTGGGAAGAACAAGCAGTAAGGACCATGCTATAGGCCTGTCAGGTTTGTAGTGGGCTTGGGTTCCTCTGGGGCCTAGGACATTGTCAGCAGTGGTGAGTGAGGCGCCCCTGAGAGCAATACGTACTTGTTTCTGTGATGGGGACTCAAGGGATTGGCCAGTCTGTGTCCAGTAACTGCTTCCTGACTTTGTGTTCTAGATTGAATCCTAAGAATGTTCACCAGAGGCCTACAGTAGCCCTGCTGTGTGGACCCCATGTGAAGGGGGCTCAGGGTATCAGTTGTGGGAGGCATCTAGCCAACCATGATGTGCAAGTCATTCTCTTCCTGCCCAACTTTGTGAAGATGCTGGAGTCTATCACCAATGAACTTTCTCTCTTCAGCAAGACTCAAGGTCAACAAGTATCTAGCCTAAGAGGTGAGCATTAGCACTAAAGTATAGATCAAATGGTAGAATACTCACTTTATATATAAAGATCTAGTTTCACAAAAAAGTACCCTCTCAGTATTCAACCAAGGCTTCCTGCTTCCTTGGTAGCATGACAGTATGGTGGCGCCACCTGGTGGTGCTAAGTAGAAAGGCATCACATGGCTAGAGTTTTCTGCATTAGCTCAACATGGTGATTACCTACACCTAAAATCTCAGCACTCAGAGGGTAGGGACTCCTGTCCAGCGGGGACTACATAGCAAGAGTCTGGGGAAAATGTATGTGTATGTGTGTATTTAATACGTACATACATACAACACACACACACACACACACACACACACACACAATGTTCTGCTATGGGGTTTTAAAATTAATCTCGAGGAAATACCCAGGCCCTATCCCTTTCCTGTCACTCAGAGAACTGGATACCCACTAACTAATTCCATAAATGTTTATGGGGCAGACACTTCCCATATGGCAATGATTTTTTTTTTAATTCATTTTCTCAGCTGGATATGGTGGTGCATGCTTTAACCCCAGTATTTGGGAAGCAAAGACAAGGCCATCTTGATATACATATCAGGTTCTAGGGCTATATAGTGAGACCCTGTCTCAAAGAGATAAAATAATTTTTCCATGATATGATGCACACTGTGGTTAGGAGATACGATTATACAAGTAAGTAACATTAGGTCAGACCATATCAAATGTTATGGGGAGATCTCTGCTTAGAGGACAGCCTAGGCAACTCAATTTAAAAAAAAAAAAAAAAAGAAGAAAGAAAGAAAAAGAAAATGAGGGACTGGAAAGATGGCTCAGGGCTCAGTGGTTAAAAGCAATTGCTGTTGCTGAGGGCCTGGATTCAATTCCTAGCACCTACATGGCAGCCAAAACCATATGTAGCTCCAGTTCCAGGATACCTGGATACCCTCTCTGGCCTCTACACAATTTGATGCAAGTTCATACGTACTCATAAAATAAATTTTGAGAAAGAGACAGAGAGGGAGTGCTCTATATTTTTTGGCCTGAGTAACTGCCTTTGAAGTGGTATGTGGCAGAGCCTTCATCTTAGGTTAGATGTTGGGTGTTCGGGAGTTAGGACCACGATGTTGCTCAGGCAGGAAATGTTGTGATTCTGGAGTAAAAGGAAGGATCCAGCTGGAGTTTCAAGTGTTGAGGGGGCACTGAAGCTGTGATTAGCCTGGAAAAGAAAAGAGAGGCAGAGGACTGAGTTCTTTAGTTTCTGAAGCCAAGGAGGCAGGCAGGAGTGGTCAGGGAGGGAGGAGGAAGTGCAGTGGCCTGTGCATCTGAAAGCTAGGTGGAGGAAAGAGCTCTAAGTCAATTCCCAGGAAGGCTGAGAATTAGATTTAGCAGTGTGGATGCCTGGGATACTTAGTAAGCACAGTTTTGGTGTAGGAACAACATTTGACTGTAGTGGGATTTAAGTGAGAATGGGGTAAGAATTAGAGCAAAGATGGTTCAAGAGGGAAAGACCTTGTCAGAAGCCTCAAAGCATGTCAGGAGGAGCCTACCCCAGAACTGTGGGCTCCTGTGCTCACATAAAGGATTCCACTGTTCAATCTTTTGAGTGATTCATGACCCACAGGAACTTTATACTGGTATGTTTTAAGTAGGAAAGCTATGAATCTCCTAATTGAGCAATATCATTAACTGTAGGTTGAGCACTAGAATGAATGCTGGGACTAGGTTGCAGTCTCTGATGCAATACCATGTTCCAGCTAGTCCTTCCTCTAGCTATTTAAATAGCTTCCTATGGCAGTTGCTCCTATAGGCTGGCCTGGGGATATTGACTCTGCAGTTTAGTCTCATTGTTGTTCCTGTCAGTTAATTTCTTAGGTTAATCTGAGATTTGCATACATGTTGAGACTTTCTGTTCTTAACACTATTACAGAGGCCTAGGGCCTGGTCAGAACTAAGAAGCCTTTTTGTTGGTTTTTAAACATTCTTATTACATTTTACTTAAGTTTGTGTGAATGTGCACATGCTATGGCATATGTATGGAGGTCCAGAGGATAACCTGGAGGAGTCATTTATCTCTTCCCACCACGTGGGTCATTGGGATCAAACTCAGCTCATCATTAGGCGGGGTGCAAGTGCCTTTACCAAGCACTGAACCATCTCTCTGGCTGTTAAAGAAGCACTTTTAAGTGCTGGAAGAACAGACTGTTTTTTCTCTATTCTGAAGTCTGGGCTAATGGAAGGCTCATTTGCATGAGGAAGAATGGGCAGGTTAGAGTGGGGTGTGGAGGCCAGCCTTGGAGTGTTGCCAGCTAGTGTTTCTGCATCCCTGAGAGGGCTGACTCTGCCTTCCTAGAACTTGTAACATCCTTAGGTTAGTCGGATATAAAGCCCTATCTGCAAGGCAGAGGTGAGGGCCTTATGCCTTTGAGAAGGCTGGTCTTTGGAGAGGCATTAGAGTGGTACTATTAGAAAACCAGATGTTTCTGGGGCCCCCTGAGCCCTGGTCTGGCCTGCTGTCTGCTCCAGAAATTTTCAGACGCATTCTTTCCATCTGCAGATCTCCCGACTAGCCCTGTAGACCTGGTTATCAACTGCCTGGATTGCCCAGAGAACGCCTTCCTGCGGGATCAGCCCTGGTACAAGGCAGCTGTAGCCTGGGCCAACCAGAACCGGGCACCAGTGCTCAGCATAGATCCTCCGGTGCATGAAGTTGAACAGGGCATCGATGCCAAATGGTCCCTGGCACTGGGCCTGCCTCTGCCACTCGGGGAGCATGCAGGTCGAGTCTATTTGTGTGACATTGGCATTCCTCAGCAGGTCTTCCAGGAGGTTGGCATCAACTACCACTCACCCTTCGGCTGCAAGTTTGTCATTCCCCTACACTCTGCCTAAAGGGGCTCTGGGCAGCTGGACCCTGTCTTCCCTTGCACTCCTGCCGCCAAACCCAACAACAGACGCCTTAAGGATGTGAAGCTTTGTGGACCTTGTAGATTATGTTTTGGATTTGTTTCTTCTGTGAGAAAACAAAACGTACTTAAAACTTGCCTGCCACCTTCCCTTAACCAAGGAAGGCTTTCCCACTGACATGCATGTCAGGGATAGACCAGTGAGTGGCTCTAGGCATCTTTCTGTCCTACCCTGCCTCCATTCAAGTGGGGCTTTGTTTACAGACATAGGCAGCTCTAAGACTGTTTAAGGTTTACAGCCACTGGGCATGGGCTGGCACCTTGGGTAAGTCAGGGCCTATTGGGGCCTCTACCCACTCTATTTCAGAAGGCTTTATGTTTCTCCCATGTTTCCTCTGGCCCTGCAGCCAGCCAGCCCATACTTCCTCTAATCATGTAGATCAAGCTGCATGGCAGCTATCCAGTAGAGGGCAGACTCTGCTCTCCTTAGATCCTGAGAGCTGTGATCTCTGCTTTCCCCCAGAGCCACCCAAGTTCGTTTGTAAGCTTTGGACCCTTCTGAGATGTTCCAATTTTATGTTGGAACTTTTCCTAGGATGATCACTGCATTGAGATTTGGGGCTGGCTGCTTTGCTGCCCTCTTTAGCAGAGATTTTGTGCCTGTACAGTGCCCACCTTACCAGCAGTGCCACCCACCTACTTGGGGGCCAAGACTTTCAGGATGCAGCTTTTCGCTATTAGGGAGACCCTGGGGGAGCTTGGTGCTGAGCCAGAGGAGGCTTCCTGGTGCTTCTGTCCTAGGCCATTACTTCCTACCTCCTTGCCCATAAATAGTACTTTGCCCTCTTCTGCCCGGCTCTAGAAATGGTCCTCTGCTCTGCAGCTATCCCCGGGACAGGTTACATGTTCCCCCTCCTCCTGTTGCATCACTAAGGTTGTGTCTGGGCTTTAACCCTTTATACTTGCCTTCCCCAGGTGTGCAGACTTGGAACTAGTGGCCTGTCTCACACATGTCAAAAATGAACCCAGTTCTGGGATGACCTTGCTGGTGGAATCAGCCATGGGAATATCATATTGCTCATATCCTAGGACATTATCCTCAGGTTCTTCCTGGACTTGGGTCCTACAGGCTAGTGGGATAAGACCATGCCTGGAGCCTTAGCAAGGGACCTTTGCAAAGGACTTTGAAGCTTATCCCTCTGCAGGCTTTTTCTATGGTGCCCATCACTGGTTGAGGGACAGGGTAGACAGGCAGATGGGCTGTTTAGGTACAGGGTAAGCCCTGGTACCATGGATTTTGGGCTGCTATTTCTTTTCTTGTAGGAACATGGATGGGGTGATAGTCTTTCCTTCCATCTTTTCTCTAGTTACCTCCAGCTGCAGGAAAGAGGCCAGAGAACTGGGAGCCTCAGCTGCACACTTGAGGACTTTGTAGCTTTCAAGCCAGGCCTCTTTTCTAAGGCAAGGTTACAGTTGGGATAGCACGTTTGGACATGTATAAAATGAGGAAGGACTCTGGTCCTGAAGTTCTGGTGACCTTGGAGATAAGAAGCTTCTCCCTCTCCTCCCTGCTCTTGGCCTGAACCTCCCTAGAGTTACTGAAAATGTGTTATTCCTACCTGCAGCTGTTTTTTGGAGGTTTCTGCCTAGTGGCTGGTTTCAGTCACGTGGTCAAATCTGTCAGTAACTCATGCATCTCTTGGGGAACCCAAAGCCAGCAGTACAATAAAGTTAGAGTTTGTGCTATCTGAACTGCTCTATAGTGTGATGAAGTGCTGTTTGTCCAATCCCTAGGAGCCTACTCTAATCACCATTATTATTCGGTATGGGTATATACATAGTGACAAGAAATTCCTAACTAGTGTCATGATGGCTAAGGTTAAACCAGATTCTGTTTGGCTAGCTATTAGTAGGCTAGGTCCCTTGGAACTGAAAGATGCAAGAGCCTTCCAGGTCTGGCAAGTCTGCCCACCTCATCCCTATCTAGGGGGCCAAAACTACTCTACTTGACCTCAGAGGGATATCCCAGCTTCTGGTTTAACTCATTGGCTTGCCTTTCTGTGTCTGGCCCAATCCACACTTAGCTTTCCACAAGCTGAGCTGCTAAGAAAGACTTTATTAATAAGGTCAGTCAGAGAAGGGAGAAGGCAAGGAGCCTGGAGATGGACGCACTGGTACCAGGGGGTTACAAACAGTAAGAAACATTTTATTATAACTTTACAACATATAAATAGCTTGGGTCCAATCTGTGCTTTCTGGCAGCTGGGCACCACATTCCCCCTGATCCCCTGCAGGCTCTGCCTTCCTTCACATTGCACTGTTCATCGGTGGCTCTGGCTCTGAGGCCAGTGGGAGAGGCTGGAGAAAAGGGGCCAACAGCCCAGTCCAGCTCTCCAACTCCTCATGTGCTGGCCTGCACCTGTCATCTGCTGGGGTTACGGCTGCTGTGGAAGGACCGCTCCTCGGGGGTCAGGCCAGCAAAGAAGGGATGCAGCAAGGCTTCTGCCAGTGTGATGCGCTGAGCAGGGTCGAACTCTAACATCCTCCTCATCAGGTCAAACAGCTGCACATGCTCCAGGGAGTCCTGGAGCATGTAACTCTGCTCAAGGACACAAGGTGCCTCAGTGTGACGGCAGGGTTGTGGGAAGCCACCGCAGTCCCCTTGCCTCTGGGATGCTTTGCTGGGATGGGTCGAGGAGGCAACGGATGCCTCCTTGGAGGACTACTTCTGCCCTCCAGGACAGAACAGCCGCTCCTTTCCTTTCATGCTCAGAACTTAGGCTACCGGGTGGGATCTTGCTGGGTTGGTGCCTCTACCCCACATGCAAAGTTCTGATGGGTGGGTAGAAATCACCTCTGCGAAATTCACTTGTCCAGGTACCAAATAACAGTTGACAGGCCTCCTTCCTGGCCACATCTAGGTCTTCCCTCCCCCTTGCCTCAGTCCTGCCTAGTTCTTCCCAAATTCAGAGAAGAGAGAGGGACAGGAAGCAGCAGTCTGACAGCTGGCTCTTCTGTGTTTCCCCATTACATTCTCAGCCACCCTGTGGAAAGGGGCAGAGCTACGGGCCCCTCAGGGGCAGCTTTGCAGAAAGCCTCACTGCCAGCACCCAGTAGTCTTGGGTACTGACTCACACAGAACTGGGATGATCAGGCAGCTGTTGGCTGCCCGTCCTGTCTCTGCTGCTTGTTTGCCCAATGCCTGGGGTCTCCTTGGCATGAGTTGAGCTGGGGGAGCCAGAAACTGACCTTCAGAGGTTTGCAGTTCTCCTTCACATACCGCCCATCAGAGCTGTTTTCATCCCAAACCAGGCCCCCTTTGTAGAAATATTTCTGCTTCCTGGGAAGTCAAGGGGGAAGAGAGAGGGAAGTCAAGGAGTTTCAGAAGCCCTAGGGCCTGGCCTCGGGTGGGAGGTGGAAAAAGGTGGCTCCTGTCAGCCAGAAAAGAGGTGTGGGCCTGACCCAGCAAGGGGTAGGGTAGTGAGGGCAGTAACTTTTACCAGATTGGTTCGAGGGACATATAGAAAAGGCTATTTAGGGGCTGGAGAACAACAGAGTACTTGGCAAAGACTACTACCCTGCTGAACCAGAGCCATGGAGACTTTCTTACCTGGTGCGGTGGATCATGTGTGATGGGATGGGCCCTAGAATCTTCTCCATCATAACCAAGTGTTCTCTGTTTTCATGGGTCTGCAGAAGACCAGGGACAGAGCAAGTAGGAATTAGGTCCAGCTTCTGCCCATTTTGGGAGAATAAAGGGTGAGGAAAGACAAGAGTTCTTCCTGCCCCCAAGAGAAGAAAACCTGTCTCAACCCAACCTGATGGCAGGCTCATGCTCTTCAGCCCCACAGGTAGACCTGGCTGGATGGCTGTTTTGATATGCTCTTGCCTAGACAGAATCTGTTTGTACCTAGTCTTGTACTTGTTGAAATCCTCCCTACCTGCTTTAGACTCTTCAACTGATTCCTTCCCCCAGCAACTATAAGCATTAAGAGTCTAGATTCACATGGTTACTGGTAAGGATGGATGGCATCAATTCCTCAACCACACAGAGCTCCTGCCCATTTGCCCTGGAACCCACAACTCAGTACTATACCTGGAAGAGTGTAAAGCCACGGTAGTACTCGAAGAGAATGCAACCAATACTCCAGACATCACAAGGCTGTGCCCAGCCTAGCTCTGTAAGCCAAGATAATAAGATGTGAGACCCAGCATCCCACTCCCAGGAAGCTGTTCTCTGGCTAGTAGAACTTTTGCTCAAGCCCACTAACAAGGTTATTTCTGACTAAAGCCAGGTCTACCTCAGTGTCTCAGGTGTTTTCCAGTCCTGGGTGACAGACTGATGGATATGGTTTACCACCACCTGCCTCATTTCGAGACAATGTCTTGTGTAGCCCAAAGCTGGCCTTTAACTGATGATTTTTTCTGCCTCTACCTTCTAAGGGCTGGGGTTACAAGTGTGTGCCACCACATCTAACTGCACAGTATAAACAATATTGGGAGGCTATGAAGCCACTCACCAAGGATCACCTCAGGTGGACGATAGTGGCGCGTGGCCACAATGGTGGTGTGATGTTCGTGGTCAAATGTGGCACTGCCAAAATCCGCCACTCGGATGCTGGTGTTCTTCACTGACTTCTCCTCACAACTCTGAAGGCAAGGCAGGCCAGCTAGGTAAATCTGCCCAGGTAAGTGACCCACCCTGGAAGAGGGCCACCCTCTTGCCCACCCAGTCAGTGCTCTACCTTGTGCTCATTGTAGAGGGTTTCAAACTCCGAATTCACAAATAAGATGTTCTCTGGCTTCAAGTCTGTGTGGGTCAGCTGGTTCTCATGAAGAACTAGGAGAGGGAGAAGCATGTGTTGAAACCCTGAGCTTGCCCACTAGCTCTAGGCCAGATATGCTCACACACAACCCCTGCAGAGCTTGTGAGGCCTCCTCATAAGCCTTCAGAAAGCAAGAAGGGAAGGAATACTTTCCATCAAAAAACCCCTCTACCGTTCCTCTGCAGAGGCAGAGCCTCAGCACCTCACCAAAGCTGCAGCATCAGTGAACCCTTTCCCCAGCACTAGCTAAATAATGAACAGGCCACTGTTCCAAAAGGGTGACTATTGTATTGCATGCCTGTGAAGCTGCCCCGGGCAGGAAGGCCTTCTGCCACCAGCCTGTTGGCACTGGCACATTCTACCGCTCACTACTCCACAACCTCAGGGTTCCCATTCGGCCTGTAAGGTCTTCATATCTCCATGATCCCGTCTGAACCCACTCTCTCCAGCACGTTCCCTCTCCGCTGGAGTGAGTCAGGACATTCCAGACGTTTGTAGAGCTGTGCCCCTTTTTGGTTCTACTCAGGTTCTACATTAGCTCTAGACTTTCACTTGTCAATTTCCAAGTTGCCTACCTAAGTCCTAACAGTGCTGAGCACTGGTACCATCAAAGCTGCTCTTGGGTTGTGGACAGAGTGACAGAGGTCTCTGGGTAGTAGGACCTGAGATCTGTCAAGTCTACCTTCTACCTTTTCCTCTCTTCCATGAAGGTGAAGGCAAGGACAGTAGCTAGCTAGGCCACTTCCATAGTCCTTCTTTCCTGTTTTCTTCCTAAGCACCTGGGAGAAGAGCCCGGCCCATGAAGTCCCTGGAGACTTCCATCTTTGCACTGAGACTCAGATCTGAAGTCAGAAGATCTTTCAGCCAGGCGCCCTAGGCCTATGCAACCTTGCAGAATGAGATCAACAGTGTTAAAGGAAACGAAGGATGGCAGACTCTGGCTACCAACACTTACATCTAAGGGCATGACAAAGCTGATAGGCCATATGCCGGACATGTGGTAGGGGGTAAGGCTGGAAATTGTTCTCCTTCAGGAACTCAAAGGTGTTCTTGCCCAAGAGCTCAAAGGCGATGCACATATGACCATGGAAGTTGAACCAGTCAGACATCAGGACACACAGGCTAGAAGAAAAAGATGGGTGGGGTTCAAGTTCTCCTTACTTGATCCCCCAGATAAGGCCATTGTTTTGCATACCAAGATACAAACAAAGCAAGCCTCAGAGTCAGAGTACATGTCTCAACACACTATCAAACAGATGGCTTCAGGCAAGAACTGCACTTCTGTTGTGTAAAGGGGCTACATTCTGGCCCTAGCTCACCCAGGGCTGGATAGTGAACAGCCCTGCCACAGAGTTACTGGGTGGGAGATAGAATTGCCCCAGTACAGCACAGGCCTCCAGGTATGTTGAGCTTCTTGAGGGCCTGGGCATCTCCTCTCTGAGTGCAGCAAAGTTAAGTGATTATAGAAGTTTACTGGTGACTACCTGACTTTATTAAAAAAAAAAAAAGAAAGAAAAAAAGCTCTTTTCTTTAAGTGTCCAGTGCCACAAACCTCTGAGGTCCCTAACTCATAAATGCAGGGCTGTGGCTATTTCAGACACAAAGCCAGATAAGGTAGATCCTGAAGTCCAATGGCTCTTTCCAGAAAGAACATCTGTCCTGTCACCTTATCCTTACTGAGTGTTGTGAGAAATGCAATACCTAATGCATGTAGGACACTAAGTAGTCCCTCTAGTCCAGGTAGCTGAACTAGAAGATGCTATCCCATTGAGTTAGCCCCCCCAACCCCCTGCTGCCCCCCCACACACAAACACTCTCCTTGAAGACACTCACAACTTATTCTCTTTATCCTTCTCCTTGATTTTCTTGAGAACATTAATTTCTAGACGGGCAGCCTCCCGGTACTTGCCCACATTACGGATGATCTTCAGGGCAACCTGCGACTTCCCTCTAAACATCAGGAAAGAAGCAAAGGCTCTCATCAGCCAAGTGCAGCTCTCTCCCCTTCACTGAAACCCGGCAACTCCTAACAAAACCCCACTAAATAAACCACAAGTCTTGAAAGTGTTCATACTTGAGGCCCAGCCTGTTGAGAGCAACACCAGACCTCTGCTCGCCATACAGGCTCCCCTGGCATCTGTATGAATGTTCTTTGTTTCCATGCTGTCATATGCCTTTAGGATCTCAGCTACTTCCAGCTCCCCAGAAAGAATCCAGGCAGAGGAGCTGAGGCCAATCCTGACCAACCCCAGTCCCTGGGAGCTTGATAACCTACCCTATAGCCCAAGCTGCCCTACCCAGAGCTCAACCATATACTTTCTTGACCTGGGAAGTAGTGAGGTTTAACAGGCAGTTAGGGTGCCAGCAATGGAGTTTTCACTGGAATCCTGGCCACTCTTAACTAGGTCCTTTTCCCCAGTTATCAACTGGTTCAGCATTTACCACCAGCTACAGAGAGCCAGGAACTCTTGTCAGGTGAGAGTTCCCACAGTTGTTGCTCTGCCCTTCATACTCCACTCCCACTCCAATAGGTCATTTGTAGGATGTAAGCAGGCATGGAAACATGCTAAGCTGGGTTACCAAGACTTGACAGTGAGAGCTAGTATTCAGGTGCCAGTGGAGACCTGAAATGAGGTGGTTCTGGCCCACCAGGGTGTGTCCTCTGGTATCTCAAAGGCTTGCCTTGATGCTGGGAACAAGGTCATAGGCCCAGGGGCAAAGATCTTCTTCAGAATGTCCTGCTTTGCTAGCCCTCATCCATTTTTCTGTTTTTTTAGGCAGTGCCTCCCGAAACTTCAGACTTCTGAAACTAGGTCCCCACAGCAGTCTAACATAGATGTCATCATTCCAAAAGAAGCCCTGCCAGGGTTGCTAAGGGAGCTCAATTCCACTTCTACTGGCCCAGCATTTTGACCCCCTTTGAATTCCTTATAGGTTCCCAGGTCCCTATGCCTGTCCTTTAGTGACTTCAGAGGTTCATTCCCCACCTTTAGCTACTAGCAGAGGCACAGCTCGCACACTGTAGCTGTCTTGTGCCAGAGTTCTTCCATCTGCCCTGCTACACCTGGTCACAGGACAGTGTGTTTGTGCCCTTATTCATGGGTCATGGTGGATGAAGGGATATTAATTGGAAAATGGGAGCATGAGGAAGCTTCTCAGTCACATTAGCACTTCATCTCATGGCTTGACTTTGGACCCAATGGTCTGAGCAGCCCATGTAATGTAGGAGCACCATAAAAAGCAGGCCCTGTTAAACCTCAATGGCTGAGGTTTAATTTGTACAACCCCAGAGCATGTTCATGTTTCATCTCTGAAGCAGTGACTTGCCAGTCACTCAAATGAGGACATCAACACTCTGTAGCTAATGCAATAAAGCAATTAGAAGTTATTAAGGCAAGAACACAACTGACTCCCAGAGGGTTGTCTCAAACCTACAGCTACAGGGAGGAAGCAAGGACTCTGGCCTGGAGAATGATGTGGTAAGTGTTACACTTAGGACTGGAAAGAGTGATTTGGCCCTAGCAGAATGACACATATAGACACTGCCTTCCCAGTGTGGACACACACAGCATGGACTATCCAAGACCCTAGCACACTGGGACAGATAGCAGCTGCTAGGTGAGAAAGCCAGAGTCTCATTTCCCTCAACTGGGACCTCTCAGGCTGACATGGGAGGGGCAAAGGGCAGTATCAGGCCAGGCCAATAACATCTCAACCTTCTGGCTGAGAGGGACAGGCCACTACTTCAGACTTTTGAAACACCCACTCTCCACCCTTCACTCATTCCACCCACATCTTTAACACAGGTGTAACTTATTTCAAAAGAAGCCACCACTAGGGCTGCTGGGGGATCTGAATTCTACCTTGCTGGCCCTACAGACTCTTTGAATTCCTTAAAGGTTCCCAGGACCTTATGTCTGTTCTTTTATCTACTCCCTATCAAAAAGAAAAAAAGAAAAAAATGGATGCGGCCTGGCCAAAAATCTCTAAAACTCATGGGATGCAGCTCCAGAATACAGAGAAGCCAGCCTTTGGCCATGCACTGATACCCAACACCATAAATCAGAAGTAGGAAAAGAGGACAGGGCAGACACTAACCACAAGTTCTTGGGCACAGATATCACATGCCGATCAAATGTTTTCCTTACTTCATGAGATCAGCAAAAACCAACAAACACAGCCAGCTGTGGTGCTACCCTCCGAAAGAGCCGCACCTTCGTGGGCCTCAAACTAGCTCTTCCAAGGATGCTCATACCCAGAGCCAGCTGTGCTGCCCAGAATACTCACCTGGCATGGTCTAAGCACTCCACCACCTTGCCAAAGGTGCCTTCACCCAGGTTCCCCACGATCTCATCTGCGAGAGAGAAGAAGCTGGGCATGAGAGTCCGGAGGATGGGAGGCTGGCAGCTCCTGTAAGTTCACAGCATTCAAATCCTCAAAAACAACAAAGGTTCTTGCTCACTGCTACACTCTTAAAAACAGAAGTTGCTAGTGTCTGTGTCATTCAGGCAATTACTGGTGGCCCCACTAAGGCGCCACGAGCACTAGAGGCCCCTCCACGCAGGAGAGGTCTCATCTAACAAGGGGGGTAGAAAGTAGAGAGGTAAAGTTTTACGAAAGGTGGCTGTACATCGCTCTTGGAGCCAATCGCCGATCCGGCACACCAGGTGGCCCTCCTTGTCATCTTCCACACTCCGGCTGCTGCGCTTACTGCTCTGTTGGCTTCTCTGCATGCACCGCCCCCCGAAACGCCATCCGACCAATCGCATGGTAGGCGGTTCCGATTGACAGATTGAGGTGTCAGTCAAAGGCAGAGGTGGAGACGGTGAGGAGCCGGTGGGTTGGTTGGTTGGATTTTCCAGATCCCAGCATTTCATAAGGCACACAGCATATATAACGATAGGGATATTGCAAGGGACACGTCAAGACACAAACTGACTTCAAAACAGAAAAGCAAAAACAGCTACAGGTATGTAAGAAAACTCGGACATTATCTCTAAGAAGAGTGCCACAAATGCTCAGAAAGATGTCCAGCCTCTGACACAGAGGGGCCAGGCCCCAAGGAAAGCCACAGCCCTGACTCCCTCCTCTTCTGAGTCTCCCCCTCCCTGACCCTCCCATGACTTTGGCCAGAGCTGAAGACGCAGTGAATTGAACGGCGCAAGAAGGTGGCTGGCCCAACCTGGGTCCAACCTTCTGGACTGGTCAGAGGGCTATCCTGGCTTCAACAGCAACAGTATGCTCAGCCTGTCCTTTGCCTGTCTCCGCTCACCCACACAGCCTTACAACATGCTCAACAGCTGCCACATAGAACCAAGCAACTACCTGCCCCCACATGACATCCTTGGCCAGACTTAACCAACTACCAGAAACAGCCTTCTGCCAGCAGCCCTCCTGCCACCAGTCTCCAGCAGGAAAGGAGCCTGGCTGAGATCCTCTGGGCCAGCCAACCTTCAGGCCCCAAGCCAGCTCCTGACCTGGCCTTAGGATCTGTGCCACTCATAAGCCAGACCCATCCTACGACGACAGAGGGCACCAAAAATAAGCAGAGCCACAGACTTGCACTGCCATCCAGTGGCAGCATGTGGCACTGTGTGAGGCCACAGGCCATGCTGGATTCACCTGCAAAAGTCAACCTTCAACCCACACCACTCAAGTCACAAGCTGGGCAGAAGATACCTCCACTGAACCCACCACTACTCTTCAGAGGCCTCTTGGCCCAACAGGAGGACGACATGGGGAAAAGAGATGGGGAGAAGAGAAGACAGCATATAACCTCAGAAACATACAAATGACTTTCCTTGTCCAAGGGACTGAAATCAATGTGGACTCTTGGTCTAATTCAACCCACCACCCTAGAATGCTGGCCAACCAGTTTTTTAAGTGGCCTGTAACAAGGTGAGGTGTGAGGTCCCATCACACAGTTAGCTGCCTCTCCTTACCACGAGTACCCCACCTATAAAGGAATAAGGCATAAGACAGCCTGGCTGGAGGTCAGATTGGAAGCTCCTAATCAGAGCAGACTGACATGGGAAAGTGATGTGCTCTTACAAATCAGCAACCTGGAAGGCTGTACACAGAAATTCAAGACCTATATCAAAAAAAAAAAAAAAAAGAAAAAGAAAAAGAAAAAAAGAAAGGGCTAGGAAGCCAGGCAGTGGTGCCTAGCACTTAGGAAGTAGAGGCAAAAGGATCATGAATTTTAGGCCAGCCTGGAATACATAACAAGACTCTCAAAAACAGAAGGGGTGGGGCCTGGGGTGTGATGTGGATCAGTGATAGAGCACTTGCCTAGTACGTATGAGCCCTGAGTTGGACTCCCAGCATTTAAAAAAAAAATCTGGTAAAATGTCCCTTTTTTATTGGGTAATGCAGACTTGGTTCTCTGGGAGAGGGGGGCTATGGAGAGGAGGCTGCAGAAGTGGTCTAGTCCACACTCAAAAGCACTTAACTCTGTGTGTGTGTGTGTGTGTGTGTGTGCACGCGCGCACATGAGAGAAGGTGACAGGTCTGATATGCAAAGGACCAAGCCATATGGCCCCAAAGCATGAGCCAACTATCTTAGTACGATGCCTGATAAGTGTGTCCCAGACATGTGTACCATGTAGCCTGTGTCTGGAGCAGTGGGTAGACACAGACAGGCTGGAAACCAGCCAGCGCCGGAGCCAAAGCCCCTATAGTTGCCACTGGCAAGGGGCCAGAAGATGAAGGGCATGACAATCTTGCTCAGCCCGGTACCAGACAGCACGCACAAGCGTGCACACGCGCACGCGCGCTTTCGCGCGCGTGCACGCACACACACACACACAGTGCGCGCGCGCACAATGGTGTGTGCAAGGGATGCCAGTACTCACCCAGACCAGCCAGCCTGAGAGAAGGCGAGTAAGAGATGAGGCCTTTAGGCCCCTGTTAGCACACTCTGGCCACCACTCACCGAGGAGGCGCTGCTACAAGACCTGGTACGGCGTTTGTGACAGTGGTGGGCATGCTTGCGGGTACGGTATGGCCCCCTCTCTCGTGACCGTCTCCGATGTCGAGAACGTGAAGAACCATAGCAGTCCTCTCCAAAGGATGGGCTCCGCTCTTCACACCGATATGTATCGCTGTCATGGTGTTCCCGGTATCTCCGCTGGTAGGGTAGGCGGTCATGGCTGCCAAAAGGGGGTGGGGACATGAGTCAAGAAGGGCCCTACCAGCCAGGTTCCTGCCAGCAGGCAAGAGGACCTGCCAGGGCCCCTGCAAATGCTCTCAAGGAAAACCTGCCAGAGCTGAAGCCATGAGGGAGGAAGAGGAAAGTGAGACAGGGCAAGGCCTCCAACAGTATCAAAGTTGACAAGCCTGGTACAACTCTAACTTTTGGTCTGGGGACTCAGATGGGACTTGGGCCAGTCTCTCCAAGACGGGCAATATTCCTACTTCCCGTTGAAGAAGGGTAGGGTAGGGTACTGGCCTAGAAAATACAGAGACAAGAAGGATCACTCTGACAAAGAAAGAAAGAGTGACAGGAAGGTAGCTTCTGCTGAAGCCAGGAAATAGAAGTAGAGGAAGTAGAGGTTAGGGCAGGGATCCACGAGAAGCTGGGCAGAGGCGGCCATCTAAAGAAATGTAAGGCCACCAGAGCCTCTGGGCCATTTTGTTCATCTAGCTGAGGAAAGATATGTTTCCTTCCAACCCAGCTCCCACTTACCTTCTAGACCGTGATCTCCGTGGGGGAGGCTCCCTTCGGGATGGGTATCGTAGCCGACCTTCATGCTCCCGACTGTAAGATCGCCTCCTCTTCCAGCGGTAGCTCAGGTATGGGTCTGGCTCTGGGGAACGGTATCGCTTACAGTGATGCATCTAGGCCACAAGAAAGAGAAAGCCCTGCTCGACACACAGCTCACTGCTTCCAGCCACAGGGCTGCCTGGTACAGACAGGTGCTCCAGAAGAAGAGGGCCATTGTTCTGTTTAGGGGTAGCCCCTCCCAAGGGTTTATGAAGTAAAGAAGAACTCTGAGGTCACAGTGACAGAACAGCAGACAATGGGTGTCTCCCTCCTTTGCCAGTGAATAAACAAACAGATGCCTTCCCATCACTGCCTAGGGGTCTAAACACTTGACCTGGGTGAGTCAGGACTCAGATACAGGTAGATATCGTAAGATGCTGAGCACTGCCACAGAAATGCCAAGGACAGGGGGGAAAGGAGAGCTTCTTTGCTCAATTCCCTCCTGTCTATGCGATCCCATAACCTAAATGTTCTAGAAGCCTGAAACTAATGAACTGGTGGCATGGAGCCAATGTACTGGTTTCAGAAGCAGAAGGTTGCCTGGCTAAAGCACTGAAATGGACTCAACTTAAAGAAGCTGAAAACTCTTAAGTCAGTGAGGAGCCACGGTAGAAATGAGAACACTGGGGGCTGGAGAGATGGCTCAGTGGGTAAGAGCATTGGCAACTCTTCCAGAAGACCAGGGTTCAATTCCCAGCACCCACATGGCATGGCAGCTCACAACTGTAACTCTAGTTCCAGGGGATCTGACACCCTCACACAGACATACTTGCAGGCAAAACACCAATGCACATAAAATAAACTAATTAAATCATTAAAAAAAATGATAACATTGACCCTTGAACAAAGACACAATGTCTCACCAATATTTCCTATGTCTACCAGGTTCTAGTGAAGTGGACATGGGACCAGAGGACCTACTCAGCCCTTACTGGCCCATCTACAGTCTCATGCCAGGAAGGTGCTATGATCCTCAGATAATCTAAGTTTCTTGCCTGGGGCACTTTTTAGCAGCCCTCAGACCAATTACAGTAGATCAACTACACCATACCAGGTGCTTCACCTTTTGCCAACAGCATCACTGCCATCGCTTTTAGCTCTCCCTGCTCCAGCACTCTCTCCTGTGCCCATGTCTGGAGGTGCAAAGAACAGGTAGCTGCAGGTCTACACTGGGAAACAGGAACAAGAAGGCTTCCTGTTCACTATCCCTAACCCTTGGGGACTTAGATCCAATACAGAAAACTCCCAAACTGGATCAACAATCAGTTGAGAAAGATGGCTACATGAGGCTGGCACCCTCTTTTCACCCATATCCATCCCTTTCACATTTTCTCCACCAGATGGCCAGGCAAGAGACCACAGCTTGTTTGTTCTCCAAGACTGCTCACACCCAAACTCTAGTCTTGCACAGTCCTAGGCTTGCCTGGCACCTTTTAAACAAGTCCATCAAGGCTGCCCCATCTCACCAGCACAGTCCAAAGACGAAATAGCTATTTGTGTATGAGCAGAATGGGGAGGCTAATTCATCTAAACCTCTGGGAGCCTTTGGGGAACCTAAGAAAGGCACTGCCTTCTGTCTCTCCATCAGCAGCCCTCCATCTGAGAAATCTGGGCCACCCAGAAATCCTTGGAGATAAACAATACATAAAATCAGTAGATCTGTTGTTTTCACAATCATCTGAATAATGTTTCTGGGCACTCCCCCCCTTCAATTATCTTATGTTGGGTGTTCAAGCTATGGCCTGAAAGCAGCATCTCATGTCAAACTAATTGACCTCAAAGACATCCTACTGACCAAGGCACACATCTTCTCACAAGGCAAGTGTGGTCCTGCCCATCCTCACCAGGCAGACAAAGCACCCTTAAGCACCCTATCTGGAAGATGTGGTGCTGTGGTCTAACTACAACAGGCCAAAATTTTCCCTCTAGGACCTAGAAGATTTTTATGTCCACATGACTACCTGAGTGGAAAGTCACAAGAGTCGGGTGCCAACCTGATTCACAGCACTGCCACTTCATTGCTTGCCTTTGGGCAAGTTATTAAACCACTCCAAGAGATTCAGCCTCCTCTTGAAACAAGGGAACAATAACCTCTTACAGTTTCTGTGAGAATTAAATATGTCTGCCCTATAAAGTCAAAGACCTAGCACAGGTTTGTGCCACAAGAAGTACTAAAAACTGCCTTTCATCAGCACTGACAAGGTTCCAGGTAACACTCAGAGCTATGTTGAGTGCCTTAATTTATAATCCCAACTACCCAGTTGGAAGTTCTGGCAGAAAACCCTGCACTCAATCCCAGTGCTGCCACTTACTGGCCCTGTGGCCTTATATACAAGTCACTCCAGACATTGGTTGCCATGCCTGGAAAATGAAGATAACACATCCCAGACTGGCAAAGATAGCCAAGTATGATGGCCATGAAGTACCATGTACAGGGCAGTAATGGCTATCACTTCCCTTGCAACACATCCCAGGGAGGTGAAATATGGGAATTAACAAGTGTTCCACATTATCCAGCCAGGGCTTTTGGGCCTATTTCTCACAAATTCCCTCTGATTCCCCGAGACCTCAGCAGAGAGGCTTTTTAATTAAAACTTAAGGGCAACAATTATGCTTTGGGAGACACTGATCTGTACAATGAAGAACTAGGAAAGGCTGTGAGCTTTTCTCTGAGCACAGGCCTAGCTGGCTTCTTATTTGCTGTTCCTAGCTACAGAACTGGGCTGACAAGAAGAGCAGCCAGCCAGGTCAGAGGCTGCCCTCCCGGATTCCTGCCACCCCAGCGACCCATGGTTATTTTTGGCTGACAGTGCCCCACCACTGCAACCTCAAACCTGCCACCTCGCAAGCTGCGGCTGCCACCGGGCAAAACGCTCCTCCTTTTCAAGGGCACGGAGGAGGGAAGCTGGAAGGCCGCCAACTCCGCCTTGACGGGGGCCAGACTCAGGCAATTCCCACCCAAGCATCAGGGCACCCGCACCCGGAACTAAAGCATAGAGGCTCCCGGCCGGACCGAGGAGCAGCCTGGACATTTGTACTCCCGGCTTGGTCTGGCCCATTCTCCGGGCTGGAGCGGTTCCATCATAACAAAACACAGAGGGGGCCGGCGGCCCGCACTCGAGTCCCTTCCTTCCGCCCGGATCCCAGGGATCTTAGAGCCCCGTTCCCCGTAACCGCCGAGGGAAGACCCGGCGGCCAGAGGGAAGGCCAGCCTGGGCCAGAATCAAACTCCAGGCGGCGCGCGGCGGAGGTCTGCGGGCTAAGCCTCGAGCATGGGGCAGGGAAAGCCTTTCCAGGATAGCCTAGGTCGGACGCGACCCCAGCCTGCGGGCCCGTGCGAGGCCCAACGTGGATCCTCCCAGCCGCCTCGGAGGCCGCTGGGGCTCCGCCTCCAACACCGCGGGATCCAGAACAGGGGTCTGCAGTGACCGCCCTCCGGGAGAGAAGCGGCGGGTCAGGGGTGAGAGGTCGGGACCGCGGCCTGACGTGGGCCGAAGAGGGAAAAAGGGGACACGCCGAGACCCAACCGGGAGCCGAGGTTCCCGTACTAGCTTGCCCGCCCCTACCGACTCACCCTAGCCGCCCGGCAGCGGGCTCGGGCCCACACTCACCGTCTCCCAGGCTCCGGCTGCGGCTAGGCCCCACTCCCCACTCCGAGCGCCTCTTCCGCTTCCGGCTCCGGCCTCCGCCCGTGGCAGCACCGCCCCCTCGCGTGACGCGGCGGTCGGAGGCCCGGGCTCTACCCGGCCCAGAAGCCTGGCCGCTCTATCCCCCAGCTCGCAGGCTCTGGGGGACCTGCCTGCCCCGCTGGGGTCGGGGCCGCAGCGGTGGAGGTCTCTTCCGGGAGGTCTCGGGAGCAGCCTCGGGCCGCGGCCCGGCCCTCGCCGTGCTGTTGTGCACGCAGGCCCCCGAGGCCGCATCGGTGCGCGGCCGCGGTCGGAGGACGGCTCTGGGCCGAAAGGAGGAACCCACCGGACTGCCAGGCTGGGTCCGTTCCGCCGCCGCGGCCCGGCCGTGCTCGCCAGCCTCTTCCTGCGTGCAGAGAGGACCGGCATTGTTCTCCCGTGGCCCGGGAGGGCGCTAGAGACGAAGGTGGTCGGTGCTCCCGGGCAGGGGAAGGCGGGCGCGACTCCGCTTGCGCGCAAGAAGCAAACGACACATTCTGTTCCCGGCGTGTGCGGGATTTTTGAAAGTCTTGGCGCCACGCCCAGGCTCGCTCGAGCTTGCGGAGCAGTCTCCGGGAAGATCCCCGCGAGCCTCTGCGGTGAGGTCTGACCGAGAGCACGTCCTCTTCAACAGCTTAGAGCGTCTTGCTGCCAATCAGCATGGTTGCTGGGCTAGGAAACCCACGCCACACAAAAGCGCCGCGCCGCGCTCCGGCTCCGTCACTCGAGTCGCTCGGCCTCTGGCCTGAGGACACCCAGACCAGACCAGACCCTCCCACCTGCGATCCTACGCTTTGTCGTGGCAGGATCACAAGGTCCTATTTTTCCAAAAGAGAAAACAGGTCGTAGTCCTTTGGGAAGGCCTCGCTTTGACGGCGTCCCCGCCCCCGCGCGTCGCGCAGCCAAGCGGGCGGGCGCGGCGCCTAATTGCCCCACGCCACGCGAGGCCCGTGAGGCTGGAGCGGCCGGCCAGGGCGGGGCATCCCTTAGGAGCTGATTCAGCGGGGACAGCCAGGGTTACCCAGGTGCCCCTTCCTCGTGCACAACGAGTTGCGCGCCCATTAGGCTCTAGCGTCCCTGATTCTCTCCAGTGCTGAAACTCTGTAGAGACCTTGGCCTCTGGCTCTGACCTAGTGGCCTGGCATCTTCATCACCACGCAAGTAAGCAACAGTGATTTGAGTAAAAAAAAAAAAAAAAAAAAAAAAGCTGGGTGATTACGTTTGCTAAAATCCTCCACCTGGCCCCTTGGTCACCTTCCAAGCACGCACTCATTTAATAGCCGCTTAAGCTGCTTCTGCCCACCCCTTTAGTTCCCAGCCTATGAGCCAAAGATACTGAAAAACCCAGGCATCAGAAGATGGTCAGCTCCCACCTGAGTTCCAGGACCACACTAACAGAATTTCATCCATGCACAGGTTTCTGTGGTGTCTTCACCTCCCATTAATGTTGCCCACTCGCGTTTCCATGGCTTCGGGAATCCAGTATCCTCCAGTTTAATGCAGACATCCTCAAAAAGCTCCTGTCTCCCTCCTACCCCAAGCGGCTGGAATTTGGGTAGCTTAGGCAGTCTTCCTGCTTGCCATTCCTACCATGGAAAATCCAGGCAATCTGCCTGCAGCGCCCCCTCTCCCCCCTCGCCAGAAAGCACCTTCTTGGAGACATGGAAAGGGAGCTATCTCCTGGATCCCCCATCCTTTCCAGAAGCTGCAGCTTGGCCTTCCTCTTTGAGGGTCTCCCATTAGGGCTTCATTCTCTTGTCTCTTCATAAAAGAATTCACACCTATCAGAAAGCAAGAATTGGTCCCTAAGTTAAGTTGGGTTGACTCACTTCTCTCTACATAAATACATACCTCGTCTCTCCAGTACTCTGCTGAGAGGGAACTCCAGCCAGGCCACCCCTAAAGGAGGCGTGTGCTCACCCACTGCCTCTAGGCCCCACACTTTTCCCAGCCTGTGCCCTGCACCCACGAAGTCCTTTCTGTATGACTGAAACCTGCAGCATGACTTCAGGACACCAAGAAGATGCCCTATTCTGCTTTTACTCAACCCCCACAGCTCCTCTTTTCTCCTCCTACCTTTTTTACCCAGCAGATTCCTGGGCCTCAGGGCTTTCTCATCTTGCATTCTCCTCTGTCATATCCAGCATTGTCCTGCCTAGGATGAGTTGGTGCACTTTTGAGCCTCAGCCCCAAGGTCACCTCCCTGGAAGGCATCCTGGGAGAGGTCAGGTTCCCCTTCCACGTGCTGTGATGCCATCCTCCTTTAGCTCCTCACCCAACAGTCTGGCTTGGAAGCCCATGAACCTTTTAAAACAAGCTCAGTAGACCCCTGCTTCTCTTAGAGGACAAGAGGCAGCCTAATCGTGGAAAGTCCCTCACTCCTACTTGGGCCCAGTTAGAGTTGAGTTGCAGGTGCTGTGCCAGGGTTAGTACAAGGCTCAGTCCTTGTGGTCTGTTTTAGAGGCCTTGGGTGGTGCTGATGTAGGAAGACAACCAGGAGGGGCTACAGGAATGGGCCTGGTGTGGAGGGAGTCTACCTGCTTAGAGGAGCAGGGGGCCTTCTGGAAGGTGGTGCCAACCTGAGAGGGATAAAGTTTTGAGGATATAAGGTGTGCCAGGGCCCTGAAGGGTGGGATAGGAGAGGGGCCTGGGCCAGTTGCTCAAATGGAGACATCTTCTAGGCCCTTCCTAAAGCTGGAGCAGGAGACCTGGAGCCTAGGAACGGAGGGTCCCAGAGTCTCCCACATCCTGTGAGTGGATGAAACTCCAGGAGGTCTTGGCCCAGCCCTGGTAGGTAAAGGGTCTGGTGGTGGTAAGAAAAGGTGAAACCAGCTGAACTGCTAGCTCATGAGTCCATGTCACCACGAAGGGTAGGAGCTGAAGCCAGAGAAGCATCAGATGAGGGCTTCTGATTTCCCATATCATAAAGTAGTAGCTTGCAAATGTCCACCTGCGCCCTTCAGTTTCCAGATTCCGTGCTCGGAGGAAAATCACTCGGCTGTGGCAGAGTTATGGAAGGTGGGACCTTGAGCCAGATAGCCCTGGGTACAAACTTCAGGCTTTCCAGGACTGCCATCATGACCTGAGACATCCATGATCCCATTTTCAGCTTCTGTTCCCCTCCCAAACTGGCTCTTGTGAGCATCAGACAAGGTCTCGTTGATTGGGGAAGACTGTCTGCAGTCAGCACCCATAGCTCAGGAAGCCTGGAACTGAGAACTGGATGGGTTGAGGTTATGTTTATGTGGCATCTGAATCAAGTCATCAAGGGACCCTCACCAGGGAGAGAGGTGGAATGGGCCCCAGTTCTACATCTCAGCTCAATACATAGGAGCCAGGACTGCTCTATATCCATGAACTGCAGGGCTTACTGCACAGTGTCTGTGGACCACATACCCTCCCCTGCCAGCTGTCCATGGCACTTCTGCTACCTGTGGCCACTGATCTGTATCCACCTACCGAGCATCATTTAAGGACTCAGGTAAGTGTAGGGAATCCAGTGAAGTAACCCTCTGGCACCAGGTCACAGGATGGCTCCTCTCTTCCTGGCAGGTGCTCAGACAGAGTCTCAAAGTGGGACAGGAGGCAGTCAAAGGAGCTTCAGGTCAGACTGGCAGAGAACAGGTGGCAGTAGACCATGCTTGGCAGCCACCTGTGAGCAGTACCAGAGGCCCTCTTGGAGCAAGCCCAACTTCTGCAGAAGTGTGAGTACAGCTGGGTTAAGCCAGGCCTGCTGGGAGCCCAGCGGAAATGAATTTCTCTCCTCTGGGTCCTTCTTGCCTACCTGCATGAAGTCCCAAGGAAGTCTTCTAAACTGACAAGGTCTCCTTACCAGGAAGAAAGCTCCAGTGTGCTCAGAGCTTCTGCCCACATCTGGATTCATATTCTCAGAGTCAGGGAGTCTGAAGGAGAACGGGGAATGGGGAACGGAACACCCTACAGGGAGGCCCCGCTGAATAGCCTCTTGTGGCTGTCCTTGGAGCTGTGCTTATATCTGGGAGCATGTGCTGGGTGAGGCTGGGGCACTCATTGGCTGGAGATAGAGGAAGGGTCAGGATTCCTGTGCTCAGTGGACAGAACTTCCTTATTTAATCAGATAAAGTGGCTGTCCACAGAGATAGGGAGGTGACTGTAGGCTGAGGCTTCCTGGTAAGTTCGCCACAATCCCTGCTCTATGCAAGGGCATTATGGGTAGAGCCACTTTGATTGCCAAGATACCTGAGTGCTGGAGCCCCAATACCCTGGCAATGAGGTTGAAGTCTGTCGACAAGGTTCTAGACTCCCCAGCGGGGAGCCATTCTGCCCCTTCCTCCCCTTTGCTGTAATGGCGACAAAAGTCTTCATTATGTCTGCATGGCCTAGTAATACCTTAGCTGGCCGGTGTTAGCTGAGAAGGAGAAGCGGCCATTTTTTGCTCAAGAGTAATTGTCTTTGTAAAATATCTTGCAGGCTTCTAAGTCCCGGCATGTGTAAAGCTACCCATTCATATTGATAGTAACAGACAGAAGCAAAAGGGGCCTAGATAGAGAAAAAATAAATATGCACCAAACAGCTAAAAACTGTAAAATAGAAACCTTCTTTGCCTACATGGCACTCTGCTCTGTTTGGGGCAGATGGAGATATTATTCAGCTAACAGTATTAAGACAAATATTCTTAGTAAACAAGATAAGTCGCAGGAGGAAGGACTCCTAACCCCCATCCTGGGCGTGACTACATCTACATACGAAACCTCTGAAGGCCTGAGCAACATCTGCATATCAAAAAACTATTTGGCTTTTTAAACCTCTTCCCAGAGCAATTCTCTCTCTTTCTGGTGTGGCCCCTTTCCCTGGTAATGTATATTGTAAGTCTCTCCCTTCTTCTCTTCTTGGTGTGGTTTTTCCACTGACAAGGCGCATTGCATTGTCAGTCTCTCTCTTGCCCCTCTCTTTCCTTAATATGTACACTGTTAATTCTCCTATTAAAAACGCTCCTGCGTTTTACTTCTAAAGCGTGTTCCACGTGTCATTTTAAAGCGCGATCATGCATGTCATTTCCTCGGGTCCCATAAAAGAACGAACTACCCTGTTCGTTTGTCATTCCTCATTTTTCCTGCGCTCGTACTCCCTCCTGCATAGAGTTTCCGTGAACTCATTTGTGGGAAAGGCTGGTTGGTTCCCTCCACACCTGAGTATTTAATGACTTGGTGTCTCAGCCCATTGATGACCCTCATGGATCCACTGCTCTCTACCTGGCATGGGTGACACTCAGGACCCAGTTGAGAAGCCCATGTCCTTAGCCTTTCTATTCTCTAGCATTCCACAACAAAATCGCCCCCCCCCCCAGTCCTCTTGTTGCTGGCCTGAGCTCTGGAGCCATCTGCAGCTGCAAGAGAGAGAGGTGGTGTGGCTCAGCTGGGGGTGAAGAGTGCACATCTGAAGCTCTGTAGATAACCCCTCAGCAGCCCGCCTTTACCCCACCCTGCCTGGCTATGAGCCACACTACCTTGTGTACAAACCATGACTCAAGACTCTTGCCAGTCCATCAGCTGGGCCCCTGCCTAGGAATCTGTTTTATCAGAGGCTGCAGACTCTATGCTGCCTGGTGGGGTAGGGAGGCTGAGCCAGCATTCCCCAGCTGCTGTGCAAGCCTGCTGCCTTCAGCCTTCTTCCCAGTAGGTGGAGTGCTCTCTAGCCCACCTGGAGCAGGAGAGGCATCTGCTGTGGGGACCCCAGGGACAACAGGAGTGGAAGAGACCAGACCAGAAAACAAGAGAGGGTGGGTGGGGTCTGAGAGGAAACAAAAGTGGCAGAGGACGGACAGACAGACAGACAGACAGAGGTGGGAAAGACTCAGCAGCATTTGGACCAGATGTGTTGACAGCCTTGAGACCCCTAGGGTAGGATGACACCAAAGGCCCCCTCCCAAGAGGATGTATGGCAAAGTGCTGCCCCCAGCTCTGTTACAGCTTCTACCCTGCCCTGTGCTTTATTCTCTGGCCTTCCATCTTGAAGCAGGACCCAAGGAAGGAGTGCAATATGTAGGCTTTTACCGAGGCTGAGGGACCCCTTTCTCAGCCTTTCATCATCCAGCCCGATTTCCCCTGGTCAGATAGAGAAATTGAGACCACCCGGTAGGAAGAGCTTACATAGATGCACAATTCAAGTTGCAGGAGGTCCCAACCACAACATGCCCCTTGTGTGGGAGAGGGCCCAGGATCTTGTACTATATATCCATAGCAAATGCTGAGGCCTGGCCTGCAGATCCAGAGCAGAGCTGGGTGATGACAGGGCTAGGTGCTCCAGGGCCCAGGCAGAGTATTCCTGGAGGTAGAAGCTGAGGCCTCTGCCCTGGCTCTGGAATGACCTTTGTGTGCAGAAGCATCATCTGAAGCTCACCTAGGTCCCTCAAGACCCCAGGTAGGAGAACTCTGAGTACAGAGTGGGCCCCAGCACATATATGCCTGGTGGCAGAGAGAACAGGGCCTAGTCCTATTCCTGAGGGCTTCTGAGGCTGGGCAAGGGGTACTAAGAGCAAGTAGAAAAGAGAGTAACAGGTGAGACCAACTGATACAGGCCTCCACACAGGGTAACTTGAGATTCATCTACACAGCAGTTCGAAGACCTGGCCCACTGTGTTGGTTGGCAGCCCAGTGCAGGTCCAGAGTGGAAGTTGGTCTATGGCAATGTCTCTATAGCTAGAATGGTCAGAACATACCACCTGGAAGGGTTGGAGTAGTGGTTTGAATAAACATGACCCCCACAGACTCCTATATTTGAATGCTCACCAGGGAATGGCATGGTCTGAAAACATTAGAAGGATTAGGAGACGTGGCTTTGTTGGAGTAGCTGTGGCCATGTTAGAAGAAGTGTGTAGCTGGGGGCTGGCTTTGAGGTTTCAAAAGCTGGTGCCAGGCCTAAGTGCTCTCTCCCTTACCCCCCCACCCCTCCCCTTCCCTTCCCTCTACCTATAGGTCAGGATGTAGCTCTGTTACTTCTCCAGCACCATGTCTGCCTGCTCCCATGCTCCCCACCATGATGATAATGGACTGAGGCTCTGAAGCTGTAAGCAAGCCCCCAATTAAATGCTTTCTTTCCTAAGAGTTGCCTTAGTCATGGAGTCTCTTCACAGCATAGAACAGTGACTAAGACAGTTGGGTTCCCAAGAAAGAGTGGCTCAAGGGTTCCAGGAGGAGGAGGAGACTGCATGAGTAAACCCTTCAGGGCTAACCTGGCCCACAACCTTGGCAGAGTCTGAGCCACTATTGTGGGGTGTGCTGGGCTCTTCCATGTAAACAAGAGACTCAGAAGAGCTGGGCCAGAGCCACAGACAGTGAGCAGGTTGCTACTGGGCTTGTTTACTCTCTAGCTCAGAAAAGAAAAAAGAAAGACAGAAAGAAAGAAATATTCACCACCTTTGTTGGCAGCCTGAACCTGGGACAGCAGGAGCTGATGGTGAGCTGGACTAACATTTCAGCACAGTGTCCCTGAACCTAATTCCCCAGCTCTCTCTGCCTTAACAATATATACTCTGAGCAAAGTTCCCAGAAGTCTAAGCTGCACGAAATCACAAGGACAAGCTGCATGTGGCAAAATTAAGTTTTTCATAGCAACATGTAAACAAATCCTAGCCACCAGTAGCAAATAGTCTAAATCAAATTCACTCTAATCCACTATACCTGGGATGGACGCAAACACATTCCAAAAAACATTCTGTGTTTTTAGAGAAACCAAGATCACAAAACGCCTTCAAAACATCTCACTACAAGGGTCTGCTTGGAACAGCTGCTTCAGCTACAGGGAGAGCTGTCAGTGTTAGGGGGCACGCTCAGGCCCTGGAGGTAGGGTGTACCCAGCTGCTTAGGAAGAAGAAGCAGTGCCAGCAGCACTGAGAGTGGTCTCTGGCCAGGAGACCTGGTAGATGGCTGCTTGGGCAAACCCCTAGAGTGTGCAAGCTAGGCTGGGAGGGCTCCCTGTTCTCACAGAGTGAGATGGGCCCATTGGGAAGAGGTGGTCCAGCTTCCATCTCAGCTCTGTCACTGGTTAGTAAGAACGGTCAGAGGAGTCCAACCCCCTTTCCTTGTATCTGTGTTCCTGGTGGTCACATCCTGGCTATTTTATGAAGCTCTTCGGGAAAAGTTTAGTTTCAAAAAGCCTTATCTCAGTTGGACATGGTGGCATATTCCTGTAAACCTAAAGTAGAGGCAGAAAGGTTAGGAGTTCAAGGTTATCCTCAACTACACAATGAGTTTGAGGCCAGCATAGGCAACAGGAGACCTTGTCTCAAAGAACCGAGGAAAGAGAAGTTCTGTCTCCACTACTCATGGCTGAGCACAGAGGCAGAGTAAAAGGACCATGGTTGCTCAACTCATGATGTGCAGAGGCTAACGTGCCAGGACAGAGGACTTCTGGCCGTGCAGGAGACACAGAGGAGACCCGTTAGCCCAGCTAACAAGGCAATGAGGACATCTACCTTTGAAAGAATAAACGGGTGGGGTGGAATGACCTAAAGCCAATACAGGGTCCAGAGTGCATCATTTCTATCAGCACACCCCAGTTTCTGGAAGGTACCAGTGTCCCTTACGAGGGAGCAGGAGGAGCAGGAATCACCTCCCATGTTGCTTCATGAGGAGGGAGCGACTGTGGGGTCTGGCCTTCCCAGATAGGTGCTCTCTCCACTTCTTTCTGCTGTCCATTCTTTTCCCAACTGCAACAACGAGGCTCTTCCCTAGCTTTATCCTCTGCCTCCTCCTTCCCCTCTCTGTCTCCCATCATGGAGCTCCCGTTCATTCACCATTCATTTGGTAAGCATCTATTACACACCCGGGCCTCTCCTTTGTGCAGAACCCATGTTAGAACAGCCTGCTCCTTGCCTCCAAGTTTACTGCTTGAGGACACACAGGTCAAGAAACAAGCAATTACAATTTAGTGTGCCCTTCTGAACCTCTGAGCTCTCCCTGAGAGTTGACAGGCATTTCCCAGGGGGAAAGCTGGAATACAGGGCACTTCAGGAAGAGCAAGCAGTATGTTCAAAGGATGGAAGAAGAGGGAGACTGAGTGGGAGCTTGTAAATGATCCCGAGCCAGGCTGGGCTGTGAAGCAGCTCCTGAAGACACACGCATGAACAAACATCTGCTCGCTCAAGATGGGGAATTGAGGACAAAGTACGGATACCACCCAAGTCCAATTTTGTGAAAGCAATGAGTTTACTGGGGTTTCTTAGAGGAGTGAGGGGTGATTCTCAAGAGCAGGAACAACTAAAGGCAGCTGTGTCGCTGGAAGCCCACCCCTGCGCTGGTGACAGTTCTTGAAAGCTGGAAACCCGGAGCTCACTGCGCAACTCAAAGGCAGCTCCACTGACAGGTGGAGTGTGCCAGTCTCAGGGTGCTGCTCAGCAGTCCTTATTGCTTACAGAAGCATGGGGAGGAGGGCTAACATTCCTTTCAGGGACTTCATGGAGCTTTTTGAGTTATTTACTTCCTGAGTCTTAAAGAGGGTCCCTCTGAGATGGGGTATTTTATCTCTGGGGAAGCTGCTGCACGACAGCTGGTGAGACGGCTCAGGAGGGACCAGCGTTTGCACAAGCCTGAGACCTGAGTTCATGCCTAGAGCCCACATAAAGATGGGAGGAGAGAACTGACTCGTAACGTTGCCCTCTGGCCTCCACATGTGCACATGAACACACAAATAAAAAACATCCTGTCCCAGATGACAAGTGAAATTGGTGTGTGTGTGGGAACCAAATAAAGGCTGAGGCACCTTAGGCCCTGACACCCCCCAACCCAGTTGCTGCCTCCTCCTGGCAGCCTTTTCTCTTTGGTCTCCTGGGGCAAATGCAGGTGTGCACAGACTCACCTGAGTTGTGCATATGTGTTCCCACAGACACATCACATATAAACACATTTGTCCAGCAGTATGCACACGGAGCATGGACACCCACAAGGGAGTCCTGGTGTTAACAATACTGTAAGGGCAAGGACGGGGTCCACACAGAGCCACAGGCTCTGCTCAGGCTGACCTGCTGATATGGCTGGAAAGGATGGGAGAGGCGACTGGCTAAGGACTCACCTTAGTGCAGGCCTTGGCTCCATGTCTGTCAAAAGAGTATAGCATAGAATGTGGACCCCAGTTCATAGAGCCCCATGGGATGTGGTTCATGGGCCATAGACTGAGAGCACCAGAGTACTCTTTCTTCTACCAGGCAGAGGCTTGGCCAGGAGGAACAGCAGCTGGACAGGAGCTGGCTGCAGCCCTTGCTATGCCATCTGATTAGCAAAGGCCCTGCACTTGGGGCCCCAAATCCTCCAACAAGTTCCGTCTTCCAGTTACATTCCTTGGTTCAAGTTCAAGGCATGGATGAGGAGTGTGCACACTGGTCTGAAATCCTGGCTCCATATCCCTTTGTGACCTTGGGCACGTCACTGGTACGTCTCTGTGCCTCAGCTGTAAAAACTGAGGACAGCTCTCCTCATCACACTTTTTTTTTTTTTTTTGAGAGTTTCATGTGCACAGTTATACGTGTAGCTAATACTATCACATGCTTCCTGCAAGGGTAGCCACACAAGAAGAGAAAGTTCCCTTTGAAATCAGGATTGTTTGGGTCCTGCCCAAGAGCCACCATGCTACCATGTGAGGGTCTGATCCTTGCTCCCCCTGTTTTGGTTTACTAGCCAGCCAAACCCCTCAGCCTGGGTGCCCAAAGCAATTCTGCAGGCTGGAATTTCAATGGCAGAGCCTGCTGCAGATCCGCTGCTGTGGGCTCCTGGCTGCTGGCTGTGGGATCCTGCAGCCTCTGTCAGTCCTGTCCCCTGGTCCCTGCCCTCACACCCAGGCTCCCAGGCCATAGCTGCTTCTGAATTTACCTTTCCCTTCTGTAAAGATCGCAGTAACATGGGATTAGGACATAGTTAAAGGACCTCCTTTTACCTTGGTTATCATCTCCAAATATGGTCATATTTTGAGGTGTAGGAAACTAGAAATTCTTTTTTAGGGGACACAGCTCAGCCCACAACACCCCCACCTTACTTCCTGCTGCTGTCTTGTTGGGTGGGTGGGTGTGAACTCGGATCTCAGGAAGCAGCTACTCTGTTTCTTTTTTCTCCTTACATGACCCCAGGAGGATCACAGCAGCAAAGGCCCTGGTGTTCAGAAGACAGTCGTGCGCACTGCTCGAGGTGCCTACTTCCTCCACAGACTGAGCCATGGTGAGGGCAGGCCAGGCTAGGCTGCAGTGTAGCGCTAATGGCAGTGGGGCCCCGCCCAACCTCGAGAGGGGTATGTGGGCCTGATAACAGGATGCAATTTGCCCCTCACAGGCTTTCCTTGGCCAGCAACAGGAGCAGGACGCAGGTTCAGGGGAAAGAAATCAGCTGGCTGTTGGGGCTTAAAGGAGCCAGGAGCATCAGGTAGATGACCCCACATGAGATCAGGACTTCCAACGAACCCTTTTGGAGGACTCCAGAGCTCTTGCAAAACAGTGGGAGGTACAGGCACTGCCAGTTAGTTACCAGCACCCTTTTCCTTATGGAACCTCAGCTTTTCTTTCTGTTAATGGGTCCCAAACTCTCTGTCCAGGTCCCTGTAGTCCCTGAGCATTCAGACAAGGCATATAGGGGGCTTCAGGGGCTGCAGCAGTTACTCTATTCCAGAAGTGGACCTCCGGCATGGGCAGATGTAACACCATGTGTGAGGGCAGGGCCAGGATTTGGCTGCTGCTGGTACCAGAACCTAGTGTCAGCTGCTAAGATCGAGAATTGGTCCCCTGGTCAGTATAACCTGAGCCCACACCCAAGGACAGGGACATGAGAACCTGAACAATTCAGCTAACTAGAAGGAAGGTGTGTCTCTCACAACAGTCCAGGTACCCCCATGTCCTTGGACCTGCCCCTTCCCAGAGGCAGACCTCTGCAGAGGCCCCAGGTCAGTTCCTGGAGTCCAGTGGAAGGTGGGCTGCTGTGGAAGTTTGTTTTTTAGTTATGTATAAAATAATTGTTTTGTGTACCATCAGGTGAGAGGCTGCCTAGGTCTTGGCATTTTGTATTGTCAGCAAGTGTTCCATTTATGTGGGGGATGTTTGATTGGTTATGATCTGTGTGTGCTATCAGTAGAACACCAGAGGAGTTCTGGATCAATAAAAACACCTGAGCTCAAATGCTTGGGGTTCCATTGTCCAGTATGGTTCTTGCTATGATGGTGGTTCCTTCTGCTGAGGTCTGGCAGAGTTTGTACGTGTGAATTTGCCTCCCTGTCTTCCTTGGTGAGCAGCCACAGTAGGTGTACAACTACAGTGGGCCCCAGTTTGGCTTCTCTTTGGGGATCACACAGGTGTTTTTCTCATATGGGCACTGGCTATACCCCACTCCCTCAGCCTGTGGTAACCACTGAAGACTCTCCCTTGGGTCCACCAGACATCATGGATTCCATAAACTCCTGTTCCCAACTCTACTTCTGGGTGGGCACCATGCTGTCTTCTGGGATCAGATACCCACCGTGGGTCCACTGGGAACAGTGCTCAAGGGTCTCTAAGGAGTTGGGACACTCAGTGACCCAGTGGTCTCCCTGACTCCACAGAGTGGGGCCTATGTCAGTAGAGTGGGCCACTGACTGTGGTCAGACACAGTGATGGTCAGAATGCAGTGGAGACAAAGGGACAGGACACACCCCAGTAGCTGCTCTGTGTCCCATCACCCAGAGGCTGCAGGAGCTAGAGTCTGCAAGCTCAGCTTCAGCAGAAGCCATGGGCAGAGAGAGCTCAGGGGGCAAACTGGGGTAGGCTGTCACAGTCACCTTCACAGATGAGAGTTGGCCCAAGGTTGCCTGAACACCAAACGCTAAGCTGGGGCAGGGCCTAGGGGTCAGATTTCCAGGTACAGGACACAGCTCCGGGCTCCCTCTGCCCTGTGGATGGAGTCTTCTAGGGCCATGCTGGACCCTTGTCTCCAGGAACTGGAGGAGCTGAGCCTGAAGACACCAGAAGTACAGGTACATCCGGGCTGGAGGCAGGGCACAGAGCAGGTTAGCAAGTGTACAGAGTGAATAGGGAGTGGGGTCGCTCACAGGGCCACACATCCTTCCAGAACCAGGCTGCTCTGCCTTCACACCTCCTAAGGGGCCAGGCAATTTACAGTCTTGCAGGGAGGACCCTACATGAAGCAGAGGGTACCAGAGGCCAAGGCTGTGTGGGCGCTGGAGGAAGCCTGTGGAGGGAGATGGAAGGACCTGGGCAGGTAGAACAGAACTACCCTGGGCCGGCTTCAGGAGTCCCTGGGCAGCATCAGGCATGCATCCCTGGTTATTTTGGGACTCCAGTAAAAAGGAAGCTATGAGTGAAGCATAGAGGGTTGGGAGGAATGTTCCAGATTTTCAGTTGTGTGTGCAATGTGGAAGAGTGAGCCGTTTCACTCCTCTCCCAGAGCTCGCCATCGGACCCTGTGTCCAGTGCCAGTGAGGCCTCTTCTCTAGGTGCATTCATGGCTGTAGGACCTCTGAGAGGATGGGGCCTTGACTCCTGCCAGCAACGTGGGCTTTGAGGAAGGACCAGATCAAGACAGGAGCAGGTTCTGCCTCTCTCTGTCTTAGGCTTCCCTGCAGGAGGTGGACCTCAATAGCTAGTGCAGCACCAGGTTGAGCTGGAAAGGGTCTAGAGCCTCCACGCTGTGGCGTGAGCTCTGGAGGCTGTGCAGGACCAGGTACTCAGTAGCTACACCCAACTCTGTCTCTTCCAGGGCCCCAGGTTCCCTCAGGCCTACCCTGGGGCGTAACTAGCCATCTACCTTCCTTTCTCACACCTGATCAGTCAAGACTTCCCACATTCAGGGCTTGGGTCAGGGGTGTATTCATCACCTGTCTCCCGTGTCACACAGTAAGCACAGCCAGCTGGTTCCTCTTCTGGAGAAGGAGCTTGTGAACAAGTGAGGACTTGGGTGGAGGAGCTCCCACACTCCAGAATCTGCAGCAGGTAGGCAGGGGCCTTCTGGGGACATAAGCCTTCAAGAGGGAGGTAAAGTTGTGGAGGTGCGTGGCCTGGGCCGGATGACTCTCCTGATAGTCCTTTTCTGAACCAGAGGACCTCACTGGCCAGAGGATCCAGGGAGGAAGACAAGGAGCCGGGGCCGGGACTCAGGATGTTGGAGGGCCTAGGTGACAGATGGGAGGAGAGTGGCCTTCCAAGTCCAGAAGCTCTGGGCTCACGCTGCACCACTGAGCACTCAGGGAGTAGAAGCCAGGGTAGCCTTCTTCAAACCTATTTCCTTGTTTGTACAATAGGGACAATGACAGCCCTTGCTGTTTAGAATTGACGATGACACTGGCAATGCTATCTTCTTGCTCCCTCCAGTTTCTTCCTGTAGTGGGATCCTGTTAGACTGAGTCAGGCCCAAGTCAGGAAATAGGGGTGCATGCTGGGACCCACTGCACGCGGGCTTCAGTCACAGTTTGTTTTATCAGATGTCTAGTAGACAGGATTCATTAGCACACCTTACCAAAGTGAGAAACAGTATGGAAGGCCACCAGTGGTCACTGTCGTGACACCCACTGAGTGGCAGCAGTGCCTACTTGTGCTCAGGCAATTCCACTCTCGCTGAGGTCCTTCGTCTTTGAGACCCTGAGTAGAGGGAGCTCCATGGAATGGGGCTCCTGTCCTTTGCCTTTAGAAAAGTGGTCAGCACCCCCAAAGGGATCTGAGTGACTCCAGGCATTCTGGGACTTAGGAAATTATGTCCCCAGGGAGTAGGACTGATGCTGCTCTCAACACTAAGGGCTTCAGGGTCTCATTGGAGCCCCTAAGGGGCGCCTCTGGAGACCTACTAAAGGGGTGCAAGGAGTGACTGCCTCCTTGAATAGCCCAAGTGCAGATATGCTCTGTGACATAGTCTCTCACTAGCAAACTGGAGGGAAAGAAAAGGTTAAAAGGGTATTTCCAGCTGGGGCCTTTGCTTGTTCTCAGTGAGTTCATCAGCTGCTTCCCTTTTCTGCCCCATGCCTAGGTACTTGTGTGTCTCTTGGTCTCTCTTAGTGTCAGCCTCTGCTCATCTGTTCCCAGGCTCCAGTCCCAGTCCTGGAGGCCAGGAGAGCACCTGAAGACAATTGGGAGGCAGGGGACAAACCCAGGCACTGTAAAACTGGCCCTGAGTATCGAGGACTGTTCCAGCCATGCTCTAACAAGTTCAGAGTCCCAAGTCAACCCAGCCTATTTCTAGGATATAGGTGGACCTGGCATAGGGAGCCGGGCCCATGGAGGAGCAAGGACTCCTTAGGGAATAAGCGCTATGGCTATGGTGTGGGAGGTCGTTACAGTCAGAGGTCTCTTTGGTAAGCCCTGTCCTTGTTCCCTGTCTGCCACAGGGCCTAAGCTGCCTGCATTGAAACTGCTAAGGTTACTGATTCTTGGTGGATGAGGGCATGCGCATGCCCCTTTCCCAGTGGATCCTTTGGCTAGGAGAGCTGGTACAGATTGACCAGTGTGTGTATGTGTGTGTGTGGAGAGGGTTTTAGGTAACTCAGTAAGTTAGTGTTTACTGATGCCTCATGTAGCTACATAATTCCCCTTCCAAGCAGGAAGACTGCTAGAAGAGTGGCTAGTTTTATGTCAGTGTGACACAATGCATAGTCATCAGAAAGGAGGGAACTTCAACTGAGAAAACATCTTCACAAGATTGGGCTGCAGGCAAGCCCATAGGACATATTCTCAAATAGGGGTTGATGGGAGAGGGCCCAGCCCATTGTGGGTGGTTCCATCCCTGGGCTGGTGGTCTTTGGTTTTATAATAAAGCAGGCTGAGCAAGCCATGGGGAGCAAGCCAGTGAGCAGCACTCTTCCACAGCTTCTGGGTCAGCTCCTGCCTCCAGTTTCCTGCCCTGTTTGAGTTCCTGTTCTGACTTCTTCCAATGGTGAACTGTGATGTGGAAGTGTAAGCCAAATAAACCCTTTCCTCTCCAAGTTCTTTTTGGTTATGGTGTTTCATCACAGCAACAGTAACCCTACCTAAGACAGAAAATGGCACCATGATAGTGGGGTATGGCTGTAACAGACCTGACCATGTTTTGGGGAGTGTTATGGAAGGACTTTGGAATGTTGGTCTAGAAAAACCATTGAGTGTTGAGAGCTCAGTGGGCTGTTCTGTAGGAGCTTGGAAGATAAGAATGTTGAGAGCAGTAAAGAAGATGGGGGCCTGGTTTGTGAAGTTTCAGAGGGAAGCAAAGCCTCTACTGGGCCATTTGAGTGAAGAATCTGTGGTGTCTGGTCCTCTGGGGATGAAGAATGATTAATGAGATCCTGCATCCTTGAAGTGATGTCTTTGGTTTACTGGGACAACTGATGCTGGTTAGCTGGAATTGAGAAACTAGTGGTGGTTAAGAAGAGACCAGCATCACCGAGGTGAAATCTTCTGGGAAGCGTTTCCCAACAGTCAGCACGCAGAAGCTGTGTTCCAGGTGGCAAAGGCTGTACCTTGCACTGGCAACTGACTTGGTAGTATAAGAGTCACCCAGGTGGAACCGGTTTTGAAGACATGAAGGGTCATGGAGTGCAGCTGAGGCTTGGCCCTGTGAGAGGCCAGGAGAGGCCACTGGTGAAGGTGCAGCCTCAGTGGTAGTTGAAGGCCCAGGATTGAAGGGGCTATGCATAGAAGTTGAAGCTTGGCACCATGAAAAGAGCCCAGGAAAGGCTATTAAAGAAAGTGCAGCCCAGATGCAGCAAGGGACCCCAGCATTTTGGAGATGCTGGTACCATGGTGTAACTACCGGAAGCAGGAGTGGTAGAGTGGAGCCAACCAAGCCTAGAGACAAGCTGAGTGCTGCAGTGGTGGAGACAGAGATGTGACCCAAGCCCTTTGGAAGAGCCTAGAAGATTGTGAGCAGATCCCAGGTTAGACGCCGAGTCATTTGCACAGTTGGGGCTTGGTTTTGCTTTGATCTGATTGTGATTGTGCTCCTTTTCTTCCCTCTTGAAGAAAATATTTATTTTTGATTTTATAGGAGTTCACAGTTGACTGATTTTTTTCTAACGACTTACTTATTTTTATCTTATGTGCATTAGTGTTTGCCAGCATGCATGTCTGTGTGAGGGTGTCAAATCTCCTGGAACTGGAGTTCATACAGTTGTGAGGTGCCGTGTTCTTAACCTCTGATCCATCTCTCCAGCCCCCAAAGAGACTGAATTTTAAAAGAGATTTTATATTTTTAAAAGAGACTTTGGATTTTTAAGTAAAATTAATTTTAAAGTGTTTGAATTTGTAAAGACTTTGGGACTTTTAAGACTTGGAATATTTTATATTGTGATGTTCATATTATGTGTGCTCTTAGGGATGAACAAGAGACGAAAAGTTGTGGTTTACCTGGGATGTGTTTGTGTGTCAAGCTGACAAGGCGTCAGTTGTGCTGGCTACGTGACACGTATGAGTCATCTGAGAGAAGGGAGCCTCAGCTGAGAAAGTGCCACTGTAAGATCAGGCTGTAGGCAAGCCGGTAAAGCATTTTCTTAATTAGTGATTGATGGAGGAGGGCCCAGCCCATTGTGGGAGGTTCCACCCCTGGGCTGGTGGTTCTGGGTTCTATAAGAAAGCAGGCTGAGCAAGCCATGGAGTGTTAAGCCAGTAAGCAGCACCCCTCCATGGCCTCTGCATCAGCTCTTGACTCCAAGTTCCTGCCATTTGAGTTCCTACCCTGATTTCCTTTGATGATGAACAGTGATGAGCAGGAAGTCTAAGCCAAATAAACTCTTTCCTCTCCAGGTAGCTTTTGGCCATGGTGTTTCATCACAGCAACAGTAACACTGGCTATTCCTTTCTGGATACTTTCCTCACCCTGCCCATGTGAACTCCCCCTCCAGATTCCCCACTTGGCATCCACCTGGTTCTCTGTTGAGTTTTCTGAGACTCTAACCCAGCTTTTAGAATTCCTCCAGAAACTCCTCTGCATAGAGTCTACCTGGATCTGTAGACCCCTTCCTGAAATTGTACGAGGAAACTGGACTTGCCACTGAGCAGTACAAGGTCTGAGACCTGCGTGGACGTATCCAGAGATGGACCTGCCCAGGCATGCCCAGAGACAGAACTACCCAGACACGCCCAGGGAGCAGCAGCTGCAGTCTGGTAGCCAATGTGACGCTGGGCCGGGTGGAGGGTATAATAGGCTTTCCCCTGTAATAAACTGAGTCTTCCTTTTGCCACTCACCTGACTCCTGGAGTCTGTGTCCTGGCTTTGCACCAACTCTACCCCCTCGCCTGAAGGGTCCCGTGGATGGGTACAAGCAACAGCTGGGTGTGTAGTAAGAGTAAAAACTGAGAATCTGTCAACTGCCTTGCTTCACTATATGGAGAGAGCTGGATTCTGGTGAGCAATTTGCTTCTCAGGAAGTATATTTGATGGAGAGATTTCAGTTTGGCCAAGGGTGTCTCACATATAGAGAAGACATCAAGTTGACCTTTGGGGGTGATCTTTAGCAGGAGAGGGTACCATCCCTAGACACATAATCCCAGGTTCCTGGGCCCTTCTGGAGGCCAATGTGGGGCCAGCTGTCTTTGGGCTCCTCCATATACCTGAGGGGTCCAGAATAAACCCCTCTCCTCTTTGCTATTCTGGTCTATGCTGCATCCAATTCCCTCCCCCCCAAGTCAACTCACCACACCCTCCTCACTTTCTCACAGCCCCAGCTTCTGTTTGTCTCAGGGGCTCCAGTGTAGGGAAGGCCACTAGCTTGTTAAAACTGTCCACCCCTCACCATCTTGGCCTTCTGGTCTTTTGGGGTGAGGCCTTGTTCTGTAGCCTGGGCTAGTCAAATGATCCTCCTGCCCCAGCCCTTCAACTGCTGACACTACAGATATGGCTCCCCTTGTCCTTCATGTATCTTAGCTGCTCTGGGTTTGCACTTCAATGTCCCCAAGCTCAGCAACCACACCACACCCTTTCTATTCTGGCTGTTCCTTACCAGTTCCTTCTCTCTAGCCATGATTCCAAACCCTTGCCAATCCCCTCAGCCTCCACTTGCCCTTTCCTTCTAAAGGTGACCTCTACTCATTCAGAGTGCAATGGGTCTCCTCCAGAGGGGGGGGAGGCTTACAGTCTGTTTGGGGTCTTTGCCTCTGTGCAGGCTGGTTAGGCACCGCATCCACACCCTGCTTCCACTGGCTCTAGGGAAGTCCAGCAGAGGAGAGGTGGCCAGCCACAGACAGCAGTGAAGGCTTTCCTTCAAGATGCTAGGGCCACTAGGCGGTCCCAGGATGGGCACAGCAGGGCATAGCAAAGAGCTGTAGACAAATACTCCTGAATCCTCTGCCTCCCCCCACCAGATCCCTTCTTCCCTTCTCAAAAGAGCAAGCACTTTGGAGGCCAGCCCTAGCTAGCCCTTTGGCTCCGCAAGTCCATTTTTACTCAATGTTTTCATGTGTACAACGGGCAGCAAGTGCTTCACAGACTCACAACATGAGCAATGTGCATAGAACGCTCGGCACAGTAATTATGGCGGATCCAGATCTGCTCACCATGTGACCTAGTTCCATCTGCCTATTTCCTCACCTGTAAAGTGGGTAAAATTATTAGTTCCTCTTAAGTAGGTAAAAGATTGTATTAATTGCTTTTCTGTTGCTGAGAAGAGATACCATGGCCAAGGCAACTTATAAAAGAAAATGTTTATTGGGGCTCACGGTTCCAGAGGGTTAGAGTCCATGATCATCCCGGTGGGGATCATGTTGGCAGGCAAGCGGACATGGTACTGGAGCAGAAGCTGAGATCTGACATCTGATGCACAAGGAGGAGTCAGAGAAAAGAGAGCTAACCAAACGGTGTGGGTTCAAAGGCCACACCCAGTGCCACGCCTCTCCCAAGGCCACATCCCTATTCCTTCCCAAACATTTTCATTAACTGGGGACCAAGTATTCAAATACATGAGACTGGGGGTGGGGGGAGATTCATTCTCATTCAAACCACCACAAAAACTTAAGGAGTCAATCCATGTAAAGGCCTGAGAAGACACCCTAGCCTACACCAGGTCTAACGGCTGCTCCGTACTGCCGTCAGCACTCATCTCCATAGCACACACCCAGGAATTAATTCTTACAGCTCTGGGGAAGCGCATGTTACATTGACTCAGCAACTGGTTTCCAACTGTCAGGCCATGTTCCCCACAGCAGGGTTCCCCATCATGCATTCTTGTCAGGGTCTGGTATTGTGGGGTCTGTACAACCTCAGAGCTATGCCTGTGTGCTCACTTTGATTCTTCCTGGGCTGGATTCTGTCTTCTGAGCTACTGCATTGCAGTGGTGGGGACTGAACCCAGGGGCTTCTGAGTGCCAGACACGAGTTCTACTGCAGGGCTATATTCCCAGCCCTACTGTCATCTTCTGAAACTCACTTGCTTGTGGCGTCTACCTCCTTTTTCTGGAGACTGGGTCCCATGTAGCCCAAGGAGCCTCCAAATCATGTAGCCAATGCTGTCCTTGAAATTCTGATCGTTCTGCCTCCACCCCCAAGTGCTGGGGATCTGAGTCTCTACACCCAGATTTCCTGCCCTTCTTTCGGCTTTTGTCTTAGTAATGAATGAGCATTCAACAGCCCATCTCAGAACTACCCCTTTGCAAGTACCTTTTCCCAGTTTGTCCTTTTTTTTTTTTTTTTTTATCTTTGGAAACTGGGTCTTATTATATAGCCTTGGCTGGCCTGGGACTTGCTAGTGTAGACCAGGCTGCACTCTATTTTACCGATATTTGCCTGCTTTCTGAATACTGGGATTAAAGCTACCATGCCTGGCTTTATTATTTTTTTAAGATTTATTTTTATTTTCTGTGTATGAGTAATTTTGCCTGCATATATGTGCATGTGCACCACATGTGTGCCTGGTGCCCTTGGAGGCCAGAAGAGGGCACCAGGTTCCCTAGAACAGGAATTACAGACGGTGTGAGTTACCATGCAGGAGTTAGGAATCATGTCCTCTCAAAGAGCAGAAAGTGCTCCTAATAGCTGAGCCATTTTTCTAACCCTCCAGTGTGTCTTTTGATTTTATGGTTTGATGAACGTTTTGTGTGCGGCAATGGGTGGGGTGTGAAGTTTGAAATTTTTTGTGTTTTCGGATGTCTCCTATTTTGTTTTCTCTGGCATCCTGAAATAGGCAATGTCTTGGTATGATCCTCAGACTCTGAACCCTTAGTGAAAAGGAGTCTCTGGCCCTGTGGTGGTAGTGCATACCTTTTTAAATCCCAGCACTTGGGAGGCTGAGGTAGGCAGAGCTCTGTGAGTTCGAGACCAGACTGGTCTAGCGTTCCAGGACAGCCAGGGCTACATAGAGAAACCCTGTCTCAGAAAACAAAAACAAAAACCAAAGAAAGTCTCTCTATGTATCTTTCTCCATTTCTGTGGTGGTTTGAATGAGAATGGCCCTCATAGGCTTATATATTTGCATGCTTAGTTCCCAGTTGATGAACTATTTCGGGATGATTGGGAGGTGTGGTCTTGTGGTGTAGGTATGGCCTTGTTGGAGGAATTGTGTCACTGGGGGTGGGCTTTGAGGTTTCAGATGCCCACACTAGACCCAGGTCTCTCTTCCCTCTCCTTTACCTCCTGTGGATCAGGATGTAAGGCTCTCAGCTACTGCTCCAGTACCATGTCTATCTGCTTCCCACCATGATAATGGACTAACCCTCTGAAACTGTAAGGAAGCCCAGAATTAAATTCTTTCTCCTAAAGTTGTCTTGATTCTGGTGTCTCTTCACAGCAACAGAATGGTAATCAAGACAGTCCCCAACACCTCTGACCCAGTGTCACTCTTACCTCTCAGGCCCCCAGCCAGAGGCTGGCTTACTCATGTGTTGCAGAAAACTCTAGGTGTGACACACATCACCAGTGACCAATGATTAACTTGCTAAAGTGCTGGCCATCCTTTCTTTCTTTAAATAGGGTCTCATGTAGCCCAGGTAGGCCTGGAACTCCCTAGGTAGTTGTGATGGCTAGTCTTGGTTGAGTACATCTGGAATTAGCTAAACCCAAGCAGCTGGGCGTACGTCAGAGGGATTGATTTTTCTTGTTGGATCGTGTGAAGGGGAAGACCCTAGGCCAAACCTTCTGGTGGCAGCCCACATAAAAGGACATGGAAGAAAGCTTTTGCTTTTTGCCTGTTGCCCTCACTCTCACTGACAAGTTCATCTATCCTGCTCCTAGCCATTTCTTCACTGGTGCTAGAATCTATTTCCTCAGGATTCCAATGCAGACTGACAACTCTTTTATGCAGACTGGCAGCTCTTTTATGACTTCCCTGGGACTCCAGAACCAGTCTTGTGTCCTGAACAACTACTGGATCTTTGGCCACTGTTGGACTACTCAGATCCCAGCCTGTGAGCCACAATAATGACTTCCATATATGCATAGATAAGCATATATTCATTCCACCAGCTTTGTTCCTTTAGGGAACCTAACACAGTAGCCAAGGATGACTCTGATCCATTCTTTTCATTACTGCTGCTGTTCCCACACATGGTCTCACCATTACAGCCCTAGGAAGCCTGGAGCTCACTACGTCTTGACCAGGCTGTGCTCTGCTTCTTGGTGAAAGGTGTGCCACTATGGCCAGACTGATTCATCTTCCTTAAAAAACTAAAAAAGTTGACCAGGCGGTGGTGGCACATACCTTCAATCCTAGCACTCGGGAGGCAGAGGCAGGTAGATCTCTGAGTTCAAGGTCAGCCAGGGCTACACAGAGAAACCTATCTTGAAAAAAAGAAGAAAAATTTCCTATGATGTGTTTGTGTGCACATGTGCCACAGCACATGTGTGAAGGTCAGAGGGCAACTCCTGCCAGATCAAATAAGGGTCAGCTTGTGAGATAGGAGCTTTTACCTGCTGAGCCATCTTCTTGCTTCTACCTCTCAGGTGCTGGGATTACAGGTATGTACCATCATACCCTTCAAAGACATTATACTTTGTGTGGAGGTCAGAGAACACATCTTCTCTTTAGAATCAGCCCTGTGAGAGCTCAGTAAGGGCCTGCTAAGCCATGGAGGTGATTCTCCTGCAGCCAGATACTAACATACCATCGCAGTCAGTTTTTGGTGACTGGTAATGTCAGGAGATTCTCACAGCACAGCAGAGAAGTGGAAGTTCAGTCCTTTGGGGAAGCAGTGAAGGGGAGAAGGTTCAGGAGTTGCTGGGGACCTGAGGCACAGCTCATGAAGTTCCTTTTCACTCCTGAGGACCTCGACAAGTACAAGGCAGTGAAAGAAACCCAGACCTGCTCGTGTGAAGAGGTAGAGCTTTATTGAAATATAAACATTCGAGAACATGTAAGACAGAAAATAACCACAACATATACAGACACTTGCTGAGAGAGGACATCTGAGGTATTTATTCACGGCCTAGGCTACCATGTGCTATCACATTTTTTTCTGGTTAGAATACATACAAGACATGGGGAAGGGGTGCTGTCCTGGCCAACTGCCTGCCACATGGCCTTCAGGACTACGCCTGCAGTGGAAGCTCCACTTGGGCCAGAGCCCTAATGCTGGGCGCCCTCGGGCACCCAGCTTTTGCATTTTCTGGCTAGGATCCTGCTGCTGGCTTGAGGGCAGTGAGGGGCACTGAGAGGGATAGACAGGCAAGCTGCCTGGGGAAAGGAGAAGGAAAATCCGATGACCATAAAGACCTGCACTGTCCCTGTCTCCCCTGGGTAGGAAGGGTCTATCCTTCACGACTAATCCTGAGACACACTGGCCAAATGGGCTTCTCACAGCACCAAAGCCCAGATGTCCTCTGCCCAACCTTGCATGTGCCTGGTGGGTAAGGCTTCTGAGGCCAGAAGAGGGCAGGCCCCAGTGTAAGAGCTGTATGTGTGTGTCAGTGAGTGTGAGTTACTGAGTGTGTTCTGGGGCAGGGAGAAGAGCCTGAAGTCAGCAGTGCAGCGCTTGCCAGGCTGAGGTATGTTTGTGCACAAGCTTGTGGCTTCCCTTTCCTATCCTAGACAGAACCGCTGGGCCATGCTATGGTCTCCACTGCCACAACAGAGTAGTCCCAGTGGGTGATGCTTTAGTATGCAACAGAGTAGGGCACACTGGGATGAGAGTAGAGCCCTGTGTAAGGACCACCCTTTCTCTACCACCATGGCCTGTTCTAGCTGCATGCCAAGAGGAGACAGAGCTCTCTCAGCATCCTCCTGCCCCTGGGGCTCAGCCTCAGGCAGGGCCCACAGCCCCTTGCCTATATCCCAAGGTGAGGGCTCCAAGGCCAGAAGGATACCCTGCCCTACTCTATCAGCTGGGGTAGGGGCAGAAAGAACCAGTGTGGTTTCAGGATCCACCAGCAAGCATGGGCCCCTCCGCCCCATCTTCCTGCTGTGGTGATCCCTGAGTCACCCTGCCTGCTCCACCAACTGTCCAGGGCACGGGCAGGTTGGAGGGAGCCGGCTGCAAACCACACCTGGCTGGGGTGATCTGCTTTCATTTCTTTGGTGCTACTACAACAGCATCAACAATAAAAATAAAAAAATTAAAGTCAGCAAAACACATATAAAAAAGATTACAGAGATGCAAATACTTCCTGAAGAATCAAATATCAACAATTACAAATCTGAGGTATTTCAGTGAGCCTGACATCAGCATGTCTGGGGCTGCTGGGGCTGCAATGGCCCTGAGAGATGACCCGGGGGTCAGGGACAAATGGGATCTTGGGAGAGCTGGCCAGCATGGGAGCAGGGAGCTGAGGTTTGGGGGTCAGAACGGAGTCTTGTCAGGTAGGTAGCAGGGCCTGGGTACCATGAGCTCTTCCTCCTTTCCACGCACACTGGCCCTGAGCCTGAAGCCTGCCCTCACATACTTTTTTCTTAGGAACAACAAAAGGGATATTTCAAGGCCCTGAGGACTGAATTTAAGATTTGGATTTGAGAGACTCATGCCCAAAGAATCAAGCAGTAAGCAAGGAGGACCAGGAAGGCCCATCCCCATCCCATGCTCAGCAGACAAGAGAAAGGAAGACAAGTTCCTGACTCCTATAGCCCCAAACAGGATTTAAACATTGGGTTACTGGGCAGACTAAGAACTAGTGATCCTGGGGTGAAAGCAGAAGGCAGCAGAAGGGAAATAAATTAAGGGGGAAGGGAAATGGAAAGCCTCCAGCCCCATGTCGCCTTACAGATTGTCGATACACTGCTCTGGGATGGGAGGTGGTTGGGGAACCCTGGGGAAGCTGGATGCCAGATGCCCTACCCAGTTCTCCAGGATAATCCCTGATTGGACAACGCTGCTCTGTCCTGCCCCCCAATCTTTCCCTGCCCCCAGAGTACACCAGAACCTGAATGGAGCCTGGTCAGACGGACACTTCCAAATTCAACATCTGGCCAGACGGTGTCTGATGTGGGCTCCATGAGATGAGGTAAATTCTGTGCATCAATCTCCTTTACTCTCAGTAGGGGAGAAAGGAGTGGGTGCTGGGTGCGGTTCATCAGAGGGACCAGCTGGTGGAGGGCTCTGCACTGGGGGTGCCCCGGGATGAGGTAGGACTTGGTGAGCAGTGAGAGCTGCTGCTGCTGCTGCTGGCGCTGCTGCCGATGCTCTGGGGAGCAGAGCCTGCGATGAGATGGACCACAGGTTTCTGGGCAAACAGCACACCTGGGGTGGGAGGAGAAGCAGTATGGGCTGAAGAGGAGAGGCTATGGCTCAGTGCAATTAAACCAGGCATGACTGCTTGCCTAACCCTGTGTGCTCCACTCTCCTGCAGTGCCAGATGTCAGTGGAAGACCAGACAATTTTCCTGCCATCAAAGGCTCACAGGCTACTAAAGAACAGGCATGAAACCAGTATCTTTGCTAGAATGACATAAATGTTCTAGGACTGGTGTAGCTCTGGTGTTGGGGACACCGTAAGGGCTCTGGAAAGAGGAGCAGAAGTGCAGCTTGGGAAAGGTTTTGGTGGAAAGTGTGTGCTTGAAGAGAAAAAAGCAGCAAACTTAAGAGACAGGTGACCAGGGAACCCGAGACACAACAGCAAGAGAGTAAACCCACTGGGGCTGGTGGCAGTGTAAATGGCAACAGCAGAGGGGCTAAGGAGGTGAGTGGGCCTTGTATAGCTACATGAACCCATTCTGAAGTCCTGAAAGTCTGAAGCAAAAGGACACCAAGACACCTAGAATTCAGGATGTTCTCTGGGAGGTCAGAGGATGAGGATGCTCAAGTCCCAGGAGGCCTACAGAGAAGCTGGCCTAGTGATGGCAGCAAGCACAAGTGTGAGAAGCATCAAGCAGAAGGGAGCTATTGGAGGATGGTGGTCTCAGTCTTGAGAACCATCTTTAGGTTCCTGGGTATCACAACCTGACTGGGAAAGCCTGGGGCAGACAGGGTCACGACAGGTGAGTAGCCACTTGTCAGAGTGCTAGGAGCCTCAACTCTTGACCCTCCCCAGTCTGAGAGCAAAGGAGAAAGTGACCCTTTTACCTTCCAGAAAGATGACAAGAGGATGCTGAGATCTAGCTATAACTCCCAGTTCCTGTTCTCTCCAGGACTCAACCCAGCCCTGCAAGTCCCAAGCCACATCACGAGTGGGAATGGGGCACCAGGATGACACAAGAAACTAGCAAACCACACTGGCATGGCTACTTCCAGGAACCTGTTCCTTCCTTCTTCCACTCTGATGCTTGTGGCAGGTGGCCCTGCAGGTGGCCAGCTAACCCTAGAGAAATACTCTGGTTTGAATGTAAGGTTTTACTGGCCTGCATGTGGATGCTAACCAGGCAGCTGCCACCAGCCTGAGCTTGTATCTCCCACTCAACAAATGGTGCTTAATAAGACTCGCTGAACTTGTCCCCAAGCCTGTCCCTAAACAAATGGAATAGCCAGGGATTCAGGGCTGGAGTCTGTTGCCTATGTGAACTCTTATGTTGAACACTTTTGAAAGATCTGCTAACTACAGATGCAAACTGGACTACCCACCAAAACACTACAGGCAATTGGGTTAGGGAGATTCAACTGAAAAACGGTAATGTCTCTAAGGGTTCAAGGCTGCTTCTGGAATACTAAGATTCACTGCTGGTATATTTTATTTATTTCTGACAGGGTCTCATTCTGTAGTACAGGCTGGCCTTGAACTCATGACATTACTGCCTTATCCTAAGTGCTAGAACTGCAGATATGCACTACTACACCTAGCTATGCTGGTGTCATAGTCCTTGGTTCATTAAAAAAGACAGGGGTAGGGCTGGAGTGATGATCAGCGGTTAAGAGCAGTGGCTGCTCCCCCAGAGGACTTGGGCTGGATTCCCAGCACCCACAGTGTACAGATATACATGCAGACAGATAAAAACACTCATGCACACAAAATAATAAAATACTTAAGAAAAACACCATGGAGCTGGGCATGGTGGCGCAAGCCTTTAATCCTAGTATTCAGGAGGCAGAGGCAGGAAGATCTCTGAATTTGAGACCAGTCTGGTCTACAGTAAGCCTGGGCTACACAGAGAAATCCTGCCTCGTACCCCCCACACTACCCCCCCCCAAAAAAAAAACCCACCACATGGAGTGACAGACCATTTAATGAGTCTTTGCAGTCAGGGAAAAGAGTCTTGTTCTTTGGACTTGCACGGTAGATGGTGGTGACCTCATTCATAATGCATGCTGAAATGTGTGTGTTGGGCAATCCTCATACTAAATGACATCTTCAACTAACCAACCACTGACCGGAAGGGCTTCTGTCACTGTAGAAGACTGGTCATCCTATTAATCTGTGTACCTATAGTTTAGTACCTCTTTACCTTAGGAATGCTGAGTCAATGTAAAAGGATACTCCTCTGCCCCAAGGTGTCTTAGGGAGCCAGGCAGGGCTAGCTGGGAAGCTGCACTGAGGCTGGCAGCCAGTGCATGGGCTCCCCCACAGCCCCAGGGGCCTACCTGTATAGGTGGTGCCATCAATATCCACGGACATATTGATGCTCCCAATGCTGCTTGTGGTCAGGTTCAGTGCTGCAGCCGAAGTCTCCGCTCTGTCTTCTGTGGAATCAGAGAGAAAGCAGGCCTGGTCAAGTTTCCTGCTACCCTCTAATGTTGCTTAGTCAAGCTGGTCTGTGGCTTAACACCGTCTTGACTCTGTTATCTGTCTCTACTACCTCTGATCATAGGTCTGGCATTAGAGTCAATTCACTTCCAGCCAATTCACTTCCCTGACTCTGTAAAGTGAAGGGACCTCGAGTACCCACTATCCATCAGCCCTGGCCTCATCCTGCCCCTGGTGCACCTGAACTAGGCAGAAGAGAAGGATCTTTTGCCTCCAGCACTTAGCCCTCCCTGCCCGTGGGGCAGCCAGCACACAGGGCTCCTGCCTGGCTCACTGACCTCTGTCTTCTCCCTCTACAGAGTCAAAGATTCTTCCAAGCGAACTGCCTTCTCTACTGGCCTCTAAATGGTTCCCTCTGCTCACATCAGGCGAGGGCTGCCTGGGAATCTGACCGGCTCCTTTCACACCTGCTTCACCTCCCAGCACACAACCAACCATCTTTGCTTTGACAGAGTCACAGCAACAGTGGCATAGGAGAGGGCTTGAAGGGGAGTGCAGAGAGAAGAATGAGGGAAATGGAATGACTGTTTTGGGAAGAGAAGGTGAGAAGCTAGAAAAATGTGGAGGGGTTAGGGGAAAAAATGTCAAATGTACTGCTAAACTTGTTGCCTACTTCTTATTCCTGAGGCCACTGGTGGCCCCGCTCTTTCTCAGGAATGACAGGCCTGACCACAGCCCACATTTGGTAAGGTACTGGGGTGAATGCAAACCCTGTAATTTAGATAGATCAAAAGGCTGGGCAGGGTTGGGGAAGCACAGCGTCTGTCTCCTCCCTGAATAGACACTTTTCCTTCTTGTTAGACAACAAGGAGTTGCTTCACCGCCTGAAGCAACTTCTGATCTTCTCGAGAAGATCCCGGTGGCAATGGGAAGGACGGCTGGAGAGGACAGTTCCTAGGCCAGGAGATCAGGATGTGCCTAGTGCCACCCAGCCTCTGGGCCTTGAGTGGAGCTGGAGAGTGAGAGGGTTATCAGGGGAAGATGGCGTAATGTGCTGATGCCTACCCCTGCCATTGATCCTGATCTTCATGGGGAGCTGCCGCGCCATGCTGAAGAGGTTGCGCTGGAAGGCCTGCTGCACCAGGCGCTGCTCCTCCTCTGACAACCTTGACGCCTTCTTCTCAGGGGGCTCCCCTGTTTCTAGACGCTCCCGGAGCTGCTCCAGTGTGCCAGTCCGGTTAGCAGCCTGCTGGCCTGCCAAAGTTCCAGGCACAGCCAGGCGATTTGGCACAGGCACTGTCGTTACTGGGACGCCATCGCCTGTGAAGGAACCAGAGCCGGGCAAATTCAGTGACCTACCCATCCACCTCAGTGCCCATCTCAGGCAAAGGGAAAACTGGGCTTCTTTTCTCCATTCCTTCCCTCCTCCAAAGGCCCTGCTTACCTTTCCTGAGAGTAGATGCTGGGGGTATCCGAGGGCTACTGGCATTGGTGCCACTGCTGGAGCCAAGCCCAAGGATGGAGAAGCGGATCTTGGGGGGTGAGAGGAGGGCAGGGGCCCCAGCAGTGGCAGCACTAGCAGCAGCAGCGGCGGCGGCAGCAGCAGCAGCAGCAGTAGCGGGAGAATAGCCAAAGATTGAGGAGCTGTAGCTGGGCCTCCGACCTTCCCGACGGTTGCCATCAATGGCTGCCTGCAGTTCAGCTGGAGAGCTCAAGGCTTTCTTCTCACACTCATAGGCATATAGATACTTCATGTACCTGCAGGAAGGAGTGAAGAATAATCTAAGCCACGGTACCAGAGATTGTCAGTTTAAGTTGAAGGTCTTTGGAAGCAGCCTTGGTCAGGCAAGAGCTAGGGTGTAGCACATACAGCAGGAATAAGAAGAGTCTGGGCTCACCCACACATTCCCCAGGCTTCTCTAGCAATACTACGGTATACACACTGCTTGAATCTGTAGCATTAGTCATGGAGGGAACCTTAAGGCCTTATGCCTTGGGAATGCCCTTTCAGAAATGAGGCCTGTGTTTTGCAGTGTCTTTTTGGCTCCTTTATAAGATTGAGTTAGGCTGGTCAACAGGAACAATTCTCCCCTGTATGGGACTCAAAAGGGCTGCCTTTCTTTGTGTGTGTCATCTGTCCCATGGAGCCTTTATTTCCCCGCAAACACTGACATTCTGGTTATAGCTGTTTCTGTTTCTACTAGAATAGCACTTTATTTCTTTTTACACTTAATTATTTTGTGTGTATGTGTGTGCATGTGCTATGTGAATGAGCATATGGTATGGAGGTGTTGGTATGGAGGACAACGTATAGGAGCCCTCTTCTACCATGCAGATCAGGTCCTAGGGACTGAATGCGGATAGTCAGGCTTGGCAGCGAGCATCTACCTGCTGAGCCATCTTTCTGGCCCCAAAACAAGGTCAGGGCATGCTACCTGACAGATAGCAATTGTTCATTCACAGAGCAATTAGAACATTCCAGAATACTCTCCCACTTTTACAGGGCTACTCTTGGTTTTACTGTTTCTGTCAATCAGTTACAAAACAGATCAGCAAACAATGAGGCTGGACTGACTTGAAGCTGAATATCCGGCTAAGAGGGGTCACTTGGGGGACCATAGTTAGAGTGTAGAATTTAGGGACAGAAGACCAAGTCTGAGTTTCAGGCCTACTGGCCCAGTATAGCATTGGCTAAATTGATTAGCCTGGAGCTTAGTTTTTATAATTTACCAAATGGGAAAAGGTATCTTCTTTCCAGGACTGATTTTGAGGTTTAAATCACACAGAACCATAAAATACTGGAATACAGGAGCCATGGTGAGAGCAGCTTTTCAGGTCTGAGAGATTCAGTTCCTGGAGTCTGACTCCTTTCTTCCCCTCCTCGGCTCAGGGCTAAAACACCCTGCTATGTGCCCGGCTTCCGTCTTAGCCCTGGTCACTCACTGGGTCCTGAGCGTGAAGGCAGCACTGGTGATGGACGTGGGCAGGTTCAGGCCTTTGGTGATCTCCCTCCAGATTTTCTTGTTGATGATCTCCACCAAGCCTCCCTTCTCTGTGACTAGTTTATATAGCATATACAGGTCCAGGATCTGCTTGGCCATGATGGGAATCCGGTTGATAGGGGTGCCTATGATGGTCCAACAAAAGAGGGCTGTGTCAGTCAAGCTGAGCAAAAAAGCATCAAATCTCTGCACGCTCACCATTAGCAGGCTGGACACAATGCTTGTGAATCTCACAAGTGTGATCTGACTCGAATGCCCTAGACCTGACAGCAATTAGACTCAGTGTCAGTTCTCTCTGGAGAGGCCCTTCTTGGGGGTTTGAGGACTGAAGCAAGTCCCTTGGCCTTTCTGATGTAGATGAATTTAGAGGGTGTTTTGTTTGTTGACAGATGTACAATCTCAGATAATTTCTAATAGTTTGGCAACTTACACTCCCGGAGCCTTTAGAATCAATTTCTGCTCAGGCCCTGCCAGAGCATCCACCTGCCTAGATCCCAATCAGCACTGAGAGCAGTTGAACATGCTCCTTTACAGGCTGCTTGCTGTCTCTCCTGAGACACGAAGGAGAGACGTGTTTTCTTTTTCTCTTATGACTAGCCAAGTCAAAGTAGCTACTGGACAAAAAGGTCTCCCAGGGAATAAAAAGCCACTCAACAATTCTTTCCCCACTCACTAATCACTCCACCCCCTCCCTGGTCTCCTAAAGAGGGAGAGTCAGAGCAGCTTCCGCCCACTGGCCCAGAGGGGAAGTGAGAGGAGCCAGGGACTTGATTAGGAAACCTGGCACTGGGCAGGAAGGGCTACTAATGAGCACCAGGGGACAGGAGTGAGGGAGGGGCCCAGGTCCTTTCACAGGAGGCTGGGATGCTCGTCAGGAGGCGTGATGGATGACTGTCATTTGGCAGCCTCAGGATTAATGATCTGGAGGTCAGAGGGGAGAATTCCACAGGGAAGGGTCAGCATCCGGGGCAGCAAATAAGACTTGTTGCCTTTTGATGGCAAACTCCTCTTACTGTACATGGGCTGCTGCTCCCGCCCCACCCTTTCCCTGCCCCCATCTTACTAAGTTGCCTCAGAGTGGCAAGCCAGTCTGAACAGAGGCTGTTCCTTTCCAATGCTGCTACTTTATCCCTTGGCTGAACATCACTTTTTTTTTTTTTTTTTTTTTTTTTAAAGGCAGGATTTAGCTAAATTGAGCAGGCTGGCTTCAATCCACAACCCTCCTGCCTCAGTTTCCCAAGTGCTGGCCTTCTAGATGTGACAACACATCTGGCTCATCAGCTGTTTCCTAGGATAATCTAAGCAGGAGAATGGAATGAAGGTCTCCTTCCCTTAAAAAAAAAATCTTATGCAGGGGCTGAAAAGGTGGCTCAGAAGTTGAGAGCATTGCTGTTCTTCCAGAGGACCTGGGTTTGATTCCCAGCACCCACCTGGAGATTCACAACCATCTGTAACTTTAATCCCAGAGGATTTAATGCCCTCTTTTGGCCTCTGTGAGAACTGCATGCACACAGATACATAAAATTATAAAATATATAGGCATGGTGGTACATGCTTGTAATTCTAGCACCTGGGAGGGAGAAGCAGGTAAAGCTCTGTGATCTGTGAGTTCAAGGCCAGCATAGTCTACACAGAGTTCCAGACCATTCAGGGTTACATGGTAAGACTGTCTCAAAAAACAAAACAAAACAAAACAAAACTCTGTATTTGTGTATGTCAAGTTTTTGTGCATGTGCATGTGGAGGTCAGAGGACAATCCTGTGTGTCATCCTCAGGAATGCCTCTACCTGGTCCCCATTTCTGAAGAGAAAGCAGTCTGAACACAACTAAAGGCGATTGCTCTGGTAGGACCAGAGCTCTTTCATGTAAATAGGGAAGAAGCTATTAAGCTTCAAGCCCTTTGTCTTCACTTGCTGCTTTCTTACCCCTCTGGCAAAGGATCATGGAGTTAGGTTTAAAAATGCATAGATAGGCTGGGTGGTGGTGGAACACACCCTTAATCCCAGAACTCAGTAGGCAGAAGCAGGTGGATCTCTGTGAGTTCGAGACTAGTCTGGTCTACAGAGTGAGTTCCAGGACAGTCAGAGTTACTCTGTCTCAAAAAACAAAACAACGAAAACGCATAGGTAATGGACAATGACATATGCCTCCAGGTATTGAGAAAAATATGACAAAAGAGCTCAAGTTCAAGTTCAAGGCTAGTCTCTGCTATATAGACCACTGACCACTCTCTAATACACAGGTTACTGACCTGCTCCTAAGACTCACAGTTCCAGGTTGACCACTGTTTTTCTGTACTGCCCTGAATAGCAGACCCATTCTTACCACAAAGACAAAATGTCTGAGATGGTAGAGCTGTGCAGGTCAGGGCTGGTATCATCTTCTTTTGGAGGCCTATCCTCCAGAAGCTTCCAAGGCATCTCCACAAGGGCGACTTGTTCACTTCCAAGTCAGAAATGCGCACACCGACCTCCCTTCACCTCCTTAACCTGGCTCTCCTGCCCTCTCTCTTCCTCTTCCCTCCAGCAATACCACAGACCTTAAAGTCAGGCAGGAACTTGTGGTCCGCACTGGCTGTGCTCATCCACTCACTTTCGGGTTGTTACGAGCATCTTTCTTTTTTGGCCTGGGCCACCAGGCTGGGTCATGTCGTTGGCTCACCTGCAGTAACCTGGGTTCACACCTATGATCTGCACACTGCGGCCACATCATCTGCTGATTTTACTAGGTGTTTCACTTGCTTATTTAAAAGCCTCCAAAGCCTCATCACTCATCCCACCTCACAGGACTAGGTCCTGGGACCCATACTCGCCAGTGCTCCACCACAAATGGTCTCTTTCCAGCAGATCCCAGTAACTGCTCTCACTTTAGTCAGCTGAGCCCCCTGAACATCACCATCAAGCCAAGCTCATTTTTGCTTCTATGGCTCCTCCTCAGTCTGAAATGACTCGTCTCCACTTCCACTGAAGTCTCCATGCTATCTGTTCTTCAGCATCCACTGGCCCAAGGGAGAACTTTCTAATTATGCAGTTCACACAGATTCTCTCCTTCAGGATTTCTGTGATACTCTTCCAAATTGAGCAAACTGCTCTCATTGTTTCAGATCTGTCCAAAGGTTTCCCAGGACCTTTAGCTCTGTAAAAGCGGGAACTGTTTTTCCTTCGTGTTCTAATATTATTATGGGTAAATCAGCACATTAGGCAGATTAAACAATAATGCTTCTCTCTGGATGCCGTGGGGTTTGGCTGTAACCCTAGAACTTCAGAGGTGGAAGCAGGAGGATTTGAAGTTCATTTTCTACCCCACAGACCAGCCTGGGGCAACACAGACCCACTCAGTGAGACCCATCATCCTAATGGTGAAGAGTCCCAAACAGAATGTCCTCTCTCAGGTCCTGCAGTACACCATTCAGATCGCAGCCACTATTGAAGAGCTGGGAGAATGAAGGCTCAGAATGAGCAAGCTGTTTGCTCTGGCTCCCGGTACAAGACTAGCAGGAGAAGGATGGATGCGGAAGTAGGGTCTTAGCAAGGCAAAGCAACTGCTACTCCATCATGGTGGGAGGAATGGGAAGGGAAAGTGCAGTCAGAGAGAAGGTGGCTGGGTGAGGAATACATCAGTACATCAGTAGCTGAACATTTAGCCAGCGTAGCAGTGCTTACCAGCCAGAGATGCACTGCTCTTCAGAAGGTCTGTGGAGAGCCAGATACGTTTCAGATCACCATGTCTGAACAGCAGTATTTTCTTCTGGATTACTTCAACAGTAATACAACTTCCAAAAGAAATAATGCATTCTACTTTCTGAAATGGTCATCATTCATCGGGAGACAAGCCAGGTGTGTAACATAAAGGGGGCAGGCTATTTATCCTGTTTTCTGAATGAAAACGAGGTGTGGACATAAGCCATGACGGTCTCTGTTGTGGTTCATACTGCCTCTGCAGGCAGTTCCTCAGAAAGGAACTGTTCATCTGAATAGTCACTGGCTAGGCTCTGGCCAGGAAGGTCTACAAAGAACTACATTATTGCAGATGTAGCAACTGTGATACAAGTTAGACTCTACAGTCAGGGAATGCTCAGGTATTGGACTGGGAACCGCTTAGGGAAGAGACCCAGACCTGAGAAGGTAAGAAAGGCTAGAGCAGTGTTTGGAGTCAAGGTTGTACCTCTACCAGGAACTTCACCCAGCTCCCCTACAGGGAGAGCGGACACCCTTGACTGCAGCTATATGCATGGAAAGCCAGGGTTCTGCTTCCCTTCACTCCATGGACTCCCACTGCTCAGGAACCCTAGTTTCAGAGGAGGTTCCTGGTACAGCATCCATAAGAGAACTGGTATTGTGTGTTTGGTTTGAGGCTAGCCCTCTGACTGTGAACATGGCTCCCAGAGAAGGCAGGTCCTTGGGCACCCTAAGAAACACAGTATGCTTTTCTTACATTATCCAGATAAACCAGACACAGAAACTTGCTTTGCCTTGATTTTCTTGACAAATACAGGAGAACCAACTGGAATCCTTAGGCTGGTCTTAGCAGTTTGCTCTGCACTGAGTGGACCTGGAAGCCGTTTCCCTTGGCCAAAGGAGATGCTACTATGAAGACAAAGGGAAGTCTGTTAGGGGACTGTGCCAATAATGGGGTATGTATGTACAACTGGTGACAGCAGATTCAGGCCTCAATTTCACCTGTGAAATTGTCTTAGTTAGGGTTTCTGTTGCTGTGATGAAACGTCATGACCAAAAACAACGTGGGGAAGAAAGGGTTTATTTGGCTTACATACCCTGAATCACAGTCCAGTGAGGGAAGCCAAGGCTGGAACTCAAACCTAGCAGGAACCTGGAGGCAGGAGCTGGTGCAGAAGTTGTGGGGGATGGCTACTGGCTGGCTTATAGATTCTTATAGAATCTAGGGCCACCAGACCAGGGCCAGGGGTATCCCTACCCACAACAGGCTGGGACCTCCCCCATCAGTCTTCACTAATTAAGAAAATGTCCTTTAGGCTTACCTACAGCCTGATCTTAAGGAAGCATTTTCTCAATTAAGGCTCCCTCCTTTCTGATGACTCTAGCTTGTGTCAAGATGACATACAACCAGCCAGTACAGAAAGGAATAATGTAATCGAGATGACTTTCCATTTTAAATGCTTAAGAAGGGATGAATCAAAAAATTAAAATAAAAACTAGTACTTGTGATTATTATTCAGTATTAAGGAGTGAGGCTGGTTTTAAGAGCCTGCCTGACTTACGTATGAATGCTGCCAAATGACTTTGAAATGGATGACTGGGAATCTTCTCTTTTGAAGGACCACTATTTGACTTAAGATCCAGTCTATGAAGTTCAAGTCCACAAGCAATGGCTGCTTCTCCAGACTTTGAGAAGGTGAAAGGGTCTCTGGCTGCTCTCTAGGCTGTGTTAGATTCTCCTCTATACTAGTAGGCTCTTCAATTGAGATGGGCATGCAAAAGCACCACAGAGCTACAGCAAGGAGGCAAACACCTATGGAAAGAACTCTGGGTCACTGCGTAGGCCCTGCAGGAGAGGATCTCTACTGGGGAGAGGGGGGTGGGGGGGCGGCACCTGACAGGGAAGTCTGCAGACTGTCAGTCACTGCTATCAAAGCAAGAGCTAGGATTGAGGGTAATTAATCATGCTCACTCTGACAGGAATCCAGAGCTTATCTGTACCCCAAGAAATGCCACTGGTCTCTAGTTCCCTCCTCAATAAAGGAGACTGACAGTTGCAACAAAGAGGGCCCTTATCAGATTTCAGCCAGGGAGCCTGAGGCAGCCCCAGGGACGGATGTAAAAGGCTTTTATGAGGGCTAGGGACCCAAGCAAAGCCTTTGAGATTCCTAGGGCTTTAACCCTTGTTGGTGGGAATGCTGCTGGACATGAGTACTAATAGGCTAGCGCTGTCATCAGGAGCTTCCAGTGTAGACATGGCTGGGCAGAAGCTGCTCCCTGCCTTTTGTATCATTCAGGTGATACAGATGTAGCTAGAGTAGGGGAAAAGGCAAAAAACAAAACAAAACAACAAAAGAAACCCAGCTCACTCTGGCTCTCAACCTGTGGGTGGCAATCCCTCTGGGGGTTGAACAACCCTTTCACAGGGGTCACCTAAGACTATCTGTGTATCAGATATTTATATTATGATTCATAACAGTAGCAAAATTACAGTTATGAAATAGCAACAAAAATAATTTTATGGAGGGGGGGAAGACCAAAACATGATGATCTGTATTAAAGGATCCCAGCATTAGGAAGGTTGAGAACCACTGCTCCAGACACAAAGATGGAAGAATAGGAGGGGAATGCTGAGGGGAAGCCCCTTCCCTTCCACCAGAGAATGGCCAGTTCCAATAAAGACCAGCAACAATCTGGGCAAAGAGACTCAAAGGGGGCTTTCCTGTCTACTGGTCAGGGGTGAGGGCCCAGGACCTAGGGCGTGGCCCTGCCAGGGATTCTTGCTGCTTTTTTCCTGGCTTTGAAAAAGGTCATTAATCACAGCCATAGCCTGACTGTCAAGACAGCCAACCAGGGAGTCTAGAGGAGTTAAAACCCATGTTAGACAGGGAATGAGTATAGGCAGGCAGGCAGGCAAGCTGGCATCTTGACCATCCCTCTGTATATTAATTCTTGGCCAGCTCCTCTGAACGAGAAGGGAAATAACTGGTGATTTCTTCCTTTGACTTGTTTATGTAGAGCATATCTCCCAACAGGAACTTGGGTAGCAACAGTCTAGCAGTCTGCAATAGTTTGTGGCCATGGTGTTCCACAAGGCAAGGCAAAAGCAAGGACAAGCCAATATCCCATTATTAAAATGACAAGTATACTTTCACCTTCTGCCTTCAATTGCCCACAGCATGGATTTGTAACTTGCACATGGTATAGTATACTAATCTGACTAGACAAAGAATTTTCTACAAGCACCCATGGAAGAAATCTTCAGGTCAGAATATGTAACATTTTTAGTGTCAGACAACTCCTTCATAGCCCTTCCTTCCCAATAATATTCACCTGCCCACCCTGTACCAGTGCTGCAGGTGTCCCTCATTCTGAGACACATTTTCCTGAACTTTATATAAATGCAGTGATTTATAGTATAATCTTTTGTGTCTGGCTTTTTTGCTCCATATTAGTTCTGTTAGAGATGTCTTGGGTGTGCCAGCAGCAGTTCATTCTTATGGTTGTGTGGTATCATGTTATCTGATTGAGATAAGATTTATTACTCTCATTTACACTTCCATTGGTACTGAATAAGATTCTGGCTGCTCTACAACCTGGGAGGCTTATTTTAAATGAGACTTTTTTTGGACACTCCAGCTTGGGTTTGCTTTTGGTGATGTTACATTCTGCTGTGGTTAGTAATAAAGTTATGGCTATGACTGTACCATCTCTTACTTTACAGCAGAATGCCAGCTCAGCATGCACAAATCCCTAAGTTCAAAGGTTAACAAAGGGTTTGAAGGAGGCAGGCTGTGGTCCTCCTTCTGTTTGCTTGTTAGTGGCTCACATCTTGTCAAAGTTCAGAGGAGAGGAATAGTAGCCAGGCTGGGACATACATGGCTATCTGCTTCTACTGCCATCTGTGGCAACAATCTTACAGATCCTCACTGTGTCCTCCTGGTGTAAGTGGGCCACAACCTCAGCTCAGTCTTTCCTTGGGTCAACCCTTAAAATGCTGACTTACACAGGAACAGAGGTGACAGAATACTATAAATAACTAATTTTACCACACGCTAGTTCACCAGTGCAAGATTCTTTAGGGGAAAGAGGGTGAATTTAATAAAAATGGGGCATTCAAATTAATTGTACCTTTCAAAAACCAGACTCCCTTTCCCATTATTGTGTATAGTTGGGTAGTTATAGGGTATTAAATGACAATTAGAGATGGAAGGAAGAAAAACAGTGTACTAACAGCAGCAGCTGGATCACCTGGGGGAGAGAAAAGGATCTAACTTGGACAAAGGACTAACCTGAGTCACAGATTTGCATTTTAAGCTCCCACTTGTGGATAAACTTTGAAGCTAACGCTTCCAAGCTAATTTCAACTGACAGACAACATCTTAGTCTATTAGAAAGGGTGTCCAGGGCACAGAGCATTTACTGCAAGACACCAGAGCACAGGAGAAACCACCTCCACCAAAAGGCAAAGCAATATATGTCAGGGACATTTCCTTGCCTGAGATGGATAGATAAGCACACAACAGAAGGAAAAACACTCAAATTGCACTTTGAGGCAGACCAAGCCCTTTTCCCACAGTAAATTCTTTGAATATGCACATCAAAAACAGATCTAACAATCCACTGGGGAAAACCAAGGCCAGTTTGTAGCCATGACACAACTGGCAGGAGGGCAGATCTTTGAGTAAGGTCAAAAAAAAGTGGCCATGCGGTTGCTTACCCTGCCATGTCAGGAGCAGTGATGGGATGTAGGGACAAGGAAGGATAACTTGCTTGAGGGTATTCTGGGTTTTTCTCCCGAATCCACTGCCTCATCCTGCCTCAGCAAATAGCAGCCTTCTTCCCACTGCTGAGCTGTCACATTTGTCCTTCCAAGAGACACAACTGATCTAGAGATGAGGATTCCCCTTTTAGGCAAAGCTCTACTCTGTGTTAAGCAAATCCTCTGCTAAACAGTGGCCAGTAGAGTGGTGGGCACCCTACGGTACAGGAGACAAGGCTTACCTGCCTGTCTAAAAGGAAGCCATGAGGTTGCTGGTGTTAGGGACGAGTCTCTCAAAGGCAGAGCAAGGAGGAGGAAAGAACACTGGCCTAGGACTTAGACCAAGTGCTAAGTCTGCTCTCTGGCTGATTTTTCATGGTCACAGTTTAACTTTTGTTCTTTCCGCCCCACAGCGCTGGAACTCTTGGTAGCAAAAGATCATGTAATAGATGGAAAATGTTCTGCAGAGTGTATGGGAATTAAAAGTGACTAAAATACCACCACCACCACATCATTTAACAAGCTCACACTTCTGTTTTTCTTTCAGGGAAAGAGCTTTTTCCTTCCTTACTGATGAAATGAAAATGCAACTACCTATACACGTTTTTTTTTCTGATCAGACTTAAAAATTAGCCCCTCCTATTGGGCACTGGAAAACTAAAGAAAATTGTGTAAGGGAATGAGAGCTCAGAAATCACCCACGGTGAGTTAAATTAGCAATTTTATTTACAACTGTTTGGCTTTATTTTTGGCAACACACACACACACACACACACACACACACACACACACACACACGCACAGAGCTCTGAAATCATTCTGAGAACAATGTTCCGCAGGAAAGGAGACTCCAATGCAACACAATGTGTGTAATTCAACTTGGCTTCAGCCCACAAAAGAATGTGTTATTTAGCAAGAAAAGGGAAGAAACATTTGGTCTTAGGGAATCTTAGGGTATTTTCATATAATCATTTTGATAGAGAACTGCAAAAAGAGCTTCTCTTGTTGTTTTTCCCCAAGGGTAGCCCATGTCTGTAGGGAGCTTAGCAAAGCAATCATGGAAGTAGAACACAGAAGCTTCCATACAGACTCTAGTGAACCTTCAACTAGGTTGGTATGATTTGGAAGGTATGGCCAAGGAAAAAGCTTTGTTCAAGATCATGGAGAAGGGTAGATGTTTGCCTGGCTTTGCACAATCCACAGCCTTTTCCGTCTGCAAGGGCCTCATTTCCTCAGGACAGCAGGAGCTCAGCCCATTGTGATCTTAGGCTCTTCTACTAGCAGACTGACCTACCAGGAGGGGAGGGGCCACCAGGGTGAAGTTACTGAGCTCAGCCTAGAAACCAAAGGCCAAAGGCTGAAATGCCCATCTGTTGCAGTCAATTCACCCAAATGTGTTAACAGGCGGGAGACAGCACAAAGCAGCAGTTACAACCTGTGTCCCTTCCCACAAGCTGGCTGCTTTTATCACCTGCAGCTGCAGTCATTTGGGGCAGCCTGCTGTGTGCTGCCTTTCTCAGAGCCCTATCCACTTCCTCTGAGGTGCCTACTATATGGAAGCTGCTGAGCCCAGCTCCAAGCACAGGTGGGTGTCACAGGGACTTTTAAATTCAGGTTTGTACAGTAAGGTCCTGTGGAATCGACTGCTTATCCTTTGAATGAGCTGGGAGGCCAGTCACTTTGATGCAGAGATCCAATCCAAGGAGACATACACCTTGAATGACCTACATATTCCACTCTGAAGAGTGTCCAGAACAAAGACAGCAAGCTTCATACAGTTAAAAGTGTAACCTGCTCCCCACGCAAACCTTGACTAGTGCTCCAGGAAGGAGGTCCTGGGTCCATCTCAGAGGCTGTCTCTGTGCTCCAGCCCAGGGTGGGCTCTTAAGAGTTCACTTCCATGCTCTCAAGCAGGAGTTGGGTGGGGAACTTGAGACACTGCCTGACAAAAGCCCACCCTAAAATGAGGAAGATGATTTTCATGGAGATTTTTTTCCCTGCAGAGAAAACTTTCTACTTACTCTTTCCATGATGTGGCAGCAACTCTTTCCAGAGAGCAATTAGTCCCCAAAGGCCAGTTACAATATCTAAAGGCATTTCTTTCTTTTTAAAAATATTTTGTTTTTATTTTATGTACATTAGTGTTTTGCCTGAAATTATTTCAGTGTGAGAGTGTCAAAACCCTGAACAGGAGTCAAGACAATTGTGAGCTGCCATATGGGTGCTGGGAATTGAACCTGGGTCCTCTGGAGGAGCAGCCAGTGTTCTTAATGGCTGGGTCATCTCTCCACCCCCTAGAGGTAATTCTTTGGGCTTCTTGTAGCTGAGATTGGCTTCCAACACAACATGTAGCTGAGGTGGGCTTTGAACTCTGATCCTCCAGCTTTCACCTCCTAAGTGGAGAGATTATAGGTATATGCCTACATCTGGCTTCTAGAGATGTTTCTGATTACCATGACTGAGCACTGCTATTGACATTTGCTGGGAAGAGGCCAAAGATACTGCTAATATTCTACAGTGCACAAGTCTACTTCCACAAAAAAGGATAATCCAGTCCCTAAAGTCAACAGCTGCTATAGGCCAAGAAAATTTACATTAGAGTAACTAACAAGCAGGGGATTCAGTTATCTTTACTCTCTTGGTGATACCAGCAAATGGTGAAATATCTGGCAAAAGTGCTGAAAACAGGCCACAGATCAACATCACCAACAGCTGCCATCATTAAAAAAAAATATGTTGGATGACAAGCTAGTGGCTCCACAATAGCAGGGCTGTTAAGACTGCTCTCTGCCACTGGCCTAAACTACAGCACTGCTATGGAAATGAAGCAGATATACACCAAGCTCAGTCAGTCACCTGTAGGGCAAGCTGAGTCAGGAGAGCCAACAAGATGCTCAGACAGCCAACACCCTGAGCACCAACCTGCCTGGCTCCAGAGACAGGGGTTGAACAGAGTGACCGTCTAAAGGAAACACAAAGGAGTAAACAATTACCAATCTTGACTCATGACTAGGCTGATCTAGCTTAATTTTCTCTTTAAAATCCTTCTGGGAAGAGAGAAAAACAATAAACTAGAAAAATAAAGCAGTGGAGCTCTACCACTGATTAAAATCTATATTGCTATGGCAGCCCCTCTGAGACAGGATCAGCCCTGGCTTTGCACCAGCTGGGCTTGTGGAGCTTGTAAATAATTAAAAGGTAATTGGAAGGCGAGACCAAAGTATTAAATGGATCTCTCTCTCTTAGGGCACAGGGAGTTTCCCTGCTGCCAGTCACATCTTTCAGGGCTGGGTTTTGTGTTTTACTCACACACACCAGCTCCAGATAACTGTTGGAGAAGTAAACCAATTAGGCCTTTGTATACCACCCTGATAGGCTTGGAGACTGAGAGGAACAAAGCCTCCAATCTTTTTATTGCCCTTTAAAGCAAACCAGCAGTGATAGCTCACTACCATGAAGGCATAAGGCTTTGGAAAAAAGGAGGAAAAAGGGAGAAGGGGTGGATAATCAGAGGGGGGGGGGGGGGGGTGAGGAAAGTAAGCAAAGAGGGAGAGAGAACAGGAGCTACACAATCAAGGATATTTAGCTCCTGTCATAGCTCAGCCTAAAACAACAACAAAAAGTTCATTCCCAGATCTTGGTAAAGTTGCTGATAGACTTCAAGAAATGTGTGGTCAGATATTAGCAGGACCCTAGGAAGGGACTGGTGTCTCTATCCTAAGGGCGATAAAGGCGGAGCTACATAAACTGCTGAGGGTCTTCTCATAGAGTGGCTGAAGTCCTGCGTGCTTCCTGAGGCCTGACCTAGCTGGTGAACCCATTGCTGTGACAGGATATAAAGCCAGGAAGTTGAGTCACTGGGTTCAAGACTCAGTCACAACATGGCCCAGAGTGGAGCCAGCTATAGGGGTGGGGTAGATGGAGAGGAGGACAAAGAGCTGAGAAGTGGATTAAATGGGTGTCTATGTATGCCACAGTTAACCTGCAGGAATACTGCAACTCTGTTAAAAAGATCCAATAGGTAACGTTAGCCCTTCCTTGTCATGGAACATTTCACATTCTCCAGAACAACCTGAGGGGTCTCTATGCTTTTACTTAACCTTTCTCGGTGTACATGGAACTAACTACACCAACAGTACATGCCATGTGCTGACTTAAATGAAACCAGAGGCAGCTCTAAGGCTACAATAAAAACATATTTGGATCTGAAATGTCTCCAGAGACCAGTTAATTAGAAGAGAGACAAAAATAGGGCAACACCAAATCCACCTTTTGATAAGGTCCTCTGCGCTCTTCAATCTGATTGTCAATTATTTAAATAACTGCTGGACCAGGAGGAGTGAAGGAAGATGGGCAGCAGAAACACAGTAGGCACTCAATAAGCACTTAGTTGGAACAATGAGGAGGCCACACACTCACCCCTCTTCTGCATAAAGATGAAGAGGTCATCCAGAAACTCTTTCCTTTCAGGATCACCGTCCAGTTCATACAGCTGCAGGCCAGACCCCAAGAAAAAACCACAATGAAACATCCCATCTCACTGCAGGTGTCACCCCAGAGCTACTACAGACATCGGTAACTACAGTAACTGAGTAACTATAAACGTGACTCATCAGCCACTCACATCTGTGTGTGTAGGGGTAAGATACAGCCTACCAGAACTCCTTCTATCTTTAGACAAAGACATTACAGACCTTGGCAAAATCTCGAGAGATCTCTCTTCCCCGGCCTCCATCAGCATCATCACTCCAGGCCAAAGCACCATTCTGAAGGGGACAAAACACAACACTGAGAGATTAGAAATCTTGAGTTCAGGGAAAGACGAGCACCCTCCATTCCTGCTCTCCCTGCTCACACTAGAAATGCCTACTCAGAGGACCTTCTACTACCTCTTCAGGAACCTCCTGTTTTGCTTTTGATGATGATTTCAAAATGTGATAAAACAATCATCTCCCTTTGCTGTCAAAGATGGATGTCGCTCAGGCTTTATAATGCTGAGAATGACACAAAAGCCCATAGTCCGAAGAACCCCCACCCCAGCTGATTTTCTAGAAACTACCATTCTGAGCAGTGGGTGTCAAGATACACAGCTCAGTTCCCTAAACTGCACTGTGAGTGATCAAAGGGCCAAGAGACTGGGGCCAACACCAAGCAGGAGGAGCAGAGTAATTTGTTTTTTTCCCTGTTGTTGTTAAATTAAACTCCACATTATAATCATAGTCACCAGAAATCTAGTCTCATCTGGTGGCAACTAGCACAATGAATAATCAAGATGAATTATGCCTGTCAGGTCAGCAAAACCAGACAGTTACATTTGAACCCTTTCAAAGGATGCAGTAGGTTGCCCTAATGCCCAGTGATTTTGTTTGAGCCAGTAATTCCTGCTGGAAAGTCAATTATCCTGGGAGCCCCCATTGGCTGAAAGACATTTAATGGGGGATCATTGCGCTTCTGTTATGTCAGCTGTTTACTGTGGCAGCTCAATTCCCAACTCTGCAGCTAGAGATCTGAAGCTGATGCTCACAGGAGGATTCTTTATCAGTCACCAAGATGAAAACACTGGTTTTTTGCTAATTACAGTAACTTGTAGGCTTTCCGAAGGCTCAGAAACTATGTCTCACCCCCAGTTGGATGGAGGGGACCCAATCCACAACCTTGAATGAGTGGGGCTTTCAGCAGTGGGGGAGGGGTGTGAGAACAAGCATGCCAGTGTGGCTACCTTAGGACTATGTGTGAAAATAAACACCCAAGTGTCAGCAGAGCTCCACAGACAGAAAAGAGAAGGATCCCTAAAGTGGGGCTGGTGAGTGGGTTGGGAGAAAGGTTGGTATCCGCTGTGTCTCCTCCTCTTTTTCCAGCTTTGCTGTAACTGCAAGGGATTCTAAGCACTGGCTATGGCCATGAAGTAGGAAACAGCTTAAAATGTGCTTGGTCCAGAAGTCAGCTACAGGAGATGGGGTAGAGGGAGTGGAGGAGAACAAAGACTTGAAAACCACATTATAAAGCGGATGCCAATATACTCTACAGTGATTTCAGCCAGAAACATCTCTAACCCAATGACCACAGAGAAGGACACTGGCCACAGGACAGAAATAAGAGTCTTCCTTGTCTTGTTCTATGACACAGATAGTCCATTTCTTTTCTTTTTGGGATTTTCAAAACAGAGTTTCTCTGTGTAGCTCTCCTGTCCTAGAACTTGCTCTGTAGACCAGGCTGGCCTTGAACTCTCAGAGATTCACCTGCCTCTGCCTCCCAAGTGCTGGGATTAAAGGTATGTACTACACTGCCCAGTGATAGTCCATTTCTTAATTTAAAACATTTGGTTGAGGCCTATGCAGCAATCTCTCTATTAGTATTTTGTCTTGAGGCAGTTAAACGCTACTGTTTTGTAGGTTTTTCTGGCTGAGGTGGAACTAATCCTGCAGCCTGCCTTCCTGTCACAGTCCAGCTGTAATGTCAGTTTCTTCATGAAGCATCCTGCTTTCCCTTCTGGGCTGTACCTCATGTTCTGGTAACCTTCATCTCTAATCTTAAGCATCTTGAAGGTATCCTCAGCCCTCAGCACAGAGACAGCACTGATAACCTAAGAGACAGGGTAAGTTCCCCTGAGACTCAATGCCTTCTTTGTCTCCCCTCCAGCCTGCACTGAGAGAGCTGGTTACAGTTCTTGTCTCTGTTTACAACTCTGATAGAATGCTGTAAATGGCTCACTTAGGCAATTCATGTTTTCTTGACCTATCATCGGGGTGTAGGTATGACTGAAATAACTTTCCTTAGACACCAAGTGTGGCTGACAGACTGCAGTAGTGGAAAAAAATAGGGAAAAGTAGAGGCAAATGTAGAAGGAGTACCAGACACATCTCAGCCTTTGGGATCAGGAAGGGCACGTGAGTTGAAGAGCCACTGCAGGTCTGCACTTCCAGGAACAGGCTTTGAACCCCTGGCACAAACAGCAGATTAAACAGCCCAGAACTGGGGGTTAGGGGGATAAAGGTGGATGTCAACAGTAGCCAGTGGTTACTTATTGCCATTTACAGCCTTCTCAGCCTCCCCTTACTTCAGAAATCCCTTTAAACATCTTTGATCTCACCAGGGGCTCACAGGAAACTGACAGTTTGTCTCCAAATACCCAGCTAAGACTAGTTTTGGGTGCCATACCCACACTCAACTCAAATTTCCCCAGGGAAACCAGACTGTTTTGTCTTTAAACTCTTTCAAAAAGGTAGTGAAAGGAGATTGGACGGCGGGGGTGGGGAGGGTGGTGGTGATGGGGTGCTGGGGGTGGGGGAGGGGGAGGGGGGGGGGACAGGAAGCTAGTATTCCTGTGCTATGGTGTACTCAGGACCTTAGATTCACTTTCTCACTTAATCCTACATACAGAGATGGTTCAAGATGGGAAAACATGGCTCAAAGAACTTAAAAGCCACTGAAAAGCCCAAGGTCTCACAGCTCCTAACTGGCAGCACTAGGGCTAGGCTTGCTTGGTTTGCTTGGTTACATCATGCTACCTCTTAGGTTGTAAAGAACAGCATAATGTGTTCCTCACAGGGAATTAAGAATGGAAAGAAGGAGAGAAAGAAGAAGCAAAGAGAAAAGTCTGTCTGCAGCGTGGCTAAATCATGGCTGGAGTGGCTCATTAATGAGAGAGTCTTTTACTCCTGATTCCTCTCACTACTTCATCTGGGTTATTCGGCCAAACAAACAAACAGCTCTCACTTGCCCTGCAGAGTTGTCTGGGGACACCAAATGGGGACACCTTTACCTCTACCTCCAAAATGACCCTCTCTTTCCTCCAGAGAGACAGGAGATCAGGAGGAAGTGGAGTGGAGGAAGAGAGAGATTACGCTTCTTAAGGGACCAGAGGAATGAGGCACCTAGAATTGTGACATGTATATATAAAGGCTTCAAAATAAAATAACAAGTCAAAGTCTTAAACTACCTGACTGCTATTCAAAATTAAATTTCTTAGTCCTAGAATATCAACAAAGCAGATGGAAAGTGAACAGAGTCATTCTTTGAAAATCTAAAAGTTTCCTGTGGAAGAAGAGCCAGGCTCTCAGTTTCAGCAGGCAAACTAGTGCAGCTTTGAGAACTGGCCAGGAGACCTCAGGTCTACACATGAAGCCTCTTCCTAACAGCTGTCTGGCAATGGAGAACGCCTTCTCAGGAGTGAGCAGCTACTTGTCCTGGATGGGCTCTCTATCTGGAATCTCATGGTTTGTAATCTCACACGAGGCAGAGCTGGACTATGTGAGGCCTTTATTTTCCCTCTTTGGTGAAGCAGAGACCCAATGATAAATTCATTCTGTCCAGGTTTCCTTGAGAATGCACTCCAGGTAGAGCAAGCTGCTGAGAATAGCGCCGCCTCTGCTTTCTAAAACAGAAGTGTTCCCCACCACTGGGAGGGTTACCAGGGAGCCAGAAAAAACAAGCTGAACATACACACAGTAAGCCTACAAATACCAAAACACAAAGTGCTTGAGAGGTAGAAGGTTGAGGCTCAGAGTGGGAGTTTGAAGTGGCCTTGAGGAATAAGGACTGAGGGAGATTTATAGATCAGATGAGCATGGGCAGGAGACAAGCAAGGTGTGTTTTGGCAGAAGGATGTGTAAGTACGTAAAGTCTAATAGTTTAAGTGGAAACCGGCTATGAAGAGCTTTGAATGCCAGGAAGAAATTTAAACTCTGAACTGTGAACAGTGGGGAGGCGAGAAAAGATGAAATCAATATTCTGTCTAGTTTTTTTTTTTTGTTTTGAGACAGGGTTTCTCTGTTGCAACTCTGGCTGTCCTGGAACTCACTCTGTAGACCAGGCTGGCCTCCAACTCACAGAGATCCTCCTGCCTCTGCCTCCTGAGTGCGGGGAATAAAGGCGGCTACCACTGCCCTGCGTGGATAATTTTAACAAGCTATTTTTGTTGGAAAAATATAATCTATACAGATGGATGTGCAGATCTTAATGCAGCTGGGGTTGTGGGTGTCTTTTACTTTTAAGGTTCTTTTCCCTCCATTCTATTCATCCATATACAAACTTCTGATCCCAGAGTTTCTAAGAAGTTCTGAGGGAAAAAAACAGAAGACAGACCAAAGCCTCTGCCTTAGTGGAACTTATAGTCTCATGTAGGAAGACAAACAATTTAAAAGAATTATTGGTGCTGAGGATGTAGCTTAGTGGTAGTGTTCATGCTAGTCCCTGGGTTCAATACCAACACTATGGGAGAAATAAAACAAATGTCATTTATGAGTTTTTAAAAAGGTTTTAAAACAATTTTATGTGTATGGGTATTTTGCCTACATGTATGTCTGTGTACCACATGGGTGCCTAGTGTCCCTGGAGGCCAGAAGGTGTCAGATACCCTGGAACTGGAGTTATATACAGATGGTTGTTAGCCATATTGTGGGTGTCCCGGTCTATAGGGGAGCAGCCAATGTTATTAACTGCCAAGACATTTCTCCAGCTCACTATGATTTCTTTAATAATTTCCCCCCTACTTTAGCTTTTTTCTTCTTTTTGAAACAGGGTCTCACTAGTTCCAGTCTGGCCTGGAACTTTCTATGTTGAAAAGGCTGGCCTCGAACAATTAGAGACATATCTGCCTCTGCCTCTCAAGTGCTGGGATTAAAGGCATGTGCCACCACACCCAGCCCTACATTAATTTTTAAGAAATATTTATCTTACGTGTATGTATACATGTGTGCTTACATGTGTACCACACCCATTCAGCAGTCCTTGGAGGTCAGAAATGGGCAGTTGACCCCTGGAACTGGAGTTACAGGTGGCTCTAAGCAGCCAGTGCTCTTAACTACTGAGCCATCTCTCCAGTCCATTCGTTAACTTTTGACTCATGCGTCAAGACCTAATGTATGCTCCCTGTCCCTCGACCAAATAAGACTAGTACTTAGATCATACTGAAAGCAGAGAGTAACCTATCACAGAAGCAGCTCACAGTAGCTAGTCTTTAGGGCAAGAGAATAATCTGACATTTCATTTTTGTAATGCACCCAGTGGTGATTTACACCAATATATTGTTTATGTAAATAGTGATGGCTTTGCCAACTCTGAGAACCTGGGTTGGGGCGGGCAGAATCAGAGGAAGTGACTCTCATAAGAGGCAGCTAACTCAAAGAATCAGTTGGACTGGGCTGAGGGGATAAAAGAGAGGATGACTGAATTCTTAAGGGAGAGAAGTATGTTCCTGTGCAAACAGAGAGAAGCCAGGCAGGGGATCAAGGGGGAAGCCTTTGAGCACTAATGAAAACAGACCAGTGTCTGGAGGACGGGGTGACAATACCAGTCCTACAGCTAGGAAGAAAGCCAGGTTACAGCAGCAGAAGCCAAAGGCTTATTACTGCCAAGTATGGGGAAAAGGTGGAATATTAGCAGATGCCTCCAGACCCAGGAAGGGTTGGGCTTTTGTTTTCACTTGGATTGGGGGTGGAGGGAATAAGCCCACCAGACCACGCCTCTAAGACCTCAGGAGCCAGCACTACATTCCTCAGAGCCCTACCTCCCCAGAGACAGGAGCCTGACTTTAAAAGCAATTAAGTATCTAGGCTATTTTAGGATTACTCCTTGACCACCTGGAATATCTTATTAAAGCACAGCTCAGATGTCCAAAGCAATTTTAGTTCCCATTCCTCACTTCTCAAGGAAAAGTTAACCCTTTCCTTAGGGTTAAGTACAGGGGTGAAACTACCACCAACTCTTCTCTTGGGGTGTCTATATTCTGACACCTATGAGAAATTGCCTTTTTTAAAAAAAAGAAAAAAAGGAAGAAAAACTTTCCTTAACCACCTCTGTGCAAACTGGTAACTTTTACAGAGATTCTTGGGTGCTCTTTGAAGAATCAAAATGGTAATGTTATTTCCTGTCTATTCTCTATAATCTAGAAGATATAAGCCCCAAGGGCAAGGATCCAGGCAAATTCCTAGGAACTGACCCTCAAAGTAGTCATTAGCAAAACCACCAGGATTCAAAGGCACTAATTTTAAAGTCCTGGATACCAATTAATTGCTCTGAAATATAGTCTCTATCTAAAGTATTTAGGCTGAATATGGCTGTTTTTTTCTTTTCCATAATAAGCAGCACATAACTACCTATCTTTGTCCAGATTTACGGCTCAGTATTATATGTGCTGTGTATCTGACAACTTTACTGTTGACCTGGCTGTAGTGCTAATATGTTAAAAGTCCACTTCTCAGATCTTAGTATGAAGAAAAGAAAAACACTCCTACTCTCTTACTAGTTTTAACTGATTGCAGGAGGCAATGAGACATACACAGAAGGGTAAGGGGCAGGATTACAGGAGAATTCAAAGGGGAGAGGGGAGCCCCAGGAAGTAAAACAGATACTATTAGAAACTACACTGTTGAACTACAAAACTCTCCTGATAAGATCAGGATTACCGCTCTTAACAAAATCACCCTAACCCTGGAAGCACTGGAATTATAATTATCAGATGCTCACCTTCCGCTGTCAGGTAACTTTAGCAGGAACCAGAAAGAACTTGCCCATCTTCCACCAGCAACAGAGATCATTCAAACTCGGTGGCTTGGAAAAAAAGCCAAGTGACACTTTTTCTGATTAAGCAGCAGAAAGGGGGCAGGGTGGGGAAAGCAGGGGGCAGGAGCCTACATTCTCATCTAGGCACAAAACTATTCCATGCAATCAAGAAGACTGGCCAGAAATGAGGTGTTTCTATGGAATGTGGGAGAAAAATGAAAATACAAAGTTCAGGCGATGATTTCACCAAGGGGTGAAATGCTAGCAGGTCTGGTCTAGGAGAAAGCCCAGCTCAGCTCCTCCTCTCCGTGGAAGCACTACAGCCCTTTCCAATCTCTGAGCTGCTCCTTATGCCCCCAGCAAGGCTGCGAGATGTGGCCACTGAAGCTTACTCGGAGCCACAGACAGTTGCAGAGCCTGTGAGGACAACTCTGATTGTAATAGGGGAAATGGCTAAGAGGTTAAGAGACAGGCCAGCACTGTTCTGCAAGTCTCATAAAATACAATTTAAATGTATAACGAAGCAAACATTAAAAAAAAAAAAAACCCTATCACGCATCAACTTATAAACTTAAAAAAAAAACTATTCACTTTTATTATTTATTTATTTGGTCACGGTTCTTGTGTAGCCAAATGTGCTGGAACTTTCCACTTTCTTGTTCCACCTCCCAAATGTTGGGAGGACAGATATGTGCTACCAGGTCCAGGTTAATTTTGCATTTTATTATTTATTTATGTGTATCTGTGTACACATTCATGCAGGTACCCACACAGCGGTGTCAGATCCAGAAGCTGGAGTTAAGGGAGCTGTGAGCTACCTGATGTTGTGCATAGTCCTTACAAGAGCATCTCTCTAGCCCAGTGGTTCTTAATCTTCCTAATGCTGTGATCAACAGTTCCTCATGTTGTGGTGACCCCTAACCATAAAATGTATTTCCTTGCTACTTCATAACTGTAATTTTGCTACTGTTATAAATTGTGAAGTAAATATCTGATATGCAGATGGTCTTAGGTGACCCCCATGAAAGGGTTGTTTAAACCCCAAAGGGGTCGAAACCCACAGGCTAAGAACTGCTGCTCTAGCCCCTCAGCTTACTCTCAAGTTTGTACTCTGAATTTTTTATAAGTGCCTATTCATAGGCACTTTTGTACTTCTGACTCTAAGGTGACTATAAAATGAGTAAGGGGTGAAATGTTGCTTTGTGGTTTAAGTGCTTGCCTAGCATGTACCAGATCCTAGGTTTTGTCTTCAGTACTACAAAAGAAACAAGCAAGAAGCCATGCATGAACAGAGCTTCATGGACATCCATGAAAGACAGCCACAGTATTGTGAAAAAAAAGAGTTGAAGTACAATACACAGGATTCCTGCTTTTGTTAAAAATATAAAATACGCGATTTTAAACTGAAAAGGTACAGACTTACCAAGAAACCACCTGAAAGTCCTGCTGACTTCACACATCTTTAAATTACTTGTTATTTTTACTTCAAAAATGTTTTAAAATACATTTGACAGACATGATGATTCAAATTTGTAATCCAGTACTTGGGAGGCTGAGGCCGAGGCCAGGAAGAGTCTAAATATGAGACCAGCAAAAGCTATAGTGACATCCTAGCTCGAATTTTTAAAAATTAAATTATATTTTATTTTATTGAGACAGTCTCATTAAGGAATTCTGGCTGGCCTAGAGCTTGCTATGTGGACCAGCTTAACCTTGAACTCACAGAGCTCCACCTGCCTCACCCTCCCAAGTATTGAATTAAAAGTTTGTACCACCATTAATTAAATTTTAAAAATGAATTTTAAAAAAATTTAAAAAATTTTAAAAAAACTTTAGCATTTATTTTAATAATAAAAATTCTGCAGACTATTAGATGATAAAAGTTGAACACAAAATTATATATAAAATAAAATAATAAATCTATAGTAGGCATTTTCCTTTAAAATACAAAGGAAATACCAAAAATGTTTATAGTTATAGCTGTTATAGAGCTGTGATTGTTTCTTTTCTTTAAAAATTTGTGTATTTTCCGTATTTCCTAAAATGAGCCTAAATAACTGCTACAGTTTGAGAGGGAAAGAAACAGAAGCTACATAGACTGACTATTGAGACAGGGTCTTACGCAGTCTAGACTACCTTGAAACGGGGTACATAACCAGAGATGACACTAAACTATTGCCCTCTAGCTTCTACAGAATTCAGGACACCATGCACCCAATTTATGTGGTGCTGCGGATTGAACCCAAAGCTTTGTGAATACCAGACAAGCACTCTACTGAGCTCCAGACCACAAAGTTATTTTTAAAGCAATGACACCATTGGGAGCCTATACCTCTCCCTTGTTCTGTCTGCAGTGGAGCATTAGGGAGCACAGGGCTGCAAGCCAGACTTGCCTCAGTTCACAGCCCAACCTCCTCCTGGTGAGACCACATAAACTACTTCCCTCTTTCCTCATCTGTCAATAAAACAGAACAAAACGGTATGATGGGCTTGCCTTACATAGCTCAATGAAATAAAGCAGTGATTGTCACAGGACAGATCGAACAGTCCTACCTGTTAAAAGATGTGTAAAAAAAAACAAAACAGAAGGAAACAAAACCACTAACAAGGTCAGCCTGATGTGGAAGACTGTTGACTTCCCCTAATCCTTAACTAAATGTACAGAAATGCTAGATGAAGTTTAACTCTGTATCTCCTACAGAGCTAAGCATGAAATCAAGAAAGGACTCACAGTGCCAGAAACAAGTAGAAATAGGAGCAAGCACTAAAGCTGAAGGCTAAAGAAAGAATGGCACCCAGCTAGCTTTTTAAATTTATCTTAAATTACTACTTTTACTGTATTTATTTGTGTGTGTGGAGTGGGGAGGTGGCGCAGGGATGTGAGTCTTGACCCATGTCTCCTTCTACTATGTGGGTCTTAGAGGGCCGAACTTAGGTCACCAGACAACTAGCACCTTTACCTGCTGAGTATCTCCCCATTTCTTTTTTTTTTTATTTTTGTTTTTTTGAGACAAGGTCTCACCAGATAGCCCTTGTTGGTTTGGAACTCACCACGTAGACAAGGATAGTCTTGAACTCATAGAGCTCTGCCTGCCTCTGCCTCTGGAGTACTAGGATTAAAGCCAAGTGCTACCGTGGTGGGGGGGGGCAGCTACAATTCTTAACAGGGGTGAGGACTGGGGATTTAATCATTTCCCCCACTACTAGAATTCAAGTTGGAGGTCTCAGGCATGTCACAAACCAGAACTGAAATAACTACATAAAAGGAAGAAACCTTGAAAGACTACTCCTACTACCACCCATGAACTGGGCCTGGAAAAACTGTTCACCAGGTCAGAGACGGCGTGGAACTTCACCATTACCACAGATCGCCCGCTGCAAGTCACACTCTTACTAGGCACAAGTGTGCACTAAATCCACACCACACAAAACAAAGTAGCAGCTAAGCAGCTGGAGCTCCAGCAGAGGGGAAAGTAAAACACAATCAGGTAGACAGTTTTCCAGAAATAAATCCCTACAAAATAAGGTTACAAAGAATACAGGCAAACCAGCACAAGAAGAAATGAACCATTATATAGGAGAGGACAGGACAAAGGAAAAACACGTACCTCAATTTAAAAGCATGTATCAAAGGAATGGCAAATATGGATACTTGAAAGAAAGCTGAGGAAAGCCTTTTGCTTCTTCTGTATGCTTGAACAAACCCTATGACTTGCAAAATTAAAGGTACCTTAAGATGTAAAAGAAGGAATACAAATAATAGTTAAAACAAGTGAATTTTTAAATGCCGAAAAATTATAAACACAATGATTAAAATAGACGAATTTTTAAAAGTGGAATAAAAAGGGCTGAAGAGCTAATTTGAAATTAGAAAATTGAATGTGAAAAATGAAGGCTGTAAAAGACTAAATGAGAAGGTACAAAGGCTCCTGTTAAAATTTTGACCAAAAGTCAGGCACTGTGGTGCACACCTTTAATCCCGGCACTCAGCACTCAGAGGCAGGCAGTCCTCTGTGAATTAGAGGCCAGTGTGGTTTATGTAGTTGAGTTCCAAGACAGCTAGGGCTATGTAGAGACTCTGTCTCTACACACACACACACACACACACACACACAGACACACACACATTTTTCCAAGTGCTTGCTTTGAAGGCACGGGGACCCAAGTTTAATCCGCAGAACCCACATACAAATGCGAGGTGTGGCAGTACATGTTGTGTTCCCAGCATTGGGGAGGCAGAGAGGAGGACCCCTGGGGCTCACTGGCCAGTGTTCCTGGGGATGACACACAAGCACCTGACGTATACACTTAAAAAAATTGACCAAGGGAAAAAATAGTGATTAGTAGGAGGAGAGGAAATGACCACGAATCAGGTTTAAGGGACAGAAAAGGGTACAAATGGAATAAAGAAAAAGAAAGCCAAATTTAGACTACTATTGTCAAGTACAAAATAGTAAATTTAAAAAAAATTTCCCCAAGACAGGGTTTCTCTGTTATTACTCTGGAACTGTCCTGGAACTCATTCTCTAGACTAGGATAGCCTCAGACTCAGAGTCTAACTCTGCCTCCCAAGTGCTGGGATTAAAGGCATGCACCAGTACCACATGGCTAAACAACATCTTAAAAACCAAGATTTACAAAGACAAGCAATGAGACTCACAACACACTCTTTCACAATAAAGACAGTGGTAAGGAAGATGGAATAATGGTCAATGTAGGGCCCAGGATCTAAAGAGCTATGAACAAAGTACAAAAGGGCAAAACAAAGACACAGAGAAGTGTTTCATACTTACCATGACTGAATTTATTACAAACTTAAAAACTCAGTAAAGAAAGGAAAGGACAGCTAGAGAGTAGAATACAAGTAGTGGTGAGGAAAAACACACAAACTTGGTAAGTAAAAAGAACTGCCTGTCAAGGGACTACAAAATTAGGAAAAAGTGAAAACAAACTAGAACTAAAAAATACAAACCACAAGAGGCTCCAAGACAGAACTAAAGCATCGGAAGTTAAAAACAGAACTGCTAAGGTACTGTGGTTTGATAAAAAGATAAAGAATGCAAATTGCAATCTAAAAGTAACGAATAAAAATGTGTTGGGTGTAGGTATGTATGGGTAGTTATAGGCGCTAGCTGTCCAGTCTGACAACCTGGGCTTGGTTCCCAGGATTCATATGGTAGAAAGGGAAAACCAAATCCTACAAGCTGACCCTTCCCTGACTTCCATGTTCACACCATGGCACGTACTTGCGCACACACACTCTAAATAAATATAATTTTAAAAATTAAACTTGTGATGTGAGTACAATATCTATCTATCTATCTTTGGTTTTTTGAGACAGGGTTCCTCTGTATAGCCCTGGCTGTGCTGAAACTGGCTCTGTAGACCAGACTGGCCAAGAGATCTGCCTTCCCCTGCCTCCAGAGTGTGTGCACCGCCGCTGCCCAGCACGAGTAGGATATGAATGGAAATGTTAAGCAGGCAGTTGGGTATATATACACTGATCTCAGACTAGAAACATAGATTTAAGTAATACATTTATTGGAAACCCAAATAAAAGAGCCTCCTAATGATGACATATAGAGAAGGTTTAGGAATGAGACCTGGGGAACTAGATAAAAAGAAAGCATTACAGGGATAAAGGAAAATAAGCAGAAAGAAGAAAATATTTCAAGGAGGGAATGAATGGTCAATGGTACCTACCACCCATCCTCTCCTCAAATATCAAATGAGGTCAGAGAAGCCTGGACTAGGCAACATGGCAGTCATTAGAAACCTTAGCAAATAAAAATGGCAGGGTTGGAGTTCTGGTTGGAGTTGTTGGCAAGTGTGACAAAATGAAAAGTAAGGTGTACAAGTCCTTTATGAAACTGTTACTGGGGAAATGTGCAGTCCCAGACTTTTTTAAAAAGCAAACTCACATTCTCTTAACAATCACATAATATGTAAATTTGAAGACTACAGTATTTTTTTTTTTTTTTAAGTTTGAGAGAAGATGATGTTTAATTGTAGAAAATGCTTCAGAAGAGAGGCGTGTAAAGAGTCAGGAAATAAAGGGCTTCACTGATGGAACAAGTCCCTAAAAGTCTAGGAGAGAGTGGGATCTAGAACACATGCAGAGGGATTAGTCTTTGGTAAGAAGGATAAGGACCAAACTAAGCCAGCAATCACTTATGTAACAGTCACATACTCCTATGCTAACATGAAAAGCACAGAAGAGTGCCAGCGTTTATGTTTCCACAAGCCTGAAAGGTTTCAGGGGATTCTAGAATAATTGTGTTTGTCCACAGCCCTAGAAAACCTAAAAGAATTGTCCTCAAGTAGTGTCTAGGATTCACTGAGCATCTTACCTACCAAGGCAGTAAGAACTAAAAATCAGACTCTTAAGAACTATCTAGGAGCCAGGCGGTGGTGGCGCATGCCTTGAATCCCACACTCAGGAGGCAGAGGTATCTCTGTGAGTGGGAGGCCAACTAAAGAGTGAGTTCCAGAACAGCCAGAGTTACAACAGAGAAACCCTGTGTCAAACAAACAAACAAACAAACAAACAAAGTCTCTAGGAAGTAATGACAATTCGACCTAATTTTGGACATTATATACATTTTACAAAGATTGTTCAGATTCCTATTATTCTTCTGCCTTTGTAGCATCTATAAAACAACCTTAAGGATGGTGGGAGAGAACTACCAACCCTCTGGAAAGATGTATGCATGGGTTGAGTGCTGACTGCTTTCAAAGTATTATCGCAAACAAGTGATAGAGCTAGTATCTAAACAATGTCTCTCAACCTTCCTAATGCGGTGACCCTTTAATACAGTCCCTCATGTTGTGGTGACCCCTCAACCATAAAATTATTTTTGTTGTACTTCATAACTGTAATTTTGCTACTGTTATGAATCATTATATAAATATCTGATATGCAGATGGTCTTAGGAGACCCCTGTGAAAGGTTGTTTGACCCCTAAAGGAGTCTCTACCCACAGGTTGAGAACTGCTGATCTAGAGCCATACCTCCTGCCTCTTGAAGACTGATCTAATAATCAAATCTGCTAGTTAGTAACAGGTGTGTTAAGTACTTGCCTTAATCTTTGGGTCTGGAAGAGCAACCAAACTCTCTCATAAACAGCCAGTAAATATCATGGATAGTACACAGGGCTGGGCTAGAAGAACCAAACAAAAGACCTCAACTTCTAGATTTCAATCTTCTCTGTTATCGTGTGTTCACTGTGACTACCTATAAACTCAAAATGAACATTAAAAATAGAAATAAACTGGCCTTTAAAACTCAGCACTCAGGAGGCAAAGGCAGAACTGTAGTCAGAGGCCAGTTTGGTCTACATAGCAAATTCCAGACCAACTGGAGCTACATAGCGAGACTTCTGTCTCAATAAATAAATAAATATTTTAAAAAGAAAGAAAATACACAGAAAACCCTTGTTTCAAAAAAATCAAAACAAAGCAAAGAAAAAATAAATAGCAAACAATAGCAAAAATAACCAGGAGTTAAGAAAACTCAAGGCTGTCAAACTTCTCAGCTACTAAGACTGAAGTACAAAGGACAGTCTTTGAAAGCACAGCTAGTTTCTGTCTAATGAAACCATGGACAGCAGGGCTTCTCAGCCTTAGCACTTTAGACCAACTCTTTGTTAGGAGTGAGCAAGGTTTGTCCAATACTCTGTGGGATGTTTAGCAGTGCCCATAGCTCTTCTCACTAGATGCAAGGAGCACATCTGCTTCGAGACTCAGTCACAACACTTCTTGACACTGCTAAGTGTCTGGTGGGAGCAGTACCAGCTCCACCTGAGAACCACTGATCTAGACAGGCTGTGATTCCAGATTCTGGGAGCCTGAAGACATACTACAGAGAAAGTAGAGAGAACCTACCACCTTTTGTTTCCAGGCAACAGTTTAAGTAAGTTTCGCAAAACCCCTCAAATGTTTTGCATGAAGTACTTACCAAGTATGTACCAAAACAGTACTGGGGCCCACACACTGGAGAGAGAGATTCTGGAGACCAATTTGTCAGAGCATTAGAAGAAAAAGACAGATGCCTCATTGCATACCCAGCAGAAATTAATCTCTCATAGTAAGACAAGACTAATTTTGATTTTTGTTTTTAAATTTATTTACATATTTTTTTGGGACAGAGTCTCATGTAGCACAGCCTATCCTCAAGCTAAACTACATAGCCAAAGATTATTTTGAACCTCTGATCTTCCTGCCTTTATCTTCCGAATGCTGGATTACAGAAGTATGTGACCATGTCATTTATGGGGTGCTAGGGATCAAGCTCAGGGTTTGTGTGTGCTGTGTGAGCACTCTGCCAACTGAATCACATTCCAGCCCAATTCCCATTTCTGTATGCCATTAATAGGTACTTCATCAACTGCACACAAATTCAATGGTTTATTTAAAAACAAAAAAACCTCTAAATTGAGTTATTTCTTCTCAAGTCATGCCCCTGTCACCTTTCTGTGTACACTAAACAATAAGATCCTTTCCACCTGCCTTGGAGCTTCCTCTGCATCTATCCTGCTGAGGTGCTGCCACAGGCTAAAGGTACAGTAAACAGATCGCAGGTGTTCAGAAGTGGCAATACCCTGTCCTCATTAACATGTGATCAGCAAGCTTTAGGAAGGGTTAGGAATTCTTCAATTGCAAGTTTTCTGAAATAAGACTCTTCCATCCAAGAAGGCAACTCTGAACAAAGCCTTGTAAAACACAAGGGGTTGAGGAGGGGCCAATCTTTATGGAGCAATGAACCCTACCTAGTAAATCTCTTGCACTGGGCTGGTAATGCAAAACCACACATAGTAACTTTGCCTGGCAAAGTGCAGAAAACGAGACATATACACTCTGGTCCCACATGCCTACTAAACCATCCCTCATCTTCCTGGTCTGTGGAAGAAAACCTAGTTCCACTAATGGGTTCAAGACACAGAGTTTGTACTGCCGAAACACCCACTACCCAGGCAGTAGACCACCCCTAAAGGGGCAGCAAACCCCTGTTCCGCTCCCCTACAGTTGGCGGTGTGATCTCCTTTGAGAAAAGGGATACTCAGCTCTTTGTTGTCTTGTTTTACAATTATTTACTCTGCCCATAGAAATCTGACGGGTTTTAGAATGCTGGGTTTTAGAATGCTGGGCTCCATAGTGTTATCCATCTTCCCATCACCCTGGTGTCAGAGAATGAGCCAGGCCTTGAGAAGCAAATATTTTCCAAGGCTTTCTTTGAGAAGAGAATCCATGAGGTAATTTTGACTTTATGTGCCGTAAGAACAGGATTTCAGAAACAAAGGATAACTTTGCCGCTCTTAAGCTTTTCAGTTTGCAAATGCCTGACCAGCCCCTCACCAACTCCTGTAAAATATTTTTTGAGAATTCTCTATTCTGTTGTATGAGGTAGAGGGATCACCTCTTCTACTTGGGTACATATGTGAACATTTGGAAAACACATTGGTTCTAGAATATCAGCACCACAGAGCAGACAGGGCAGGTTTCAGCTGACATGGGACAGAGTTAAGGGTTAACTTACTGCATCTCACTTCTAACCCTACCTTAAGGTTGCCTCAGCACCACTGCTAGCCATCTGGCTCCTTGAGGGAGAGACATGCCTGTCGCAGATAGCCCTGGCACAAAGACTCTGCCCAAATATATTGTTTAGAATAAAGGACACTATAACTCACTAACAATTAAGATCTGTGTCAACTGTAAAGGGTCTTTGGATTGTCCCGGGACCAAGTGCTACTTAACTTCTACTCTCCAAAAGTTAATTACTTAAAGAACAAAAAACTGAAGAACAAAAACAGGCAGTCTCATGGTCTGATGGTTTTTACAGGCTCTCTCTCAAAGCTGCTTTTTTAGTCTTCTGTCCAAAGCATAGCTAAAATCATTAGAAAAAAATCCTCAAGCACATTACTTACTCCTTTAAAACACATTTAAGGTAAAGACACTTGCCACCAAGCCTGCCAATCTGAGTTTGATCCCTAGGACCCATATCGCAGACAGAGAACTGGCTCCTGCAAGCTGTTCTCTGACCTCTACATGAGCACAGTGGCACACACACTGACATATATACCTACCTACCTACTCATACCATACACACACACACACACATACACACACACTAAAAATTTAAAGTTAATTAATTAAAGCAAAGTTCAAGCAACAGAGGAGGGTGGGGAGAATGGCTCATCTGGTAAAGGTACCTGCCACCAAGCCAGCCTGGGTTCGATCCCTGAGCCCCACATAATGTAAGGAGTGAACTAACTCTCACAAGTTGTCCTCTGACTTTCATATACCACTATGGCATGTATATGCCAATGTACACACACAAAATAAATAAAATGTAGTAAAAATTTACACTCACATAAAGCAACAACAAAAACAAATCAAAGGAGGAGCCCACAGACCAAACTGAATATTCAAGAAAAACAAGAAGTGGCTATCAAAGGTTGTAAGACATTGTTACCCATCTCTACATTCAAAGGGAAGGTAAAATTAGAATGAAGCATTGGGCCTTAGCTACTCTGGTATTTATGAAAACATTTTTTGGCAGGTGTTCTGCCAAACAGTCTATATTTAGTATATATGCCTCAGAAACTTAAATGAACTCAAAGGGTTTGAGCTGCCAACAGCTAGCCTCCAGAGCACTGAGCTGTGCAGCCACGGGGCGGCTGCCATACAGTTGGGCTGGGCGCCCTGCCACAGTGTACACGTGTGTACACACACGCCAGTCCTGAAGAGTCTCTTTTTTCAAAGCTCTAATGGCTTGACCTCAACACCTGCTGCACTTCCTGAAGACAGACAGGCTCTGGAGCTCCACTTGTTCCTCACACACGGCTGCACTTTCTAGGAATGACCGCACACACACAGAGGCTGGCCAGCTGCCAAGGCAGGGGCAGCAGCCGCCTCGGGCCTGAACTTTCCCAGCGCTGTCAGGGCGGGTTCCCGCTATGAGCTGACTCAGCGGCCAACATGGAACTGTGCCAACCACACAGCAGTGCAGGGGCTGCCGGCAATTCACAGATGTTTTACTAAACCAAGAGATCAGCCAGGAGGCAGATCTGGGCTGGTGGCCAGGGTGCCGCTGTTGTGGAAGCTGGGATTCTGAATCTAGTCCTACCTCTGCTGTTACCTCCCTGGGTGATTTGTGTCTACCTTCTCTGCTTCAGAGGTATGCCCATTAGCATGTGGAAGAGGAAGGCACAACAGTTGTACAAGACAACTCCTGCAGCACATCCACCATGTGCTTGGCACCAAATAGGCATTCACATGATTCACTTGCTCTCTTTACAACATCCTTAAGCAATGACTGCTTATTAGCAGTACTAGTACTGTTTTTTACTTTGTACCCCAGGATAGCCTAGTACTCCAGGATACTCTGTACTCCAGGATATTACTCATAATAATAATACTCATAATAATCCTCCTGCTTCAGCTTCACAAAGTTGGGGTTTATGAGTATAAGCCATACTTAGCATCGTTATTTTCACTCTACAGTTGAGAAAACACAGGCTCAGAATGCTACCAAAAGGTCACTGACAGGAAGAGATAGGATTAGAACCTACTCTTGACACTGCTGTTATAAAACTCAAGTAAACTGCACAGGTCCCCTTGAATCAAAAGATGCCTGAATTTTCAGCTTGCAAAGGACCTTTTTCATAATGACTTCCCAGGTGCCCTTTTGTAAGCCACAGCTCTTCACAAATGGCTTCTAAGTAGCACCAATGGACTACTCAGACAATGCATGCGTAAACTCAGAATACCTAGGTAATGATGGCCTTATGAATGCTCTGTCTATAGTACCAACAAGCTACCCTGGAACAACTTATTATTACTCTTATCCTTTGAATAGTGATATACTGCAATGTAGGTCACAACAAAATTATGAAGACAAAGGCTTAGTTGGGAAGAGGTCTCCTAGGCTCCACCCTCCAAAATAATTCATTATTAGGACCTGCCTTTATAAAGAGTTTCCTACTATCATGCTGGAGGCCCTGGATCTAAGCACCACCAAACTCTAGTCTTGCCCTCCCAAAGAAACAAGATTGCATCTAGGGCCTTACACACACTATCATGAAGCTACACCCTCAGTTCAAGCAAACAAATGCTGAGAAAAACTGTAGTCTACGCCTAAGTCAGTGAAGTGGGATGAGAAGGCATAGTCCCAGCTTCTGCCCAGCCAGCACCCCTTGTAGCTGGTCTACAGGTAGAACAAATGGCTTCCCATAGCAGAAAGACTGACCTGCTTAAGCTGCTCCTCCAGATTCCAGCTCTGCTGCCCAGCTGTGGAGATGGAAGGTGGGGCCTTGGAAGCATCTTTGGTATGGTCTTCTTTAGCTTGTTGTCCCTGTGGCGGGAGTCCAGATGCTGGAAGCAGGCTGGACATGGGTGCTGCTCTGGGGTCTTGGCGAGTTGCTTTTTGCACATGGAAATATTTGGGAGCAGCCTGGGCCTCTTTTTCAGCCACCTCTGCGACATCATCATCTCCTTCTTCATCTTCCAGACCTCCTACCTCTTCCTGAGGCTCGGAGTTCACGTTGCTCTGCTCAAATACTCGGGTCAATGGTGTGGCTGATGGAACTCTGGCTAAGGGACCCAGAACAGGGCTACCAGAAGGTCTCCCAGGTGTGACAGAAAGGAGAGGGGGCTGGGTGGCTAGTTTGGGGGCATACAGGAACTGTGCTTCTCTCTGCGGTCCCTGCTTCTCTCTGGCATCCATCTGTAGAGGAGCCTGGTGTGGCTGCTTTTGGTGCTGTTGCAGAGGCTCCATTACTGTCTCAGGCTTCACCCACAGACTGGCATGGCTCTCAACCTGGGCACAGCCCAGCAGGCACACTGGGTCTATATTTTAAGTGAGTAATCAAAACCACAAGGGAGGAGGAGGGGAAAAATACTATGTAAAACAGGTATAAAAGATTTTCTTTCCTCCAGTAAAGTTCTGAATACTAAATGCTCCCAAACCTGACTTTCAAGATGAGTAAGTCTAGGGGTTTGGAGGGTGGGGAGGGAAAGTTATAAAGAAGAGAAACAGGATCTAAGAGGGGAAATAGGGGGCAAATCTCAGTAGAAGTAGATTTAAGCATTTTTTAAAAAAAGGGAATCCAGAAGAAATTTAAGTCTGCTAACAACTGAGTTCTTATCTCTTACTCTCTACATTATTACACATTTATCATCTGGGCTTGGGGTTTGAACTATGTAATTTGCAATAACTATGAAATGCAATTAACTATGCAAATGCAATTAACATAGGCAAAGAATGGCTTATATTCCCAGGCCCTCTGGAAAAGGAGATTACTCAAGCTAGACACAGAGTCATCACAGTCAGACAGAAGGACTTTTCTGATGGAAAAAGCAAGACCAACCAAGCCGCTCGTGGTTTAAACTTCACAAATTTCCCAGATCAAATTGCTAGCCAGCTTGTTGAGTGGACTGAACCAGGCTAAGTGGACATTACAGCCTCCAAAAGAATCCGGTTTCAACAACATGAAAGGAGGAAACATGCGAGGAGGCAAGAGTCTCAAATTGCAAGCTTCCCTCAAAAACAAACAGGGGGGGGGGAATTCCTCTGGAGATTTTAAAGTTAATTAATCTGAAACAGGTACCAATATTGTCTAAACAAGTTATTGTTTCTTTTTTTTATAAACCACAAGTAAATCTCTTCACATCCCCTTTCTTTCTGATTCACATCTACTATATTTATTCTATGAATACAGTAAGAGAAGGCTTTCAGTCCCAAAGTATTCTGGGGGCAGGTTTATCTGCATTCTTACCAATCTGTCTCCAAACACAAACCCCTTTCACACCCTCCTACCTCTCACCCTCTCTTCCTCCTCGACAGGCTCCCACCTTTAATGAACCTCACTTAAGTTATACTTTCTCACAAGTCTCCCTAAGTGAATGGATTACCATGCCAGAGCAAATTTTAGGGTGAAGAGGACTGGCAACAGGGTGTGCAATTTTGCTGCCACATGAAAGGGGAAGCTGCACTGTGCATGTTGGGACTTGATATTTGCATTGTCCCAGTGTTTTAGGATTGGGTTGGAAGATGAGAAAAATGAAATCTTTACCATCTCAAAATTTCATGGGGGAAGTAATCACATCCCTAACAAGAAAAATGGCTTTGATTTATAAGTTTTTACTTGCTCGTAGGGACACAGTTTTTAAAGCAAGGCAAAAAGGAAGAGAGAGAACCAAAAACAAAACAAAACAAAAAACTAAACTAAAAAAAAAAAACCCCAAAAACCAACCAAACAAACAAACAAACAAACAAAAAAGCTCAACCACCCAACCAGAACCATGCTAGACAATTCTCATTTCTGTTTCTTGGAAACATTTGGTTGCAGCTTTCATAGACTGTTAAAGATTCAAATTCCAAATTCCAATTTGCCTTACTGACTGTACACACTTCCTCTCTTAGAAGTTTAGAAAGTATAAATTATGCCTGCAGCAATACTTTCATTCTGCTTTGGTTCTTATACCCTAAGGAAGCCTGAAAGGATTTACACAATTGGCAAAAGTGTTCGTTTAAAATAAAATTAATTTTGGGACAAAAATACAAAAACAAAGCACACACAATAGCGTAACAAGCCATTCATTGGTCATTTAAAAATATTCGTATTATCATTAAAGTCAACCAACACAACCGGAATATTTCAACCAACTCCTGCCAGTCATTGTACAACTGTTTCTTGTCTGATGGCACCATCTTCTCTGTAGGCTGTCCTCAGCAGAGGGGGAGGTGTCCCATAGCCTCTTTATTTAGTAAGAGATGACTCGGTTCTACAACTCAATTGGCACATTCTCCCTCAAAGAGCCCATCTCATCCCAATACCTAAGCAGCCAATGATTCAAACAACACTACCAACATTTAGAGAATTTACGTCTAAAAAATCTAAACCACTTCATCCCTCGCTCATGTCCTCTAAACTTCCCGGACATCTAAACCGGGCGCAACGAACTGCTTGAGCCCGGCCTTCAGACCATTTCCCTTACCTTCGTTTGCAGCCGCTCTGTCCCGACCCCCTTCGAGCCCCTCTTTTCATTCTTTACCCCCCATCAATGGAGCCCTATCACTTTTCCTTCCAATACGCCCTCTCTGCCAATCTTCAGGCTCTTCTCCAATCACCCCAATCCAACCTAAGCTCGCCCTGAGGTTCCCCGGGAATCCCTTACCTTTCCCATCCCTTTATCTCAAACCTCTCTTCGGGGGACCGGAGGACCGGGCTTCTCCTGACGCTCTCACTTTTCCTCTGCAGTCTCCCTGTTTCGCTGGCTTGGGTCTCCCCTACACACCTGCCTCGGCTCCCATTTCGGTCCCCTCCACCTGCCACAGCCCCGCTCCCGCCGCGGCTGAAAGAACCCTGGACCAGCGCTCACCTATGCGCAGCGCTCCGGGCTCACGGGCGGCCGCTCAGGCCCCGCACAGCAGCTGAGCCTCCGACTCCTCCGCAGCTGGGGGCCACAGCCGGGGCGGGGCCCGCACCGGAAGCGGTGCCGCGGGGCCGGGCTGTCGGCCCGGGGCGGGGGAGGGGCAGGCAGGGGCGGGGCCCCACGGACAGGGGCGGGGCCTGAGGCCGGAAGCAGCTAAAAAGGGACCGAGGTAGGCGGGGTGGAGGGGACGAGGCGGAAGTGGCTGCTAGGGACCGCCCTCCGGCTAGACCCGTGGGCGGAAAGCTATTTAAGGCAGGAGGCGGCTTCAGCCAATGGGAAAGTGCAGAGACAGCGGAGTTCCGGTGCGAGCGCTTTCGCGGGGAGTTGGAAAAGCTAACTACAGTCAGCTCTGCTTTCTGGTGGCGGCGGTTGGGCTTTGCTTGCAATAAATTAAAAGAGTTGAGATTGCTATCTTTCAACCAGTCTTCATCAAGCATTCCTGCTTTTTATTAGCTTTTTTCTCAGCTTCACTTCTTGGACTGAGATTTGTCTGTCCCCAAGGGCTGCTGCAACCCCTGTAACACTACCTCCATCCCCTCAACCCCACCCTGGTCACAGGAATTATTTTCTTTCTCTGGGTTCCAAAGGTAGGGTTGTGTCCTGAATCCTGGCACTGCTTATGAAACGAAAAACAAAACAAGAAGAGAAATTGCTTCTGCAGCGCTTGGCTGTGGTGAATGGTGAAGGTCTGTCAGTTTTTATGTGCACCTCCTTGTTTTAACTTTCTCCCCTCTGACCATCTTCCTTGATCTGGAGTCTAAGGCCCACTTAACGTTGGGACCTTACACCAGCTTTCCAATCCCAGCCAAAACCTGGACCTTATCACTAGGTTCTTTCTTTCCTTTTTTCTTTTTTGAGACAGGGCCTCTTATTGAATCTGTAGCTCACTTATTTAGCAAGAGTAGTTGATCAGCAAGCTCCTGGAATTTTCTTGTCTCTACCTCCCCAGCGCTAGGATTACAGATGTGCACCATACTCGGCTTTTTATTTAGGTGTTGAGTATCCAAATTTAGGCTCTTATACTTCAATGCCAAGCACTTTACTGAAAATCCATCTCCTCAGTCCCTGATGAAGACTTTTTTTTTTTTAATTACATTTTTTTAGTGTGTATGACATCACTGAGCCATTTCCTCCTGCCTTGCTCAAGAATTGTAACATAACTCTTCTTTGACTTTATCATTGCTCAAGAATTGTAACATAGTTCTTTCTTTTTAATTTATCAGAAACACCAATCTGCTGAAAGCCTCTACTTTATCTTTTATATATTAATCTCCCCACTTCCTTCCTTATCCTAAATTCAATGGCACATTATTACAACTCCAATCTTTCAAACCCTAACATTCCTTTTCCTCAACTAAGACCTCTGCCTAGAAAAGACTTAGATCATTCTAGTACCTGTATTTTGTCATAGAAAATGATCTGATTGAATAAATTGAAATTACTAAATTATCCATTTAAAATGAATTCTAAACTGTGACTTCAAAGTTCATTATTTTCTTCTGCTCAGCTTGATCCTCACTATCTCTGTGAATCTCTAACTCTGTATTCACACACCACTTCCCCTAGTTACCTTACCATATAAGTAACAGAAAACGTAGAATGCCCTGAAATCTAGACATCTACTCGCATGTGTTCATATCCTGTCTTTCCATTTTATAAATTATGCAATCAAAAATACCAGATTCCTTCTACAGCATGGCCAGGCCCTCACCTCAGTATTTATTGGGCAGTAGACAAAATACATATCCTGTCTTCAGTGATCTTTGCTGTGGTTCTGGAGAAAGAAAGCAAAATACATAGTGTCAGATAAGTGCTGTGCGGAACAAAGTGGAGTAAAGATTAAACAATGGTGTCAGGCACTTCTATTTTTAGATGCTGGAGAACTCATTGATAAGGAACTCTTAAACCAAAATGGGACTGGCTTGATAGGGGTGAGTCACATCTAGTGAACATCTAAAGAAAGACTGAGCAGAGGAGACAGAATATTTGAGTACTCTGAGGTAAGAACACGTTTGACAGATTAATAGGAAGGGGAATACTAACAATAACAAAGAACAATACTCATAACAAGCAGACTTTTATGGCTGAGTGAGAGACAATTGGTAAAGATTATACAAGGAGGTAGCCAGGTACTCAACCATGCAGACCATTGCAGACTATAAAAACAGCCAGTCAGTACTAACACCCATGAAAAGTTTTGAACAAAGAGGTGACTTGATCAGATTTAAATCTCTAAAAGAACCATTCTAGTTGTGGCACAGAGAATAGATCATGAGGCTAGAGAGGTAAAAATAGAAGCATTAATCCTGGAAGAAGATGATGGTGTCCTGAAGTAGATGATGTCATTAGAGGTGGTGAGAAGAGGTCAGATTTCAGGTCTATTATGACAGTGAAGCTGCCAGGATTTGCTGGTATTCTGGTTCTATGGGTTAGAGGAGAGTCAAGAAAGCTATCAGGTTTGGAACTCAAGTAACTAACTGGTAGGATAGTGGTACCATGCATCTGGGTGATGTCAGATACATGATTAGCAAGAAAGGGGAATGCAGAATTGATATTCATAACAACTTAGCATTAAATATTATAACATAATAAAAACATTTGGTTGGATGAAATGAGCCAATCACAAAATTATACTCTTGAAAGTAGAAAAAAAATGGAGGGGATGATTATAAGGGGGTAGCAAAAAGTAAAATCTTTTAGTTGTTGGGGTTTTTTAAATTTTAATTTGTGTGTGGGGTATTGTATGTATGGAGGTCTGAGGAGGACCTTGGGTGTCCTGTTTTATCCTTCTCTACCTTATTCCCTTGAGACAGGGTCTTTCACAGAACTAGAACTAGGCTGGGAGAGGCTGGTAGCCAGCAAGCTCCAGAGATCCTCCTGTCTCTGCCCCACCGTAGATAGCACTGAGGTTTAATGAGTTTGAAGGTCCTGTGCTTGCACGGCAAGTTCTTCTTCCTCTTCCTCTTATGTTTTATTTATTTAATGTACGACTGTCTACATGTGCACCTGCATGCCACAAGAGAGCATTGGATCCCATTATTGATGGTTGTGAGCACATGACTGCTGGGAATTGAACTCAGGACCTCTGGAAGAGCAGCTAGTGCTCTTAACCACTGAGCCATCTCTCCAGCTCTTGGCTGTAAGTGGTTTACCCACTGAGCCTGAAGTGTTTTTTTTTTTTTTCCCTTAAAAGCAAAAAATTTTAGACAGTCTTAAGTTCCCCTTCTTAGTTCTTACAAATCTCCCTTTAGCCTCTTGCAATATTGGATCTTTCAGTAGTCAAGCAAATTTAAGTTTCAGCCACTCTGTCTTTTTTTTGTTTTGTTTTGTCTTGGGGATTGAACCTAAGGCCCCACATTTGCTAAACAAACATTTCGCTACTAACCTGTATTTCCAGCCCCTTAGTCTGTTTTGCTTGCTATAACAGAATACCTGAGGCTGGGTGATTCACTAAAAAACAACAAACAAAATACATAGGGGACTGGGAAAATACTTAGTCTTTAAAGTGCTTGGTGCACAAGCATGAGAACCTCAGTTCCATTCCCAGAACCCATGTAAAAAGCTGGGCATGGCAGTATGTGCTGTAGTCATAGTGCTGGCAGCCATAGGAGATCTCAGTGGCTGTAGGGCCAGGCAGCCTACTCCCAGGCCAGACAGAGATTGTAGCTCCAAAACCAAGATGGACAGCACCTGGTTAAAAAGACAACTGAAGTTGCCCTCTGACCTCCACACATATGCATGTGTACAAAAGTGTGAGGAAGTCTAAGACTGACAGGCCCTATCTGAAGGTCTTCATGCTTCATTGTCCCCTGGCAGAAAGAAGAACAAGAGAGCAAAAGGGACAAACTTGGTTTTGTAAGAGGCCTACCTATCCCATCCATGCAACAGCATCAATCTGTTCATGAAGGCAGAGTCATCAAGACTTAACATCCTCACCTCAATGGTATTTCATTGAGGCCTAAGTTTCCAACTCATGAATTTACAGGAATGCATTCAAAGCAGTGTGCTCATACTTTTCTCTTTCTTTTTCTCTTCTTCCTCCTCCTCCTTTTTTTTTTTTTCTTCTTTAAGATAGGGTTTCTCTGGCTGTCCTGGAACTCACTCTGTAGACGAGGCTAGCCTCAAATTCACAGAGATCTGCTTGCTTCTGCCTCCTGAGTGCTAGGATTAAGACATGCACCACCACTCCCTGACCTCCCCCCCCCCAAAAAAAAAGCCTTTCCCTCAATCCAATATTCTGTGACTAAAATGTTATATTTCACTATTCTTCCAGCCAAAACTTAGAAGTATTGCTGTTCTTTCCACAACCCAAACAATTAATCTTTTTCCTTCTAAAACATTTTATGGCTTCCCATTGCTCTTGAGATCAAGGCCTATATACCTTCACATAACCTGCAGGAGGACCCTAGGGAAGATTTAGCTTCTTGCCAACCTCTTTGGTTTTAGCTCCTCTTCAGGTTATAGCAGTGAGCCCAAGAAAGCAACCCCTACATGATGTCAGTAGCTGAGAAAGGAAACTACTCTTTTCCCTCTCCTAGACACAGGGTGTTAGCAAATGTGATGTGAAGAGATCCCTGAAACATGATAATAGGGCTACTCCTCTCTTGTTGCTGACCACCCTCTGACTGTCACAGAAATAGCTCCCCGTTGACCTGGTGGCCAAAAGATACGAGAACATCACTCCATCTGATTAATCAAACAGCTTGCAGACCACTAGACATGTGAACCACTCCATTCTAGTCCACCCAGGCCAGAATTCCTCACCAAACTCCCAGACTAATGAAAAAATAAAAAAAACTATTTATTGTGTTATGGTTCAACCAGGAAGTTTTAAGATGGGTTGTTCTGCGACTAAAGAAAAGATGAAGTATTTCTTTGCATTGGTCAGGACGGGTTTGGGTGGTACTTCTGGGAACTACTGATTATAGGAGGAACAGAGCAGCAGACACCATCTTATCCCCTTATATTTGGCTTAGTTATATCAAGTTCCCCATCAAAATTTATTTTTCCCTTCTGTTTACCACTCTAAAGATGATGTAACCTGGGAGAATGGAGCCTGAAATGAGGCAAACTAAAGTCTTAAGCAATAGCCAGCTTTATTCAGAGCATCAGACAATTTATACCTTGAGGGTTAAGAAAGTTCACCTGAGTATATAATCACAAGGACAAGCAGCACATGATAAAAACATTTTTTCCACAGAGGCATATAAACAAATAAAAATAGTCTGTTGTAATAAATTATCTGAAGTAAACTCACTCCTTTCCACCACATCTGGGAGGGGCACAAAAACATATTCTGAGAACAATTCCATGTATTTGAAGAAACTGAGGTCATAAGACTCTTGTCTTGTTTTCTTGGAGTTTTCTCACAAGCACTCAGAATTCTCCTTGGACAACTCTTTCTTGCACTGTGTTCTGATACTGGCCTATCAAAGTTCTTATAGTTTTGTCTATTTGTGTAAGATATGATTTTACACATCACATCTCTCTCATGTTACTTGAATAATTCTCACTGACTCTTATTACAGTTGTTCCCTTCATCTGTTGTAGATGTGGATTCAGGGAAAAAGACAGTTTATTCTTTTCTAACTCAACCCTGGGTCCTTAGGGGGTTTCAGCCTTCATACAATCCAATCTTCAAACCTTAATCTAGAATGTTTGAACCTCTGAGACCTACTGCTGATTGCGCTCACTTTGACTAGCTCTTCCTGAAGTCAGAGCTGTACTGAACTCAACTGACTCTTCTGGTTGGCTGATTCAACTCACTATTCTGGCTCAAAGTCTTCTTCGCTAAGCTGCTGGTTCAAACTGACCTTCTGAGCTGGCTGACTGTTTCTAACTGAACCCTCTGACTCTGGCTGACTTCTGCAACTTCTCTGACTGAATTGCTTTGCTTTGTTAATAAAAGTCCATAGTTCATTTTTTCAAGGTATTTATTAGTTACAAGCCATGACAAGTCTCAGGGATTCACTACCCGGGCGGCTAGGCAGAGAACTTACTCCATGCCTTCTCACCCAATCCTGTTGCTTCTCCCCTCTACTCCTCCCAGATCCTTTAATTTTTTCCCCAAGCCCCCTCTCCACATACAGGCCTTCATTACAAAGCAATAGTATCTCTGTGTCTGTCAGCATACTCAGCTGGGGGTTTACAGACCTTTGATTGTGATCAGTAACCTTCAACTGTAAACAAATGGCCTCTTCATGTGGAGATCTGAGTGGCTAGCACAGAGATGTACATGGGTAGGAAGCAAGGCTGCAAAGCTCATGCTTCACACACTGCAAGACATCGGGAAAACAGCACACAGGAGTAAAATACCCCACAATATCTCACCCTTTTGTTTACAATGAGAACAATATTGATTTAATCAAATGAAGACTGAAAGTTCAATATATAAAGTTATATATAAAGCTAAGATATAAAGTTGTAGTCTGTCAAATATCAAGTCCAAAGTTCAGCAGAATGCTCATACAGTTCAAATGTCTTTGATGATTGTAACTGTCCTATAACATCAAGTATTAAGTCCAAAGTTCACCAATTGTTAATAAAAGTTTAATGTTTAGCAAAATCCTCGTGAAGTTCAAGTGTCTTTGATGATAATCAGCTGGTGTCTGCCTCTGCAGCATCACAGTTGAGTACAGTGAAGGCTGCCTCAATTCCATTGGTATGTGGACTGTCTGTTTCACTCTGGTGTTGCAAAACAGGCTCACTTGTAAGCTGCAGAGTCGTCTCCAAGATGATTTCAGAGGACAAGATGGTTTTTATTAAGCCAATAGCTACCCATATTTCCCCTTTTTAAGAAGACTGTTCCTGTTTTAGAAGAGAATTAATGAACAACGAATCCTACCCTTCTTTGGATCACTGATAGCGAGATCAGCATCCTGTCTTAGGTTGATTTCATGTCGTAACTCTCTTCCCTGTCTCTGACTCCCAGCCTCTGTATTAAGCCAGGGAAATCAATTCTTTATGTTGTAGTTATAATCCATGGCCTCTGATCTATCACAATGCTGTAAGGAGACCTTTAAGCAGCACAGGAGCAAGGCAGCTAAGAAGGCCTTCAACAGTCCATTCTCACAGGACTATTGAGGATGAAGGCCAGACAATAACCTGCACACTCTGATGTCTCTCTTCAGCCCAGTGGTCTCTGGATACTCTCAATTAGATGTTTCATTTCTGAAAAGACAAAACCACAACCTTTCCCCGACATGGGGTGGAGTCTCCACACTCCAGGATATTATTATTAGAGCAAAATGCTTAAACATTATCTTTTAAAATTAATTTTTTTATTATTTGAGGTTAAAATAGCCAATTATAGACATATCCTATACTCCTTTCTTTTTTAAATTTAAGCTGAAATTTTATTTACCATGTATAATTTTAAAATCCAGTAGTTCGCCCCTTTCTTGCTGGACAGTCATTTAGCCTGTCAGATTTGTAGGTGCGGCTGATAACAGGAACGTCTAGCCACTTCAATGCTTTGTGGGTTTTGTAGTCCATGACAAACCCAACTTTTTCCAATATTAACCATAAACAAAATTCCAAGTATAGGTAAAATAAATCTTCTGTGCCAACCACAGAAAACCAGATTCCAAATCCCTGGAGGACCAGGACCAGTTGGCTGAATTTTTGGTCCAGACTCCTGAACATATCTAGATTGGTTATTTAACAACCAGAGCCAAGCAGCTGCTGAGAGAAAAACTCTAACACAGGCAGTGTAGATTCTGCCCAAGCTCTCTGAGTCGCTTTGTGCAACGATCCTTTTTAAAGTATTGTCCTTTTGAATCATGAGCTCAGTAGAAGAATGATCAGAAAGCACACAATCAAGCTTTGGGACTAGGTAATTTACAGATGCATTCTGTAATCTGCTTCTTTCTTTCCAGTTCTCTCTTTTTACAGGAAGCTTTACTCTTTTTTTATTTTTTCTCTCTACTTTTAAACTTAATATTCTTTCTCTCTCTCTAGTTAACTCCTTTATTAACTATCTTTTACTTTGAGCTCACTTTACCTTCCCTGTGCCTTCTTTCTTCTCTTCCCCTTTCGTCTGCCTTGGCTCTTGCTGTCCTGCTTTGTCTGTCGTTTCATTGTTGAAACTATGCCTGGATTCTCGTGTCCACATGTTTTCTTGCCACATGTTGGTGCTCTAATTGTTAATAAATGTCCATAGTTCAATTTTTCAAGGTATTTATTAATTACAAGCCATGACAAGTCTCAGGGATTCAATACCCGGGCGGCTAGGCAGAGAACTTACTCCATGCCTTCTCACACCGTTCTCACCAATCCTCCTGCTGCTTCTCCCCTCTTACTCCTCCCAGATCCTTTAATTTTTTTCCCCAAGCCCCCTCTCCACATACAGGCCTTCATTACAAAGCAATAGTATCTCTGTGTCTGTCAGCATACTCAGCTGGGGGTTTACAGACCTTTGATTGTGATCAGTAACCTTCAACTGTAAACAAATGGCCTCTTCATGTGGAGATCTGAGTGGCTAGCACAGAGATGTACATGGGTAGGAAACAAGGCTGCAAAGCTCATGCTTCACACACTGCAAGACATCAGGAAAACAGCACACAGGAGTAAAATATCCCATAACACTGCTTGACTTCAAACTGACTATGACTGTTAGCTGACTCTTTCTCCCAAACTCTTCCTGTTTGACACTGACTCCCGCTGAATTGCTTCTATGTCTCTGCCTCAGACTGCCTGACTCTCTGAGCTGAGAGCCTGCTTTTATATTATGAAAGCTGGGCGTGTCCTCACTCTGTTGCACTCTGCTAACTCTTCCTCTGATTCATTACTTTGATCTTCACTCTGATTTATCTCAGACATCACTTCCTGGTTGGTATTGACTCATTTTAAGCTCTGCTTTCTGTCTCTCTTCCTCCTCTGCTTCTACTTGCTTCGCTCTTGGGGATTAAAGACATGTGCTACCACTGCCTTCTGAATACTGGAATTAAAGGTGTGTACTAACATTCTTTCTACCCTAGAGCAGCTATACTGACAGAATAAAAGATTAAATGTTCCTCTACAATCTGTGGCTTCCATATTTGTGGTTTTAGTTATTAAAGATCAGACTGGACCAAAATTATAAAGGGGAGATTTTAGAAATTAAAAGTGCAAGAGTTTTACATTGCTCTTTTGAGTAGCATGATGAAATCTTGCAGGATCTTGCTTCTTCGCATCCAGGATATGAATCATCCTTTTTTCAAGAGTATCCATATTGCATATGTTACTTAGTAGTCATTCCAGCTGTTAGATCTACTGTTGTAGTATCATAGTGCTTGTGTTTAAATAATCATAATTTAATTTAATAATGTCTCCAAAGCACAGGAATAGTGATGATGGTGGTTTGGATATACCAACAAGCATAAAGTACTTCCTTTAACTAAAAGACAAAGTACAATATGAGTGGATGTTAATTTGGGGATCCAGAAGACATATACAATGCATTGACTTTGAAATAAATAGCTACAGACAGGCAGTGGTGGCACACATCTTTAATCCCAGCACCTGGAAGGCAGAGACAGATAGATCTCTCTGCATTCTAGGCCAGCCTGGTCTACAGAGTGAGTTTCAGGACAGTCAGGACTACATAGAGAAACTCTGTCTTGAAAAATACAAAAACAAGCAAACAAACAGACAAAAAAGAGAAATAAATAGTTATTGCATCTTCAGCTTGAATTAGCTCTACAAGGGATAGTTCTGGGATTAATTACCCTGGTGAAACTGGGAAAGACTGTTGTGAAGTTGCTATACCTTTCACCTTCATATAATGAAAATGTAAGTAAAGGATGAAGCTTTCTTCTTGTTGTGAGATCAAGGGTGGCCCTCAGGAGCCTCTGCTGGCATGTGTTAAGCCTCTGCTGAGTAACTAGTATTAATAGTAGCCTGTGTAGAGAAAGAATGTGACAGGAGAGTTTCCCAAAAGATGGTACATCCAGTTAATATATCCAGCAGGGACTCCATGGGGAAATGGAGTCTCAATAACATGATTTGCAGCTTGATTGGGCTTCCAAAATGTCATCTTACAGGGAGATGATCCATCAGGCTGCCTCTTAGAGTCTCCTTTTTCAATGAATGGTTTGGATTTTGAATTAGACATTTGGCATTTGGAGTCTGGTGACATGTGTGATTAAAGCAACCTCCCCAGCCACTCATTTTGGGAGAAGTACTAGTGCCTACTAATTGAGATCCAAATCTAACCTTTGAAAACTTTGTCCAGGTGACAACTCCTGTCAGCTTAGGTACTTAGGCCTGTAATTCCAGTACTGGAAGGAGGCTAAGGAAAGGATTGCTGTGAGTTGGAGGCTAACATGTGCTATATAGTAAGTTCTAGGCCAGTTTGGTTGGGTTACAGAAAGAGATCTTGTTTCAAAAGTATGTGTGTGTGTGTGTGTGTGTGTGTGTGTGTGTGTGTGTGCGCGCGCGCGCACACGCGTGTGCACACAGTGATACTGCTGTCTGTGATGAACCCTGGGCGTGAGTGGACCAACACGCTTCTGCTTTTTTTTAAAAATTTTTTTAATCCCAAGCACATTCTTCCCTGCCAAAGTCCTTTCGAAGCTTTGATCTAAGGTTTGCCAACATTCTGATGAGGTGATTTTATTCTTTCTCATTTGGGAATAAAAGATGTCAGACCTGCATGACAAGCAAAAAGGCAAATCCTAAAATGAATCAATCTTCCTTTAAAATACTCTAATGTTTCAGGGCTGGAGAGATGGCTCAGTCAGTCAAGGCTCTTGCTGCCAAGCCTGATGACATGAGTTTGATCTCTGGAACCCACATTATAGAAGGAGAGAACCAATTCCTGCAAGATGTCCCCTGAAATCTCCAAACAAGTAAGTAAAATGGAATAAAAAAATTGCAGCAATAATGTTGTATTTAATTGATATTTAATTGAAAGCTGTCTTTGTAAATTCCTTATTGTTTCCATATTGGCCAGAGCATAGTGGTTCCAGAAATTGCCAGAGCAAAAGGGAGCCAGGAAGTAGTTCAAGCCATTTGTCCTAGAAAAAAAAATAGCTAGTCACATGACTATGCCCCAATCCCATAGAGCCCTGATAAGACAGATGCCGTTGAAGTGTCAGTGAGACTGAGAGGAAAAGGTGCTCAAGCTGAGGTCAGCCGGCAGGGAGGCTGACTGGGATTTCCGCAGGGTTCACCAATTGGTGTAACTGTGTCCACAGACACCTACATGGGTTTGGGCTTTCCATTCACCATAAATCTTTATTTTCAGGACTAGAGAGATTGGTTCAGAGATTAAGAGCACTTGCTGCTCTTCTAGGGGACTAGAAATTCAATTCCCAGCACCCACATGGTGTGCCTCACAGCTGTCTGTAACTCCGGCCCCAGGGGACCAAAGGTCAGAGCCCTGGCACCTTTACTCGTAGGCACATACATGCAGACACACATACCCACACATTAAAACAAACAAATCGTTCTTGTCAAGAACCAGCAATAAATGATGTGTGCATCTGTGTGTGTGTTCTCATGCTAGACAAGGGCTCTGCCACTAAGCTACATCTTCAGCACTCTTTTTACTTTTTATTTCAAAACAGGGTTCACGAGGTTTCTCAGGTTGGCCATGAGCTCACTCTGTAGCTCAGACAAATTCCTTAAAATTGTGATCCTCCTGCCTCAACCTCCTAAGTAGCTGTGATTACAGGCCTGGACCACACATTTTCTGCTGTTAAGGTTGGCTGGAATCCTTCTTTCTGGAAAAACAAAACAACCCCCAAAACAACAACAACAAAACCCCAAAACAAACAAAGAACAGCCTGTCAGTTTCAACACAGGGCACTAGGCAGGTACTTAACTTATTTTTTATAGTGTGTTGTTTAGTTTAACACTGCAGCCATCTGACAGCCAGCATTTCCTAATATGGGCAGTTCAGCCAACTGGTTTTACTTCTGAAATCAAGTGCTAGAAGAATGGCATTTACATTTGTGTTTCTACAACTCCCTCCCTTAACCCACTGTAAGATGAGGAAACCTCTATGTGGGCTGTTTTAACATTAATTACGGCATCGTCAATAACTGACTTTCCTGATCCCACATTCTCGGACCTTCCGTGATGTAGTCTAGTCTTAATAGTTTAATTACAAAATTCAAATAAATATTCACAAAATTTAAGGAACTCTCTTTGTTAAAAATAGATGGCAAGCCAGGCCTGATGGTGCATGCTGGTTATCTCAACACTTTGCAAGAGGAAGCAGGAGGTTCAGTAGTTCAAGGCTAACCTCACTAAATAGTATGTACAAGACCAGCCAGGAGTACATGAAACTCGGTGGAGAAAAAAAGCCAAAATAAGGTTGGCAAAATGGCTAACTGGGTAAAAACGCTTACTGCCAAGCCCAAAGACTTGAGTTCTGAGATTGATCTCTGGAACTCACATGGTGGACGAAGAGAACCAACTCTTGCAAGCTGTCCTCTGACTTTCACAGATGCAAGTGTGTACACGTGCATACACACAAATCATAAATATTTGGAGCTGGAGAGATGGCTCACTGGTTTAGAGCATTTGCTGTGGAATTATGAGGACGACATTTTGCATTGTATCACAGCACCCGTGTAACAAGCTGTGCATCCCACAGACATCTATAACTAAGGTCAGTACACGTGTCTTGGCATGAGAAAATATCAGTGGTGCAGTTTGAAAAGAAACCAGCGGGCCATTGCTGACAAATCTGAGGACATGAGTTTGATCCCTGGGGCTGCATGGTAGGAAAATTTGGCTCCTCAAGTTGTCCTCTGAGCGCCACACTTATGTCAAAGCATGCAGGCATAAATGAACACACACACGCACACAAAGTAATAAAAAATTCTAATGAAAAAAAACAACTAGTTAGAAATATGTAAAATTAAAATCATTTTGGAAAGGAAAATATTTCATGCTAATTCAGTCTTTTGAAAATAACCTTTTCATTTTAAAGATAAAGACAGTTATGACATATGTCCTATTTTTGCTTTCTTTGGTAATTGAGAAAATTGTGTATTTAGGAACAACCTCCAGTATACACTTAGTAACTGAAAATTATCATGTGCTTCATTAGTTTTTAGTTCTCACAACTATTTTCACTTGTCAAGAAAGCTAACACTTGAAAGAATTTAGGGAGTTTCTTGAAGTTCTGAATAAAGTTCCATGTTCGAGGTATTAAGCTTGGGTTTGTACCCAGGGCTGTTTCACTGTGATTCATGCTGTGAGGTCACTACAGTCCTCCAGCAGATATGTGAATATCTGCTTTGTAATCACTAAAGTATTTTTTCCAACATATACTGCAATAGTGGATGACGGACAATTATAGGGGCACATATTAGCTTTATAATTTGGCTAAAAGAAATTGTAAGCTAATGGGTAGAACTGGATAGTGCTAGTCATGAAGCTGACCAGGCCTTTGTGTTTGCAGAATTCCAGTGGAAAGAACTGGAATACAGGACAGTGTCAAGATATTAGTGTCAACCTAAATGTCTATCCATAGGAAATTGGCAAATAACGTGTGGTACTTAAGCGACACAGAAAGCAAAAATAGGGACCAGCGGTGTAGCTCAACGGCTATGTGCTTAGCATGAGTGAGGCGCTAGGTTCACTCTTCAACACCCAAATTAAGTAAATAATCAAATAAAACAAATGTAGCCCAATTGGTAGAATGTTTACCTAGCATGCACAAGGCCCTGGGTTCGAGTCTCTATAACACTTTATAAAAATGCTCGGTGTGTGTGAGGTGTGTCTCACGATGCCTGGGGGACATCTATGACTCCAGTATTCGGGAGGCAGATACAGGTGGCAGACCACTGTTGAGTTTAAGGCCAACCTAGCTTGTATAGTGAATTCCAGGACAGCCATGGCCACACACTGAGACTCTGTATTTAAAAAAAAAAAAAAAAGAAAGACAAAGAAAAAGAAGAAAAGAAAGAAGAGAAGAAACCCCTTTCTGAAAAAATAAAACAAAACAGAAACTCTGGCATGAAGTAGCCCAAATACTGGGGAGTAGAGACAGGAGGATCCGAAGTTAATGGTTCTCATTGGCTACATAGTGAGTTCAAGGCCAGCCTAGGGTACCTCGAGACACTATCTCACAAAACAACAACTAAAAGAAAAAAAGAAACAAAAATAATCCTACAAAGTTTGCTACAGGGTGCTTAGTATTAATAATTATCACTAATAATTATTACTCGCAAGCATATATATATGCATATAATTATGTTAACAAGTATGACTCAGAGTATGTATCAGTTAATGTTTTTGAAACTGCAACAAATATCTTCAAAACATGACTCAGCAGGATAATTTCTTTTAAAAATATTTTATTTCATTATTATTGTGTATCCGCATATGTGTGCAGGTATCTCAAAGAAGACCATAAGAGGGTATCAGATCCCTTGGAGCTAGAGCTACAGGAGATTATGTGCAGTCTGATGTGAGTTCTGGGATCCGAATGTTGATTCTCATGATTGAGCAACAAGTACTCTTAAATACTGAACAATCTCTCCAGTCTCAAGAGACTGAATTTCTTGTTCAGGCAGCCCTCTTAGGTAGATATCCAGGGTCTCCTTCATTATGTGCATTTGGAGCCTGCATTAGGCAGTTCTCTATAGAAAAAGAACCAATAGAATGTATATGTTACAATAGGGACTTTTTTTTTTTTTTAAATTGATGTACATGAAAGAGGCTGGGTAGTCCAACAATGGCCATTGTATGCTGGAGAGGCTAGGAACTCAGTCTATAAGGCGGGATGCTACAAGGGTCTCACTGAAGGTTTAGAAGCTTCCTGGAGAGTAACTGGTATTCAGTCCATGTTGGGAGGCCACAGAAGGTAGAGTTTGATGTCAGCAGAGGATGGCAGCTGCAGTACTGGTAGCAGCAGCAGCAGATGAGATGCTCACACTTGCTTAGCACGAAAGGAAGGCAAGCAGGGGAACTCTTTCTATCTGGGTTACCCATTGGTGGTCCATGCCTTTAATCCCAACACTCAGGAAGCAGAGGCAGGTGGATCTCTGTGAGTTCGAGGCCAGCCTGGTCTACAGAGTGAGTGCCAGGACAACCATAGTTACACAGAGAAACCCTGTCTTGAAAATCAAAAACAGCAACAGAAAAAAAAAAAGAACTAAAAAAAGAAAACAAAATATCTTCACAGACATGCCCAGAAGTGGCCTCTTAGTTGATTCCAGATCTCATCAAGTTATCAAGACTAACCATCATGGGGATGTGGGGGTGGTGGAGGGTTAAAGGACACCCTGAGAGACATGTGAAATCTGAAAAGAGATTTGCGGGGAGGGAGAATACAAGGGAGAGTCAGGGGTACCTGCAGGAGGGTAGGAGAGATGAAAGTACATGCTAATTAAAAAAAAAAAAACTTTAAAAAGACAAAAAAAAATTAACCATCAGTGTTCCAGGTGCCATCCCACTCATCTCAAGACCCACATACACATCAGAAAGTGCACATATTACTTCATTACAATGGAGAGAACTCAGCTACATTGAGTTCTCAAGTGGGAAGGCAGCCATGTGCCTAAGAGAACAGTGGTTTTGAAAGATAACAAGAGCTCTCTGGTACGGTCAGCCTGTCCACAAAATACACTCACCTTTCTTTAAGGGAGATGCAGAAAAGTCCGTGCAATCATGGCACTGGTATCAAAATCTGGAAATCAGAGCTGGGAATGTAGCTTGGTGGTAAAGACTTGCCTTGCATGTGTGAGGCCCAAGTTTTAATCCCAAGTTCCAGTCTACAAGGCTGTTTTTTGCCTAATTGATCTGAATGCAATTCCTTATGAACTAAAGGACAGTTTGCAGACATTTTATCACCACCTCAATAAGTCCTCCCTCTCCGAACATGCAGTGATGCAACAACGCCAGAAAAATGACAATACCTGCCTAGAACAGGTGAACAGGAAACCTACAGCCGCATGTACTCAAAGTATTGCGAAATGTTAGTAGACACACAGTACCAAGACCCCGTTCCTGGCCCTGGAAGAAGTTCCTAGACTAGATTCTGTTCTTTGGGAAAATCTCTCGTTCTTATCTGGTCCTGCCCTCTGTCAGACCGTTCCTAACAGTTGACTTCCCTGCTCTTCTCAAGGAGCACATGGCTTTGGCAGCATGCTTCCTGATGGTGGGATTTGCATAGCCAAGGGCTGTTTTATGACTTTGCTTATGTATTCAGATGTGGTTATGATTATTTTTATCTAATTCCCTGAGAAACTTTTTGACCTATTTGTTTAAAAACTGTTCCTTGTGCTAGAAATGAAGCCTACGGTTGTTGTTTTTAAAGATTAAAATACCATCATTCATTTATCTTTCTCATTCCAGTGTTCCTCAACCTGTGGGTCTCCACCCCTTTGGAGGTCAAATGACTCTTTCGCAGGGGTTGCCTAAGACCATCAGCATATCAGATATTTCATAACAGTAACGAAATTACACTTATGAAGTAGCAAGAAAAATAATTTGATGGTTAGGGGTCACCACAACATGAGGATCTGCATTGAAGGGTCGCAGGTCAGGAAGGCTGAGGAACACGGCTCTCTTCCAAGCCTCTCTCCTATTAAAGGCTCATTACTGTGAGGCTGGGTGGAACATCAGGCTCAGCTATTCTTTCAACTGTACTCCAGTTGTTCTTTTCAATACTGCTAACTTCTGGGATTAGTTTCCATATCTTATCAGACTTTCGCCTCTCAAAACTTTTTTAGTCGTTAGGTTGGAGTTCTGCAGCCGCTCCATCCCTGGAGAGACCCGTCTTTGGACTCCAAAATTCTGGTTTATTTCATGTGGTAACTAGGACATTCTTGCCCAAATTTCTGTTTCAAGTCTCTTGTTAAACACAAGCACAGAACAGTAATTAATACAACTCACATTCTGACTCATGAGCTACAATTTCAGAGCACCACGGGGAAAACAAAGTTGTTGTTGCTACTGTTAAACACCAAATTGGTGAGTTTCTTTTAAATTTTTATTTTTTGGCTTTTCAAGACAGGGTTTCTCTGTTGTAACTCTGGCTGTCCTGGAACTCACTCTGTAGACCAGGTTGGCCTCAAACTCACAGAGATCCACCTGCCTCTGCCTCCTGAGTGCTGGGATTAACGGTGTGCGCCACCGCCTGGCATGAGTATGTTTCTTGATGTCTTAGAAACCAAAGTCACTAAGAGGTCCACACTAAAAATAAAAAAGGAAATGCTTTATCAGATCGTACTGAAAGGTGCTTTGCCTGAAGCCTTTTAAACAGTGGCTTCTTTTAAAAACTGAGTGATGACTCATGAGGAGGCTCAAGGATTGCATCACATATGAATAAGTCAGGTAAGAGGTGGGCAGACAGCCTCCAGGTAGTCCTGGCCGAAGTACCTTTGCTCCACTTAGATTGGAATTATGGATAGGCAAGAGTACACTCTGGTGCTGGAAATCGGATCCCTGTGCCCAGGGTTGTGCGGTGTAGATGGACAGAACCAGACAGAATCTTACAAGCCTGAGAACTAGGGGCCTATGGTTCTAAGTTTTTTTTTTCTTCCCAACATAATACTTTTATTAAATACTTGCGTTTCATATAATGTATCTTGATCTCATCCTCCTCTTATTCCTTCTGGGTCCACCCTCCTACCCCTGTGCCCTCAAATAATAATAATAATAATAATAATAATAATAATAATAATAATAATAATAATTTGAAATCTGTAAGATAAAAGAAAAAGAAAAGAGAAAAGAAAAGGAAAAAAAGAAAGAAAAGAATAAAGAAAAAAATTAAGTCAAGTCTCTGGTGGGAGCATGGATCATGGATGTGACCATGGTTCTTGGTGGTAGCAAGCAGCTTGGATCATGGATACCTACCTGACTCATATTAGCCTGAAATCAAACATGACAAAGTTCTACCTGAGGTTGGGCTTCACTGCCCAAACTCACAGGGACTTGAACATCACAAAAGCACCTGAACAACCCACAGACACCCTGGTATCCTATAGGCACCCGGTCATCCCACAGGCATCCGGACATCACTCAGTTACCCAGACATAAGGCAGGCCCAGACATTCTGAAGGCTCCTAGACATCTGGCAATCACCAGTATATCCAGCACGCACCCAGCCATTCCACAGGCACCATGACATCCTGTAGGCTCCTAGACATTTGTTGCAGGTTTTAGAAGCTAGACTGATAGTTCCAGACACTCATGTTGGAATCACCAAAAGAACTGGCATTTGATTGCTGTTATGATCCTTGGCTTCCAGGAGCAGTGAGCAGTAGCAGCAGTCTGCTCCCACGAGTCACAGGTGATACCTGCTAATGTGACAGCTCCTGGGCAGGTCTCACATGCTGGGATTTGGCCCTACAGTGACATAGATTTCAAATTTGGGTGGCTAGCATTACAGGTCTTGGAACTAGAATGTCAGGACTTTTAGTCCTGGACAGATAACTAGTATTACATCTCTCAGTACTAAAGTATCTCTTTGCCCTTAACGCACACGCAGCAGCTCCCTAGACTTCCGCCAGTGGCCAGAACCTATGGGTTCTCTTCTGTAGTTCTTCATATACCCTTCTATCCTTCTCCATCTGTTCGTAACTTCCTTCTATTTTACCACTTCTGATCCCTGTTGTTCCTGTGCTCTTGTTTCTGCTGCCCTTGCTGCTGCTGCCATCATCCTGCTGCTGCTGCTGCTGTCCTCTTTGTGCTACTCTCAACCACCACCACCCTTTTAATGAAAAAAGAGCAAAAGTTGGCAAGAAAGGACTATTCTGATGCTGTAACAGCAGAGGGCAGCACAGGAGAGTGCTTCGCCGCTGAAGAACTAAGCCACACTAGTGGATAGTGGAGTGTGGCAAGGGTGTTTGCACCCATTGCAGAAGAATGAAGGGTGATAGTTGTATCAATCATGGCACAGTCCTTCAGGACTGTGTTTGCATCCAGTCTCAGATCAGAGGAAGTGCTTCCCTTCTGGCCTGGGTGAAAATGGCTGCAAAATTCACCAAGCCTTGTCTAGCTTGGAGTTCTGCCTTCCAAGGCTGTCTGGACTGGTTCTGAGCAGAATTCTTCAGTTGTCATTATGATTATCATCTGCAGCTAGTAAAGTAACCTCAGAGAAATTGTAAAGTGTCCAGACTCACCAGGCTGCCATTATGGCGGTCTGGCTAGTTGCCAATAAAGGGGTAGTTGGCTGACAGCTCCCCATTCAACACTGCCAGGCATAAAGGAAGGGCCTGTCAAATGCCTGCTCTTGATGGTTTTAGCCATTCACAGAAAGCATTAAAAGGGTGTTTACAGTAAAGATTTAACAAAAGCTCAACACAGAACTAACAGCTCACAGTGGTTGATGATATTTAACAACACTTAATAGTGTTTAAATCCTGCCCCAGTGCTATAGGGAGAGGTGAGCCCCTCTAATCTGTCTCAGTAGCACTAGGAAACTTTAAATGGGGCTTACAGTGGTTTTTCCATGAGACTATTTACCACAGTGAGGGTATAACTGGTAGAAAACTTTTCTAAGCAGAAGATGTGGCTGATGAATGCCCATATTTGAACAATGTAACACCAGAAACCTCCTAAGGGTAAAGCATAGATTGGACATTATCTTAAGAGACCCTTGGAACACCTCTAAGGGGACCTCATGCAATGATTTCCCCGTGAAACTAATGGACATTGTGATGGCTATTCTTGGTTGTCATCTTGACTATATTTGGAATTAACTAAAAACCCAAGCATCTGGGCACATCTGTGAGGGATTTTTCTTGATTGGATCGTTTGAGGTGGGAATACTCTCCCTAAATCTAGTCCACGCCTTCTCATGGCAGCCTATAAAAGATATGGAGGAAGGAAGCTTCTGCCTTTTGCCTGCTTACCCTCATCTTCACTGGCAAGTTCATCTATCCTATTACGGAGGCATTCCTTCACTGGCCTTAGAGCCTACTTCTGGATTCTAATGTACACCGAAGACAAACTGAGACATCCAGCCTGGCAGATCGAACAACTAGTGGATTCTTGGGCTTTCTGTTGGGAGACAGCCACTGTTGGGCTAGATGGACCACACCCTGTAAGCCATACTAATAAGTCTAAAAAATACCATTCATTCTATCAGTTCTGTTCTTCTAGAGAAATACACACACACACACACACACACACGCACACACACACACACACACACACACACACACACACACTCATTCAATATATACATTCATTCATTCTATCAGCTCTGTTCCTCTAGAGATCCCTTATTAATATAGATATGCATTGATACTAGTGTGTTTCTTTTCTCAATGAATTGAAACAATGGCCAAATAGTCACAGTACTCACAGTGCCTAAGGAGCTGCTGGAGTTCATATCTCCACAGTGGCTATTCTAATGATGGAAGAACACATTTTTCTAGAGCAATAACTTTTGAATATGTTACAGTATCATCTTTTATGTAGATGTTTTGGTTTTTATCCTGAAAACAAAAGGAATCTTAAACCATGCTATACACACGTGTTTCCACATACCACTTAACATTTGGGATAGCTCTGAGTAATGAATATTTAAATTTTTTCATCATCATTTGAAAATTATAGAGTGTACATCTAACTGTGATGGTTAGTTGTTTTTTGTTTTTGTTTGTTTGTTTGTTTGTCAAATTGACACAAGCTCCAGTCATCTAGGAAGAGCCTCAACTGAGAAAAATGACTGTCAGACTGGCTTATAGGCATGCCTTTAGGGGCATTTTCTTGATTAATGATTGATAGAAGAGGCCCTGCCCACTGTGTGTGATGCTATCCCAGAGCAGGTGGTCCTGAGTTGTAATAAGAAAGCAGACTGAGCAAGTCACGGAAAGCTAAGCAGTAAGCAGGGTCCTCTCTGTCTCAGTTCTTATCTGTGTTCCTGCCCTGGTTCACCTGATGGACTGTAAACGGAAATGAACTCTTTCCTTCCCAAAGCTGCTTTTAGCCAGTGTTTTATCACAGCAACAAAAAGCAAACTAAGTCAACATATAAAACCTAGATGGTATATATGCATGAACCGCCACATCCAACTTTTCTTTTTCAGATAAAGTCTTGCTATAAAGCCCACATTACCACATTTAGCTCCTCTTACTTTTTCATGTGACAAAGAAATCTAGTGAACGTGAAATGTTTGGGGTTGTTACATATGTCGGATGGCATGCTGTTTTACAGTAAACTTAAAAACAAGTGTAGGGGGCTGGAGAGATGGCTCAGCAGTTAAGAGTACTTGTTCTTGCAAAAGACCTAAGTTTGTTTCCCAGCACCTACATGGTGACTCACAAACCATCCTTAACTCCAGTTCCAGGGGATCTGATGCCCTCTTTTGGCCCCTGACGATGCCAGCCATGAATGTACCTATACATGTAGGCAAAACACTCATATACATAAAATAAGAATAAATACATCTTTATTTATTAATTTATTAATTTAGTTTTTTCTAGACAGGATTTCTCTGTGTAGCCCCTGCTGTCCTGGAACTTGATCTATAGACCAGGCTGGCCTCAAACTCACAGAGACCCACCTGCCTCTGCCTCCCAAGTGCTGAGATTAAAAGCGTGTGCACCACAACTGCCTGGCTATAAACAAATTTTTTACAAATAAAGATAAGTATAGTATGTAAGAGTTATAAAGTATAGTAAATACATAAACCAAAAAACAATTAATTACTATTATGAAATACACTTACCACATATAATTATATACATTTTCATACAATTGACAGCATAGCAGACTTCTTTGCTATGATATTTTCATGACTGCAAGGTCACTACACCATATGAATTTTTCACCTTCTATATATGTGTGTGCATGTGTGTGTGCTGCTGAGGACTGAATCCAAGGTCTTGTGTATGTAGACAAATGTTCTACCACTGAACCATATCCCAGCCCTTGGTTTTGGAAAAGAACTCTGTAGTTGTATGTTGCTGTGCGGACTCACCAAAGAAGACACAGAGGCATATTCATAGATGGAATCCATGCCAGACCTCAGCAGAGGGAACCACTATCATGGTTCAGAACTTTGAACATCTGAGCTCAGGTGTTTTTTATTGATACAGAAATCCTCAGGTGTTCTACTGATAGCATGTGCAGATCATAAGCAATCAAACATCCCTCCACATAAATCCAACACCTGTAGACAAAACGCCAAGACCTAGGCAGTCCCCTCACCCAACAGTGCACAAAACAATATTTTAAACACAACTAAAAATAAATTTCTACAACAATCTACTTTTTTGTATAAGCCAATCAAAAATTGCTTTATCTCTACAACACAATTTAACACTATACCAGCAAAGCCATCTACAAGAGGAACAATCACAAGCGTTGCTAATGCACAGGACCAAATAAAACCAAACATCTATCAAGCTTTTCACAAAGTCTTTGGACAGCAGAGAAACATTATCCATGTCCCATTATCTAGAATTCACTCACAATCTTCTGGGATCCTCTAAAGAGCTTGGGTCACTTCTCTGACTCTGCCTTCTACAGCACACACAGCTTGTCCTCCAGGCTCTGGCTGGCTCCATTCCACTGCTACTGCTGTTCTTGGTGGTCATCCCATGCTACTGGCATCTTCAGAATTCTGGGGTCCCATGCTGCAGCTGGGTTGCACTTTCATCTAGCCTCTCTTTTCACGGTGCCAAACCTCAACTTATCTGGCTGACCCCTTCAATTTGGGCCTTGAACTGCTACTGAGGCTGCACTTTCACCAATGGCCTCTTTCTGGCCTCTCACAGTGCCAAGCCTCAATTGCCCAACATTACCCCTTCATGCCTTCAAAACCAGCACCACCTGGGTGACTCTTACAGTACCAAGTTCAGCTACCAGCACGAGATACAACCTCAGTCAGTTCTGGAAGACAGATTCTGTGCGTTGACCCTGAAGAAACACTTTCCAGGTTTTAAGATAGAGTCTGGTTTGTAGGAAAAATAACTAGTAACCTTGTCTGCAGGAAGGGTTCCCTCATGGAATGGAGTTCTCATCACCAGAGCAGATGTGTCTTGTCTGGGCTGCCTCATCTCACCAGTATCAGAACAGGTTTGCAGAAAACAAAACAGAACAAAACAAAACGGAGTTTATTTTTCATTCTTCCTTGTCTCCATGTTGGATGTTACTGGCATGATGTCTTGCCCTATGTTGCAGGTGCCATTTGTAGTAGTAGCTGCTGAAGTTCAGCAAGGAGGAGTGCAAGTGCCATACTGTACAGTGGAGCCCTGAGTGTCTGAGCTCAGGTGTTTTTAGTTGATGCAGAACTCTTCAGTTGTTCTACTGATAGCACAAGCAGATCACAAACAATCAAACATCCCCCACATAAATCCAACACCAGCAAACAATACAAAATGCCAAGACCTAGGGAGTCCCTCACCCAACAGTGCATTAAATTTTTTTATACAGAACTAAAAATAAACTTCCACAACAGAAGTCTTTTTGTGTAGCCCAGACTGGCCTTAAACTTGTGATCCTCTTGCTTCTACTTCTTGAGTGCTGGGATTACATGTGTGTTCTTCAGCAAGATATTACTTTGCTTTTCCAGATCTGAAACAATTTGACCTCTTTAATAGGGACAAATCTACAATACAGCAGCTTAGCAGCACAGGAGTGCAACTCCTACTCACATAGTAGTCAGTAGTGGATAGGCATGTAACTTGGTAGAGCAGCTTTTTCTCCTTAGATTTAGATTTCTTCAATCTGTCACTGTTTTAATTCTTTTCAAAATTTGCATCAAACTGGCAAAAAAAAAAAAAAAAAAGAAAGAAAAGAGAAGAAAAACAAAGTGTTTCACAGTGTTTATAGATTAGGTTTCCATCATACTAACCCTAGCCCACCTTAGGTTCTAGTAAAGAAAATTGGTCAGAAAGTTAGATCACCTGCAAAGCATGGTGGAGAATATGCCTTTGTGTTTAAAGGAGAGAGTGCTCATTATCAGTGAGCTAGAAATCTCAATCACGGAGTAATCAGAAAGCATCTTCATTTATGTTATTCTGACTCCCTAGCGGTCCCTCCTGGTGTTTCTAGGGAGAAGTCTCATTTCTGCAGCATCATTTCCATAGCTAAGAGCATTGTCCCGCAGTTGTTTATCCTTTTCTCTTGAGACCCTAGGCTTCTGGTGATATTCCACCTTCCCCTTCACCCACGTCCCTCCGACCCCTGTCCCCCTCTTCCTCCTCCTTCTCCTCCTCCTTCTCCTCCTCCTCCTCCTCCTCCTCCGCCTCCTTCTCCTCCTCCTCCTCCGCCTCCTTCTCCTCCTCCTCCTCCGCCTCCTTCTCCTCCTCCTCCTCCGCCTCCTTCTCAGACACAGGGTTTCTCTGTGTAGCCCTGGCTGTCCCTGAACTCACTCTATCTGTAGACCAGGCTGGCCTCAAATTCAGAGATCCGTTTGCTTCGGCTTCTCAAGTGGTGGGATTAAAGATGTGTGCTTCAACCGCTCAGCTCTAGGCAGATCTCTTGAACATGACCCAAGGCAATTTTTCTCTAGAAATATTCATGTTTAAAAAAATTTTATGTATGTGTATATATATTTATATTTATTTATGTGTGCCTACTTGTCTGTAGGTTTATGATATAAATGTAGTACCTTCAGAAGCCAGAAGGAGGCATTGAATCCTCTGACTCTGGAGCGGTAGGTGGTTGTGAGCTGCCACAAGTGAATGCTGGGAGCCAAACCCAGAGACTCTGCAAGAGTAGTAATCTCTCTTAACTTCTAAGCCATCTCTGCAGTTCCCTTTGCTTGTGTTTGTTGTTGTTTTAAAGCAGGACCCTGACACGTAACTGTGGCTCACTTGGTACTTACAATGAAGCCCAAGCTGACCTTGCTTAAGTTTCTAAATTCTGGCATAACAGGTGTGCAGTAGTACAATTTACCATATAGCCAAGGATGAGCCTGAACTTAGGATTCTCCTGCCTCTACCTTCTGAGTACTGAGATCTCAGGCATGTACCATCACACTCAATTTTATATAGTGCTGGGGATTAAACCCTGGGGTTTGTGCATTCTAGGTAAGCACACTTCCAACCAAATACATCCCCAGTCACCCTGGCATCTTTTTACAATTTTTGGTTAGAGAAAATATGTTCATTGACCCATTGCTGTGAGTCCTACTGCATCCTAAATTACGGTCATCTCTACCCATAGGTTATCTGTATCAGAATTTTATTTTTCCTTCCATGTATAACTCAGACCTCACTATGTTTATCAAACTGGAAGAAACATACATGTTCTACTAGGTTATCCCAGTTAGATTCTTCTATTAGCGTGAAGTAAGTGGCATGCACGCTAAAGGCGAGGCTAGGGCGGTGGGAATGACTTGGCACACTAACAGTTCTCTGAGAACTTTGAATTGCCTCTCCCTTCATCGTTTGTAGGCTGTGGGTGGGTGGTGAGCTAGGAGTGAAAACTGGCTTCCTGCAATCTCCTTAGCAAATTCTGTGTTGGTGGACCTGTGCTTAGCTCTGAAATGTGACCTTATCATTCTGGGGTCTCAGCCAAACCTGAAGCAAGGGGAGTTTATTTAAACATCCTGTGCATAACATATCTCTGGAAATATACACGGAACAGAAAATATTGGTTACCTTAGGAGGAGAGTTTTTGGCTCAGGACAGCAGTGGGAAGGTGGATTTTTTTTCCCAAAAAATACGCTTTAGAAGTCTTTTAATTTTATACCATATGTACATAAAATCTATTCAAATACATTAAGGATATATACCTCCTAACAGAATTGAAATACATTCATGCCATACATTGTACATTGTAAAAAGAGTGAGCAATACATTGATGTAGAAAAATCTCAAAGATACTTTGTTATATAACAAAGGGGAGTTCTAGAATATTCCACAACTTGCCTATTAATAAACAACAAAATTGTTCCTTAATATATTGAAATATGTGAAGCCCATTTCTAGAAAGATTTTATTAGGATAAGCTAAATTATGTTTTGCAAACATACAAAACTTAGAATCTCAGCTCCTGATCCCAGGAAAGATGTGCGTTTCTTGTGAATGTGTATGTTCATGAGAGACGGTCAACTCTTCAAGGCAGCCAGCCTCTAGGTGATGACTTAGGGATCCAGGCGACTTCCATCTCATGGCACCGCCATGTAAATGTACGCCCTCCACAACTGCTGCACCAAGGGGAGAGAGCCATCTTGGAGAATCAGTACTGGCACTGCACAAGAGTCAGTGTTGTTTCCACTCCTTACATTGGAGCTTGTCTCATGAATCCAGCCTCATGTAGAAGGAGAGAAGCAGCTCCCAGAGTTGCCCTCTGACTTCTACCTGTGTGCTGTGACACATGTGCCCCCACCAATAAATAGATAAACATAGCAAAAAATGTTTAAAGAGTATAGAGCAGCACAAAGATGTCCTTCATGCCTTGTATGATTGGCACTCCATGGCATCAAAGGCTCATATTCTTTCAGACAAATCTCTCTACCCTGTTATCCTGAGTATATTGGAATTGCCGTTAGGAAGAACCGGCATGAGAAATCGTTCTGTTCTCTTTGGTAAGAGCAAGAATGACTTTCTTAGGAACGAACCCCTTACATATCTCCTTAGCCAGAACTGGTCCCAATTTGCATGACAGGAAGAACGTGAAACTATGGTTGGATCAGGTGATCGGATGTCCCTCTTGTAGCTAAGGGTGCTGGAATCTTCCCCCAAGTGCTAAGCTATGTATAAGGGCATGCCTAAAGAAAAGAGGAAAAGAGGCAGGTGGAAAAGAGGAGTGTGTCATGGGAATGGTACTCTGTTGTTTCCAGAAAGTAGGGTGGATAGAATGCTGTGATATGTGGGAGCCACTGGGTATCGCTGAAGCAGTGCAGGGAGGGAGCTGTAAAATGAGGCTGCAGAGCGTGCAGGGGCCTGATGGTGTGGATTATGCTAGGCAGTCTGGGCTTCCTTTGTAGGCCACCTAGGACTGAGGGTGTGACTCAAGCAGTTTTAAGTGGCTCACAGAGTGTTTTTATTTCCATACATATATGATTAGTCTGATATATATCTTTAAAATACATAGTAAGAAGAAAACAAAAACACTCTAAAGAAAAAGATCGATAAGTCAATGAAATTGTTCAGTTGATAAAAGCACTTGCTTTCAAAACGGGAGTTCAGTCCCCAAATTCCACAGTAGAAGGAGAGTATCAATTCCCAAAAGCTGTCTTCTGAAGTTGACATGTGTGCCACAGCATTTATACACCTACACTTCATACATCACACACACACACACACACACACACACAACAACAACAACAACAAAAACATATACATCAAAAATTAAAATTAAAAGGCTAGTTATTTGAATTTATTAAGATAAATTCAATCTGTGACTCTGGAACAGATCTATGCCAGTTAGAGTGGAGAGCCACCCTTTGGGAAATGCTTACACAGATCATAATATTACAAACTAAAAAGAGCCAAAGACGTGAATAAGTACTTTATAAAAGTAGACACCCAACTGGCTGATAAGTGTGAGAAGTTTTTGAACCTTATTAGTCATCAGGGAAATGTAAATTAAAACCACAATGAGAAATCACTTTGTACCAAAGAGAATGACTAAAGTTCGATGACTGAAGAAGTCAAGAGCCGCTGGGGCAGGAAGCAGCTGCAAGCTCATCGGCCGGTCGACTGACCGGGAAGCCTGACCGATCCTCATGGCCTTCTTCTGTTAGAACCCAGGAGACAATAGGCAATAGGCGGGATTTTATCTTGGGCTTGGGTCTACAGCGTATCCATCGGGTCCTTGAGTCATTCCCTAGACCCTGAGTGTGAACTGGGACTGGGTTATAAGTGAACCAATATTTGATATATAAGAAAATGCTAGGAGTGGGGATAACAGAAATCAGTTTCAACCTCAGGCACACAGAGGACTTAGAATGATGAGGTCTGCCCATATCTGTTAGATTTTCCATTCTTTAAAATTTTTTCAAAAATAATATAGTTTATTTTGTGTGTGTGTGTGTGTGTGTGTGTGTGTGTGTGTGTGTGTGGTGTTTTGCCTGAATGTATGTCTGTGAACCAAATGCACGTCTGATGCCTGTGGAGGCCAGGAAAGGGTGTTGGATCTCCTGGAACTGGAGTTACGGAAGGCAGTGAGTGAGTGGGTGCTGGGAACCAAACTTGGGTTCTTTGGAAGAGCAGCCAGTGCTCTTAACTGCTGAGTCATCTCTCCAGCCCAGATTTAACCGTCTGGACTTTACTGAAATTCTGCAGGATGACTGTAGACTACCATAAATTAAGCCAGGCTCTGTATTTTTCTGATTGCAGCTGCTATGCCAGATGTGGTATCTTTTCTAGAGGAGAATATTTTAGCCTTAAGTATATGTTATTACTGATTTGACAAATGTGTTAATTTGTATCCCAACCAGGAAAGAAGAGATGGAATAATATTTGCATTTACACAAAATGAACTAAAATCTGTCTTTAGAGTTTTTTCCCAGGGCCACAAGTCCTATCCTATGTCACAGTATGGTCTGAAGTGATTCACATCTTCTGAACATACTCTGAAATATCACACTGATCTATTGCATTCATGGTGGAACTGCAACATGCATTGGTGGAACTGTTTGGGATGTGTATTAGTTTGAGTTACTATTGCTATGATGAAACACCATGACCAAAAGCAAGTTGGGGAGGAAAGGATTTATTTGGCTTACACTTCTGCATCACTGAAGTAAGTCAGAACAGGAACTTAAACAGGGTGGAAGCCTGGAGGCAGGAGCCAATGCTTAGCATGGAGGAGTGCTGCTTACTGGCTTGCTCCTTATGGGTTGCTCAGCCTGTTTCGTCATAGAACCCGGGACCACCAGCCAGGGGATGGCACCACCCACAGTGAGCTGGGCCCTCCCTCATAAATCACTAGTTTAAAAAATGCCCTGCAGGCTTGCCTACGGCCCCATCTTATGGAGTCATTTTCTCTAGTTTGTGTCAAGATGACATAAAACTAGCCAGAACAGGAAGGGTTAGGAAGTAAGGCCTTGCTGGAGGAATTGTGTCACTGGAGGCAGGTTTTGAAGTTTCAAAAGATGTGATCCATTCCCAATGTGCTCTCTGCTCCCAGTTTGTGGACTAGGATGTGAACTCTCAGCAGCTGATCCAGCACTATGCCTGCCTGCTGCCATGTTCCCTGCCATAATGGTGCTGGATCCTATCCCTTTGGAACTGTAACGTTGCCTTAGCCATGGTGTTTTATCTCAGCAATAGGAAAGTAGCTAACACACTTGTCAAGCTGACAATTATGAGAATTTTCTCCATAGCGGGAAGAAATAATGCCCCTGCTTCTACTTTTCCAAAGGGAAACTGAGGTTCAGTTCCACCAAAGTTCATCCTAGGGAACCAATGTGTTTATTAGGCTTACTTACAGAACTATAGCTGAGGGTGGGTACAGGCAGGGGCATGGTAACCTTGGAGCAGTCACACTGGGAGGTCTGTACCCACATGAATGACAATTCCCCCGTGACTGCACAGATGGCACCCTCTTCTTTCATTCCTCTCCAGCTTGTATACTCCATCCCCTACCTAAAGCCATATGACATTAAAGCAGAATTGCATAAAAATTGTTGGGAGGAGTGGCTGGATACTTAGGGGAGTATCCTGTTGCCCTTCCTTGACCCCCTACTTCTATGATAGGATGGCAACAGTCAACAAACACAACTGTGATGATCTTTCGCAAGCAGACACAGCTGAACTCATGAAGGAGGTGGCTGTACGACAACGCTGACTATTAACTATCGTAACACCCAAGAGGACAAAGTGGCTAAGCTTATCCAGGCTTAGCCAGGCTCTGTTGTCAGCCATCCCATGCTGGCACCAAGGGGCACATGGGTAAAGCGTCCACAGTGACAGAGGTTGTGATAGTTGATTTTGACTGTCAGCTTAACGGGATCTAGAATTGCCTAGGAGACACAGCTCCGGGCTTGCCTGTTGAAGGTATCTCCAGATAAGGTAACTGATAAGAGAGGACATGGCCCTCAGGGTGGGTGGCACCTTCCAACTGAAGGCCCAGAAGTAAAGAAGTCTAAGGGAAAAAAGCAGTGGCAGGGGTTGGGAAGATGGCTTAGTACGTAAAGCATTTGCCAGGAAAGCCTGAGACCCTGTGTTCAGCTCCTTAGAACCCATGTGGAGCCACATATAGTGCATACACCTGTAATCCCAGTGCTCCTGTGGCAAGGTGGGAGATGGGAAGAGGGGAAGGCTCAGGAGCTCCCTAGAGGGCTAGCCTGGCTGACACGGTGGCATATAAGAGACTCTGTCTCAAACAAAGTGGACTGACAATCAAGGTTGTCTGACCTTCACGTGAGCATTGTGACACAAACATGCCCATATACACACATGTGGACACACATATCATAACACACACACACACACACACACTCAGATTTTTAAAACACAGCATCAACTTATCACCTTCACTTCTTGTGTATTTGCTGTTGAGCTCCCCTGCTGCCATCCTCTGCTCCCATCAGGTTCAGCATTCCAATGTGGACTGACTTTCCAGGAATCCTCCAGGCCTTCCCCGACAGGCTGGGTGCTGAGGCACCCAACTTTGTGAACATGTCAGAAATAAACTTCTCTGTCTCTCTATCAAGGGGATGCTTACTATTGTACTACTCAGTCTAGTTGTGTAAGCCATCCCCTATTAGATCGTGTATACTTGAACTGGTCTGCTCCTATAGAGAATTCTGCCAGGTAAAGAGACTACCTATAGGGCCAACAGCACTTACCAAGGCTGATATAGCTACTATATTGGCCAAATGCTTGCCTTCCACCAACAAAAACCAACTCAAAACTGAGACTATGATTCCGTTCCTTGAGAAGACCACTTGAACTCTAACTGACTGCAGTGGACCCCTTCTGTTCAGGAATCAGAGGTTCATCCTCAGAGGGAAGAGACTTATATTTTAGGTTTAGTTTGGCCTTTCCCATTCCCAGGTTCTGAGGATCCCCAACACTACTATCTGAGGACGTAAGAGTTGTTTGACATGACATCCTGCATAAAATGTATCAGACTAGGAAGAAATGAGCATGTGTTATAAGATTTTTTCCTGGAGAAATGGAGACAAATGTCTATTCACCTCTACCAATGACAGACCAAAGAATCAATGCCATTAAAAATCTAACTTAATGAACCAATGGGTTTCATTGGGATTATTTGTAGCAGCATGGCTGAGGGCTTACTTACAGGAACAGGAACAACTTATGAGTGGTCCAAAACCAAGCGCCACTCCTCCACCAGTCCAGCAATTTTTTTTTGTTTTTGTTTGTTTGTTTTGTTTTTTAAGAGACAGGGTCTCACTATGTAGCTTTGACTATTCTAGAACTCACTATGTAGACCAGTCCGGCCTTAAACTCACAGAGATCTGCCTGCCTCCTGAGTGCTGAAATTAAAGGCCTGTGCCATTATGCTCAGCTCAGTCCAGCCATTTTCAACCACTTATAACCTAGGGGAGGGGAGCTGGTGCAAGGCTGCTTGAGTCCTCTCCTTCTCCAAGGGAATGTTAATAGGCCCGATCATTTTAGGGTCTCATTCAGGCAATTATAGCTACTCTGATTTATTCTCTGTCTCTCGGACTTTGTTTCTGTCTCTGTCTCTCCTTCTCTTTCTCTCTTTCTCCCTCCCTCCCTCCCTCCCCATTTCTTTCTTTTAAAAGATACAGTCTCAGTATGTAGTCCTGGCTGGCCTGGAACTGATTCTGCAGACCAAGCTGGCCTTGAGCCCACAGCATTCCACCTGCCTCTGTCTCCTGAGTGCCAAGATTAAAGGCAAGTGCCAGTACAATGGGGATCTACTTTCATCGTAGCATTGATCCTGTCATACCTGGAAGACAGAGTTCTATTAACACAAGGTAGTTATAAATTACTATTCCAAAAGAAGATGCGGGATAGTGTTAGATCCGAGGAGTGAAGTTTCAACTGAAGCAGAGATGATACTCTGCAAAATGGAGATGCTAACTTCCAGAATACAAAATATATATTGATCTATATGGCTTAAGTTGTGCTCAGGCACACCCATGTGTTTTGAAGTCTTCACTTATGGACCCTTCTGCCACAGCATTTGAAATGATACTGGTCTGAGTAATACAGATTATTTGTATGGATGAAAACAGACTAACTCATTTTTTTCCCTAGAAGTGTACCAAATCACTCCTCCCGAGATTGATGATTTTGTGTTGGATCATGTACACAGACACGCTCAGCTGTAGGTATGACAGTGCATGTACAAATTTTCTTTAGATTTCTTTTTCCCTCCACTAGATTGATGCTGAAAATGAGATTTTTCCCCATCTTTCTTTTTATTATGTAATAAAATGATTTCATGGTTACGAAAAATTGTAATACTAGTGCAAAATAGCTTTTCCCTGAGCTATTTAAGAACACATCATCAAGGATATGGCCTGTCACCCACGAGGATAAATGAATGTATTTCCTACAAACAACATTCTCACACATAATATATAACTACCAAAACTAGGTCATGGCATGACACCTTGCTTCAGTCCAACCCACAGATCCCATTCAAGTTTGACAATTGTCACAGGAGCATCCTTGGAAAAGTATGCAGCCCAGGATCGCTCACTGCTGTAGGTCTTCATCCCTCTTTGGTCTCCTTTGGTCTGGAACATTTTCTCACTCTTTTCTTGACCTTCATGACCACTTTTGAAGATAGCAGGCCAGTCATTTCATACGCTGTCCCTTGATCTGCCTCCGTCTGATGTAGTGGCCTGTCCAGATCAAGTTACGCGTGTTTGACAGCGATCACAGGAGCGATTCTCTTCAACTTAGCGCACCCTTTCTGAGCATGCGCAGCGTCAGTGTCTGCATCGCTGGTGGTGCTACCTTTGAGTACTTAGCTCACTGAAGATGGTATCACCCAGGTTTCTTAGAAGTCAGATTCAAATATGTGGGTGCTAAGTAAGCTCCAGGATTCAAGATATCACTGTTCCTGTTCTCTTTAGGACCTATCCAGAGATACATATCTTGTAATGACATATATTCACACATATGTTTTTTATGCTTATAGTTTAGTCAGGGTGACTATTGCTGTGATGACACACCATGACCAAAACCAACTTAGGGAAGAAAGGTTTTTGGGTTTTTTTTGGCTTACATTTCCATATGTCACTGTACATCACAGAAGGAACTCAAGCAGAGCAGGAACTTGGAGGTAGAAACCGATGCAGAGGCCATGAAGGAGTGCTGCTTACTGGCTTGCACCTTATCCATCACTAATTTAAAAAATGAGCAGGGTAGTGGTGGCGCACGCCTTTAATCCCAGCACTCTGGAGGCAGAGGCAGGTGGATCTCTAAATTTGAGGTCAGCCTGGTCTACAAAGGGGGCTCCAGGACAGCCAGAGCTACACAGAGAAACCCTGGTTTGAAAAACCAAACCAGACCAAACCAAACAGCCCTACAGCCCTATCTTATGAAGGCATTTCATTAACTGATGTTTCTTCCTCTCAGATGACTATAGTTTGTGTCAAGTTGACATAAAACGATCCAGCCCACCTTATCTCACACAAAATGATGACTTCATCCTGAACAGCTTCCGTTTCAATTGAATGCCACGGAGTTCATTCTAGTTTTGCCATTACTGCATTTGTTCCTTCATTTCTAATAAAAACTTGGCCGAGGCTGACATGCTGCTCTGTGCCTGGGTGGGTGGGATTGAACCTAGGGCAAGCACTACCAACTGAGCCCCAGCACCAGTCCTCATATGTTGCATTCTGCTCCACTGACGGATTTGTCTACTCCTGCATCGATACAACATTGATGTCATTATGATAGCTTTGTAATGCCTTTTTATATATCATTACTAAGAGACTTCTTATATGCATCCGTCTCCTAGAAGTGAAATTCCAAATTTTTCTAGATAAATTTAATCTAATTACAAAGAAATCTGAACTAAAAATTGTAGCTCACACCTGTAATCCTAGCATTTGGGAGGCTGAGGCAGGAGGATTGCCATGAATTCAAGGTCAACTTGGACTACATAGTGAGTTCAAGGACAGCCTAATGAGCTACAGAGTGAGACCCTACACACACACACACACACACACACACACACATATTCAGAGAGAGAGAGAGAGAGACAGACAGACAGATACACACAGAGACAGACTCACACAGACACACAGAGAGACAGAGACTCACATAGACACAGAGAGAGAGAGAGAGAGAGAGAGAGAGAGAGAGGGAGAGAGAAGAGAGAGGGGACTCAATGTGGTTCTATATACCTGTACCCTAGCATTTAGGAGATGAAAACGGTAGTTCAAGGCTATCTTTGGCTACATATTGAGTTTGAGGCTAGTCTGTGACATGAGACCATGTCTCAAAATAGCAACAAAAAAATCCTGTTAGGATAAAAATTAGCATTTAAATTAGGACTGGAGAGGTGGAGTGGGTGCTGCTCTTGCAGAGGACTGGAGTTTTGTTTCCATCACCCACATCAGAATGCTCACAACTGCCTGTGACTCCAGCTCCAACATATAATTCTGGACACCTACTGCACAGTGGGCACTGATCTAGACTCTGGGGATACAACTGTGAACGAAACATATAAACCGCCTTCTTTTCTGATGTTTACATTCTAGTTTAGGGGAGATAAGTAATGAATAACTTTGTAAAATAAGGGCTGGCAATATGCCTCAGCAGGTTAAAGCATTTGTTGCACAAATCTGACATGCGTTCAATCCCTAGAGCCCGCGTAAAGGAACCGGAGATAACGGACTCCGCAGACTTGTCCTTTATCCTCCACATATAGCCTGGCATGCGCATTCCGGCGCACACATGCCATGCACACACACTAAAAGATAAAAAATACATAAAATACGTGTTATATATGTTGAAGCTTATCTTCTTGGAAAGACAGGTAATAAGCAAATACACATGCAAGTATCTATATACATAGTACATATATACATATATACATACATGCACAGGTTCTATATCTGAAGATTCAACCAATCGAATATTACAAGTATTCAGAAAAGATGCGTCTGTCCTGATTTTTTTCATTGCTTCCTAAACAATACGGTATAAGAACTACTCACACAGCCATTGTGTTTCGTCAGATATTTTAAATAACCGAAGGAGTGAGCATATAGAATATATATAGATATTATACCGATTTAATTGAGGCTATTCTGGGAAGGAGTCTGGAAGCCAGTCCCCTTTGGATACTGAGGGATGGCTGTATATACCAAGTAGATAAATACAGAGAATCTCAGATGTCAAATTCCAGAGCAAACAATGAATCTAGTTTAGGGGACATAGCGTGCTGGAAACAGGGTTGCTGGTTAATATGATGATAAGGAGTTGTGGTTATATCTGAGCACAGCTGTGAAGGGAATGAAGAAGTAATCCATGCATTCCAGGCAGGGAATAGCAAACACAGAGGCTGGAGCATACCCAGGATGCGGTAATGGCAGAGGAAGAACAAGCAGCTAAGCAAGGCTGGAGTAACAGAGAACGGGGCTGGGGAGCTGAGGGGATAGCTCACTTCTTACTGCACAAGTATGAGACTCTGAACATGTGGTGGTTCACTCTTGCGTGATCACAGTGCTGGGCTGGCAGAGACAGGAGGATCCCTGGGCCAGCCAGCCTAGCCTAATCGGAGGGAAAGGAAGGGAGGAGGAGGAACACCACCTCCCTCTCTTCCCTCCCTATCCCCCAACCCCCCCACACCCCCCCCACACCCCAGGGAAGGGGGAAGAGAAGGTAATAAACAGAAGAGAGAGGTAATAAACAGGATTCCAACCGGCCTGACTTAGGTGCTGTCATAGCCCACTAGAGGGCACTGCACATATCCTGTTTGGGCTGAGAACTGATGGCTGGCTCTTCCCTCCTCCCTAAGGACAGGCTTGATTCCTACCTATATTATAGTAAAGAGCCCTCTTTCCCGTTTGTTCTTAGATTCTGTGGGACCATGGTGTGTGAGCCTCAAAGAATTAATAAGTAACTCAACAACGGTTGTCACCCAGTGTCCACACCTTCCTTTGCTTTGGAGATTTTCCTGCCTTTCCACTAATCTTTCCTTTTATATGCTTAGATGGATCAGCTGTGGTGTGTTTCTAGTCTGATAAAGCAGGTTTCTGGAGCATGACAGGGAGCCCCTTACCTGCTATTCTTTCCTACAGGAATGCTGCTTTTCAACTTACAATGCTGAAAGGGAAAAAACAAAAAACAAAAAATTCTCAAAACAATTTACAGCAGCATTTCAATAAAACAACAATGTGAGCCAGATATATAACTTTACATTTAAAATCACAAATGTGCCTGCATGGTGGTGCATGCCTTTAATCCCAACACTCAGGAGGCAGAGGTGGATGGATTTCTGTGAGTTTGAGACCAGTATGGTCTACATTATGAGTTCCAGGCCTGCCAGAGCTATGTACCGAGATTCTGTCTCAACAACCAATCTAACAACCAGACAACAACAAAGAAAAAAGAAAAGAATGAAAGAAAAGTCAAATTCTTAGGAATAGGATATGGCTTGTATAGCACTGGCCTCTTCTGCATGGTTCCCCGGGTTCTTGTACCTAACATTGGGTGCAGAATAAAAGCCAAGAAAAGCCAAAACATTACTATGGAAAACAAGGTTCTGTGTGGCTTCCTTTGTAACTGAAGACTCTTGTTCTCCTGCACACGTTGGAGTGCTGCTTGTAACTGAATTCTGAAGCCTGTTCTCTTGCCCCAACTGCTACTATTCCTAACTTGAAACTGATTCCTAACTTGTAACAGATTCCCACTGTACCTTTTACTCTCTGGGTCTAAAGAGAGACAGGAAACAGAGAAATCTTCACCACTCTTGCAGGTGGCCTTTAAAGACAGACAGAAAGAAAAAGTCACTGCTCTTTTTGTCTATCCTTAGCTTAAAGAACAGGAGCTGCTAGCATCTCATAAGCCGTCCCACCAACTGTCAACTGCAACTGGCCACTGCCTCCTTTATATCCCAAGCTGTTCCCAGAAGTCCAAGCGGCATGTAACCATAAGGAAGGCTGCACAGGGCAGAAAACTTCTTGGCAAAGAGTCCTGCTACACTTCTACCCTTTTACAAAGCTATAAGTTGTATTGACTACTTTTTCCCTTAGGCCTTCTGGTAGGCCATCTCTTTTCCTTTCTGGTCTTTAGGAGTTTATTCTTAGCATTCTTACATGATGCATTACTTACAGAAAGCACGAGAGAGGATTTTTGTTTCCCTTTTCAAAACTAGTAGAAGACACTACTTTTATGGTTCTGGCTCTCAAAAGTACATTGTTTCTTCGGAGGTTGAATGCGGTTTGGGCTGTTCACCTTCTTTGCAGATTGGCATGAAGTTAGTTTCTTGATGAGCCATTAACACATGTGGATCCATTTTCTATAAAACGCTATAGGGATCTTCATGTTTCAAGAAACTCTGATATTCTCTGTTACTATTAAAGACGACAGTCTCTTTCAACGTTTTGCCCACTGACTCCTTTGGGTAGAGACAGCCTATTCCCTTGAATGACTGGAACTTTGACTCTAAGGTGTTTTCCTCTGGTTTTGTTTGCTGTAAGTGTTCTCTTGCAAGTATATGTCACTGTCGGCCATTGTACAGGTCATGGGAAGTCTTGGGACGCTGGGAGGCTGCATCATATTTACAGTGGTTGGCATTTTGTGAGCCATCACTCTCATTATCTTTTCTTGGAACCTTCTGATGACCGCCAACCAACTGTTCTAAATCAGCCGGAGTGATATTCACACAGGAACAATTTTTCATCAACGCTTCATATTCTTCATCTTCCTCTGTACTCTTTACTGTCACTGGTATTGGAGTCAGGTGGAAATTTAGGGTTCAGAAACCTTACTCTATGACCCAGGGCTGATTATTTGCTGCTTTTAGTTTTTTGTACTTCAATACAATCATTAGAAGGACTTTTCTGTCCACAGTCATTCTTTTTTGGATCAGCAGTCAGGATTTTCAGGGGATTTTCCTGGTTCAAATCTAATCTTTATCAGTTTTGATGGTGCCCACAACTTTTCATTTCCACTGGAAATAAAGGCATCCCCTCTGCCCCAGCACAATGCTTGTCCTAATTTCCATTCAGATATTAATACGTCTTTATAATATATGGGTTGATTTAACTCTGCAGTTTTTCTATTGTCCAATGTCTCTCAGCTACTGTTGTTCCTGTCTCATTAACATTCAGAAAATTTAAAGTTAGTAGTACACTATGTAGTCTATCTCTGGGGGTCTTTGTTATTCCTTTTTGTCTTTCAAGCATTCCCTTTAATGTTCAATTAGATCTTTCTTTAACTGCTTGTCCTGTAGGATTGTGTGGTATACTAGTAATGTGTTTTATGCTATAGCATGCAAATTTTTCTTCATTTTCTGGTGATATATGTGGGGGCATTGTCAGTCTTGATTCGTAAAGGTATCCTCATAATAGCCATTACTTCCATTAAATTTATAATTACAGAATCAGCCCTTTCAGAACTCAAGACAGAAGCACATTGAAATCCTGAACACATATTGATAGTTTGATGTACAAACTTTAGTTTCCCAAATTCTGCAACATGGGAAACATCCATCTCCCAGATTTCCCCTTTTAGTACCTTTAGGGTTACTTCCAGCAGGCAATGGGGCATGGTTATACAAGGAACACATTAGATAATTTGTTATAATTTCCTTAGCTTGTTGCCAAGTAATGGAGAAGTTCCTTTTGAAACTTTTGCTGTTTATGTGGTGCTTTTCATGAAATTTTGAGGCTTCTTATAAATAACTGATCCATCTCATTGTTAACTTGTGCCAATGAACCTGGCAACCCTGTGTGAGATCTAATATGAGTGATAGATAATGGACAACTCCTGTCTTGAATTGCTTGTTGCAGTTGCATAAATAACAATGTCAATTCTGAATTATCAGGAATAAATTCAGCAATTTCTCTATGCAAAACAACTCTTTCAGCATACTGAGAATGGGTGATGATATTAAGAGATTCAGGAAAGTCTAAAACTGCCATAATAATAGCCTACAACTGCCATTCCTAATTTATTTGTGTCAGTATAAAATGTAGGGATTCCAGAACTAGGTAATTCTCTTACTACATGAGGGACTATCCAGTTAGTCCTCTTCAGAAACTGAATTTGCTTGCTTTTAGGATATTTGTTATTAATTTCTCCTAAAGAATTGCTACAAGCCCTTTGCCAATCTTTATTGATTATCCATAATGACATAATCTCAGCATTTGTATAAGCACTACTATTTCTGCTCGATCTGTTCCTGACAGCTGACAAAACCTTATTCTTCCCTTTATAATTAAATCAGCAACCTTTTCTATATAGATTTTTAATTTTTTACTCTGCTTATGTGCCATAAATATCTATTCTATAATATTATCTTTTTCTGCTTAAGAACTCCAGAAGGGAGATGTTTTGAATGAATGATGACCAAAATAAACTTCTGGTGTGGATCTATGGAATCCACTTATGCATCTTGTATTCACTTTCCTACCAGAGTTAACTCTTGCTCTGCTGCAGTCGTTAAGTGTTTTGGACTATCTAGGTTGGATCTCCTTATAACATTTTAAACAAATTGCTTAGCTCTTGTGTAGTTAATTCAATTGTGGGTCTAACCCAATTGTTATCTCCCAATAATTTTTAGAAATCATTAAGAGTTCACAACTGATCTCTTCTGATCTGTACCTTTTGTGGCTGAATTTTTTGTCGACTTATCTTATAACCTAGATAGTTAATAGAATCTCCTCTCTGTATCTTTTCAGGAGCAATTTGTAACCCCCAGCAGTGTAAGATTCTTTTTATTTCATCAAACATTTTTCTAAAGTATCTTTGTGAGAATCAGCTAACAAAATACATCCATATAATGGTAAATAACAGATTGGGGAAATTGTTTTCAAATTAGTTCTAACTGTTGTTGCACAAAATATTGATATATGTTGGAATATTTAACATTCCCTGGGGAAGGACTTTCCAGTGCTACTTCTTGACACGTTGAACATTGTTATAGGTAGGCACTGTGAACACAAGCTTCCTTGTCCTGCTCTTGCAAGGGGATTGTTAAAAACAAAACAAAACAACAACAACAACAAAACAGTCTTTTAAATCAATCACTATCAGATGCCATGCCTTAGGTAACAATGAAGGTAAAGGAATTCCAGGCTGTAGTGGACCCATGGGCTGAGTCACTTTGTTCACAGCCCAAATGTAAAGGGTTTTGTAAACACTGCCAAAATGTAAACAGCATTTTAAATTTAAAAAATGTATTTAAAATCTATCTAAATGTAACAGTTTTTCTTTTAAAAGGAGGTGTGGGTTTGGCTGTTTTTTGCCGTTTGAATCTGGGCTCTCAAAAGCTGCTTTTCTCACTGGTAACTTGACTCCACCCCTTTGTTCCAGCTGCTAGATTTCTAATTTGTAACCTTTTAAACCTCAGTTAGCTCATAGGGCTAAAGAAGAAATGAAAGGATAGGAAAGAAAGAGAAACCTTTACAGCCCTTTTTTGGCTGTCTTACTCTACCTATGTCTGGGGAACTGAGCTAACTCTAACCCACTCTGGTTCAGCTTCTCCCAGCACGGCAATTACTGAGAAGATCTAAATTGTAACTTTTCTAAAACCCCAGTTAGTTCATTTTATCTGCCCTTATTTCTGCCTGCTTCTCTCTATCATCTGCTTTTGTGCCCTCTCTTTTCCTATCCTGTAGGAACTCTGCTGTAACTCAGCTCTAATTCTTAACTTCCAACTGCTCTGCCTTCAACTACCCCTCTTTTATTACTTCCCTCCAAGCTGCTCCCAGAAGTCCAAGTGGCATGCAACCACACGGGGTAGGGGCTTTTCCCTGGCAAAGCTTCACTCTACACCCTCAAATCAGTTAACATTCTCCATTTTCCAGATTTCTTTCTTTATAACAAATACAAATGAGTTCCATGGACTGGTAGACTCTTCTATATGCTGAGTTTTTAACTGCTCCTCTACCAGCTGTCAAGCACCTGTAATTTTTCTTTTGTTAAGGGCCACTGCTCCAACCATACAGGCTTGTTAGTTAACCATTTTAAGGACAGGGCAGTTTTTTTTGGCAGTGACTCCCTTTATAAATTTGGAAACTCAGTACCTGTTGTGTCTGGCTTTTGGACAACCTGTACAGCCTGTGCATTCCCCTGTATTAAGAGTATCATCCCTTTGAGACTTTATTTTATGTACCTTTTCTGGGATAGAAAGGATATTAATCTGAGTTTCCCATTGTTGCAATAAAATCTCTCCCCCATAAATTTATAGCTATGTCAGCCACATGCCTTAACTTTCCTTTTTGCCCTTCTGTTTCCAAACATGTAACCCAATTCCCACTTTGCTTTATGTGGGATTATTTCCCAATTCCTATAAACTATTTGGATACTTCCTGAAGGGGCCAATTCCTAAAGGGGCCAATTTGAATTCCATGACTCTTGGGAGATTATTGTTACATCTGCATCTGTATCCACTAACCCTTCTATTTCAATGTCATTTGTTTGCATTTTTAATTTTGGCCTTTTATCATTAATGACAGCCTGACAGAACACTTGTTTCCCAGTGCTTCCAAACCTCCCTGCACTCTTTACAGGAGTGGCCTTTCTTTTGATATAGGTAAATAGTAACAGCTGCACAATCCTATCTCCTGCATTAAATTGCAGGTCTCTTGTTACATAGGTCATGATTTAATTTCTCCTTTGAAATCTCCATCTATAATTCCAGGATGCACAATGAATCTCTTAATGTCAAACTACTCCTTCCTAGGATCATTCCTACTGTACCCGGGGGAAGAGGACCATGAACTCCAATAGCAGTTTTATAACACTGAACCTTTGGGGATAGGGCAAGCTGACTGTCTATAGCCAGATCTAGTGCAGCACTGCCTTCAGTAGTATGCATCAGATCTCCAACTCCAAGTTCAGGTTTTTCGGTCTGCAAGTTACCCCAGCACTGGGGTACAGGACACAAGTAGCTCATATTTTCTCCCAGGGCCAGAGCTTGACCCCCTGTAGCATTTCCCAACTGCAAGGAATTCCCCTGTATATCTCTCTTGGATCTACACTCATTTGCCCAGTGTTGACCCTTTCCACACTGTCTGCATATCCCCAGAAATCTGCTCCTTTTTCTGAACAATGTTTAAATGCCTTTAGAAGCAGCTTGGTCACAATCTCTTTGCAAGCGACTTTGTCTTCCGCAGTTAAATCATTGGACATTTTGATATTTTAGCCCTCTAACTATAGCATGCCCTATTACAGCAGCCATGTAAGTACTGGAACCAGTGTCTGCAGTGGCTCTGATCCATTGATCCAATGGTGCAGAATTTGCTTTTAACGGCCTTAAAACTTTATTACAGTCTGTGTTGGCATTCTCAAATGCCATTGTCTCAATCAGCACCTGTCTCACTTCAGGTTCTGAGGTGGCTCTATTTACTGCTGCAGATAATCTTGGCAAAAAGCCAGTGAAGGCTTCACTTGAATCTTGTTTGATTTTTGTGAATGAATTTTTGTGATTTTTCCTGGTTCCTCTACTTTCTTCCAAGCTCAAAAAACTACTACTAAATGACATTTTTTGTATGGTCACATCATCAAACTGAATCTGTTCTTGTAATTCAGCATACCAACCCTCACAGCTGATTTTGGTTTATATTGATTCCTTTAGTCCTATTCTGCTGTTCCATGCTCGCTTCTTCTCTCCACAGGTTACCCATTGAAGCTGAGGACTTGCCTCTTGTATAGCTAATATTAACCCTTTCCAATTGAATGGGACTATCTGGTTCTGAAGTGCCCAGTTACTCAGGACCTGCTCTGCATAGGGTGAATGCATGCATATGACACCACAGCTTTCTTTATCTCCTAAATCACTCATTTCCGTTGGACGTCATCCTGTTTCATTATAACCTTGGGAATTGTCCTCATCAGCTGGAATATGCTGGCTCACTATTGGAGATGCTGAAGGTGATTGCATGACACTATGCTGCCTTTTCTGATCACTCTTCTGTACAGACTCTTCCCCTATTTTCCTTCCAGAACCGTCACCCTGGACAATCTCCTCCCTTTTATCTACCTGGGGGAAAATCTTTGTTTCTGTCACGAATGAGCCCAGTTGTGTTCCCAGTTCCTCAGGTTTCCTTTTCCCACCCTTTCTAATTCCCCCATAATTCCTTTAATTGCACCACTTTACAAGCAGGATTCTGATGTGGGGCAAGAGAACAGCTTTCAGGGCAAGAGGACAGGCGCCTTCAGTTACACTCCCTGTTAGCTCCATGACTTTGGATTTGACCATGTTGCTCTTGTTCTTTCACAGTAGCCCACAGGCAGGGTCCCAGTTCTTTAAACACCACACAGCCCTTTGGAAATTCTTCTACCTACTATTCTTTTTGCTTAGAATGTTTTTCCTCAAGATATCAGCATAACTAGGGTTTTCACTTCCTTTTGGCCTTAATTCTAAATTAATCTTTTCTTTGTTGCTCTTCTTTCCTGTCCTTCTGTTTGCTTCTCAGACAGAACCTCATATAGCTCAAGCTGGCCTCAAACTCACTATATAGCTCAGGTTGTTCTCAAACTTTCTTAATAGCCCAGGCTGGCCTTGAACTCCTGCTTTTCCTGCCTCCACCTACCAAGTGCTGAGATTAAAAGTATGTGCCACCACTCCCTGCTCCAAAACTCATCTTTCTAGTGTTGGCTTTCATGTCTCTGATACCACTTTTTTTTTAAGAGAGGTTCTCTCTATGTAGCCCTGGCTATTCAAGCTGGCTTTGAATTTACAGAGATCTGACTATCTTTGCCTGCTGAATGCTGGGATTAAAGGTATGCACCACTACACCCAGCTAACATACCACACATTTTATTCTCCTACTTGTATGGTTTGTGATGGCTACTCTTGGTTGTCAACTTGACTACATCTGGAATGAACTAAATTCAAGTGACTGCAAACATCTGAAAGAGATTATTTTTTCTTGATTAAATCATTTGAAGTGGAAAGACCCACTTTTAATCCAGATCTTTTGAGGTGAAAAATCCACCTTTAATCTGGCCCACACCTCTGCTGGCAGCCTATATAAAGGACACAGAAGAAGGAAGTTTTTCTCTTTGTCTGTTTGCTTTTACTCTCACTGGCAAGTCCATTCCTCACTGGCATTAGAGCCTACTTCTTTGGGATTCTGTTGTATATGGAAGACCAGCTGAGACATCCAGCTTTGTGAACTGAACACCTATTGGATTCTTGGACCTCCCATTGGTAGGGACAGCTATTGCTGGACTGGCTGAACCACAGCCCGTAAGCCATCCTAATAAATCCCCTTTCTCCCTGTCCCTATCCCCACCTCTCTCTCTCTCTCTCTCTCTCTCTCTCTCTCTCTCTCTCTCTCTCTCTCTCTATATATATATATATATATATATATATATATATATATATATAATTTATATGTAAGTTCTATTTTTTCTGGAAAAACCTAACCTGACCAATAAATGATTTGAATGTGAAATGTCATGCACAGACTCGTGTTTTGAACTCTTGGTTTCCCTTTGTGATGCTGTTATTTTTGAAGCTGCTGAGCCTTTAGGAAGCAGGATGCGAATAGTGAAAGTAGGTCCTAAGCAGTGGACCTTTAAAGCGACCCATACCCATCCAGGTTCCAGTCTTTTACCACACACTCACCTGCTGTGATCTCACTACTGCTTTCCCAGCTGAGACAAACAGCAGCTTTCTGAAACAGGGGCAGAAAGAAAGCTTTCAAAGCTGGGCATGGTAGAACACACCTTTGATCCCAGCACTCGGGAGGCAGAAGCAGGTGCATGTTGTGAGCTTGCCTGGTCTACATAGTGAGTCCCATGCTAGCTGGGGCTATAGTAAGACCTTGTCTCCAAAATGTAATATAAAGTAGACCTTTCCTCCCTTAACTTTTTTTTTTTTTTTTTTTTTTTTGGCCAGGTATTTGGTCACAGCAACAGAGAAGTGATTGATAGTACCCACCCGTCTTTACTTTTTGTTCTTTAATACATTATACCAACAACACACCAATTTTAAAATCTGTATCTTGTATATCTACCCCATTAAAACGTAAATCATTAGAACAGAGTTCCTGATTCCTCCTTTTCTTTGTTCATTCCTATACCAACCTGGCATGTACTGCTTTTTGAAAGAATAGTGCTGTAGTTGGAAGATAATTGGCACTGATGAATCCCAAGATCTTTATGTTGCTCGGGAAGAAGGCAGCGGCACAGGCTAACACACGTGCACACTACATTTTAAGGGTTACTATTAAGAGGACAGAAATAGACTACAACTACAAACATCCATGGAAAGGTTCAGGCCCACAGAGAATCCTATTAAATCCTATTAAAGAAAGTAAGGAAAAGTAACAACAAAAAGATATGATAAAAAGAAAGCACACAGCTTCCCGATTCCTGTAGAATATCAGCGGTTTTCTAAACCCTTCCACAATCCCTCGAAAAAAGACACAGATCAACAATGGGAGCCAATTACATCACCCCAGCCTTCACCTACAGCATCAGAGACAGAAAACCTTAAACTTCAATTTACATGTAAATGGGAGATAACTATCTGAAAGCTGAAGAGCTAGCTCTAAAGCTGCAGCCCGATAAAGTCAGAACGGAGAGAGTGGAGAGCAGCTGGGACCTGGAATTAATCAGACAGTAGAGCACCACTCGGCTGTCCCATAGAGTCGGCGCCAGCCTGGGAGGGGAAATGATGAGACAGGTCTGAGACCTGGTGGGTCAGAGCACTGCTGGGTGGCAGAGGGGAATGTTTGTGAACATTTACGACGTATTAGGGCCTCAGCCACTTTAAAAATAGCTACAGTGTAAAAATTCTGTGACGGTGACACAATGAAAGTATGAATTATAACACAAATAACAGCAAAAAGACCCCTCAGCCTAGAAATTTCAGAAACTTCGTTAAACAATTCTTGAATCAGAAGTGTAATACAAACCACATTTGCAGACTCTCATGAAATAGCAGTAATGAAAACACAGCTTTCATTATTATTATTTATCATTATATTATTATTATTATTATTACTATTATTATTATTATTTATTATCACATCATTATTGGCATCTATGAGCTTCTGTAGAAGCAGTTGTCAAAAAGAAATATAATATGAGGCTCAAGAAATAGATCAGTGGTTAAGAGTGCTTGTCTGGGGACAATGCCTCGTGGTACAGACCCAGCTTAGCTCTTCCCCAGAGCCCCCTCAGCATTCTCTTTCTGCCAATCTCCACTCCTTTGTTCCACCATTCCTCAGAAACACTTTCTACCAGGAACTCCCTCTGACCACACTGGGCTGGGACTCAGGTAGGCAGTTTTCAGAATCCTTCCTGCTCTCATTACGATCTGTCCAGATGTACTCTTAGTCCTGTAGTAGGATCCCCTCCTCCCACCCGACCTCCACTTCCTGGGGACTCTTGTTACAGATCCCTGTTCCCCTGGCTCTTTCCAGGGTCTTCTAAGCCTTTCCCCCTAGCCCATCTCCACGGCCTTTTGTAAACTGATAACCCGCAGAACCTCTCTATGAGCTGCCACACTTGCCAAAGATCCAGAGAAGGCAACAGCAACCGAAGAACCGAATACCCACCAAATGAAGACAAGCCCAGATATCAACACCAAGAAATGCCTCAAGCATCATGACTCCATATGCCTAGATCCCAGTGCAAAAACACAAACAAGAACAGCCAAAATGATGCACCTCTTCCAGAAACCAATAACCCTATTGCAGTGGGCCTGGAGAAATGCAAAATAGCAGAAGCACAAGACAAGGGCCTCAAAATAGCAAGTATGAATATGTTCAAGTATCTTGAACAGGATATATATATATATATATATATATATATATATATATATATATATATACACACATACATACACACACACACATATATAACCACCCTGAAGTGTGTGAAAACACAGTTGAATGAAATAATGAAAACAATTCAAGACTTCGAGGTAGAATTTAACAAAGAAATTGAATCACTGAAGAAAACCTAACCTGAAATAAAACTGGAGGTTGAAAATTTAGAATATCAAACAAAAACCTCAGAGATAAGCCTCTCCGACAGATTATAAGACTTGGACAAGAGAATCTCAGGTGTTGAAAACAAAGTAGAAAAAATGGCTCGCTCAGTCAAAGAAAATGCTAAATCTAAAAGAATCTAGATATAAAACATCCAAGAAATGTGGGACACTGTGAAAAGATAAAATCTACAAATAATAGGAACCGAGGGAGGAGAAAGAAACCCAGGCCAAATGCACAGGAGCAAATATACATATAAATTCTTCTATGACTTTATTAAAAATATATTTTTAGTGGGGTCATACTGGGAATAGCAACATTCCAGGGCAGGCCTCATACTCAGGAGTATTTAACCAACATATAATGGACTCCACAGTTGTGTGTGTGTTTGTGTGTGTGTGCGCACATGCTTTTATTTGGTTACTGTATATATATATATATATTTGGTTACTACCACAGTAGCCTAACAACTACAAGCCTGGTCTACAGAGTGAGTTCCAGGACAGCCAGAGTTACAACAGAGAAAACTGTCTTGAAAAACGAAAACCAAACCAACCAAACAAACAAATAACACAACTAAAAAGTGATGTACAAGACTAAGCACAGTTTTCTCAAAAGATGAAACACAAATGTTGGAGAAACCCTTAAAGAAATGTTCAACATCCTTGGCCATCAGGGAAATGCAAATTAAAACTACTTTGAGATTCTTACACAGGTCAGATGGCCAAGATCAATAGAACAAATGATAGATAGCTCATGCTAGCAAGGGTATAGGGAAATGGGGAGCACATACTCACTGCTGGTGGAGGTGCAAATTTATACAGTCACTACGGAAATCATTGTGGCAGTTTCTTAGAAAGCTGGGAATTGGTCAACCTCAATTTCCAGCCACACCACTCTTGGACATATACCCAAAGGACTCCATACCCTTCTACAGATACTTGCTCATCTCTGTTTATTGCTGCTCTGGTCATAATAGCCAGAAACTGGAAACAACATAGTTGTCTATCAACTGGTAAGTGGATAATGAAATTTACACAATGGAATATTATTCAGCTGTCAAGAAATTATGAAATTTGCAGGCAAGTTGATGAAGCTAGAGAAAATCATCCGGAGCGAGACAACTGTGTTTCCTCTTACATATGGATGTTAGCTTTTAAGCCCTTGATGTGTGTGCTACACTATGAATAACTCTAGAGGTAAGGTACCTAGTAAGTAAGGGGCTTTGGGGGAGGAGAGGATCACCTAAGGAAGGGGAAATCAAATATATTTTATGGGGAAGCAAAGGTAAAAGCTAGAAAGACTAAATAGGCCGGGAGATGGCAGAGAAGGATAAAGGGAAGAATATGAGGAGGAACACTAACGCTAAAGGTCATATAAAAAACCACATGGAAAGCTACAACTGCAGAAGTTTCCTCAAATATATACATATATGAAAAGAAACTCAACGGACTTACCAAATAATAGGGGAGAGAATACCCCAACTAGACATCTTATGCCATCAACTAATTTCAGTGCCAGAAATGTGTTACATCTTGTTGAGTTATTGGCCAAAGAGGCCCCAAGGAAACCCTAAGCATCACAGGCTCTTGTCACAACTTGATGCTCAGGCCCTATTCTGAAGACAATGCTTACATATGTCACTGAACATGGAGAAATTGAGCTGATGTCCCTACTGATTAGTATTTGTGGTACTAGGAGGTACTCTGCACACTATTGAAGGAGAAAATTAATAATCAATACCTCCCAGTTATAGTCTCTTTGGCCTACAATAGTATGACCTGCTTGTAAGATATACCAGTACAACAGTAGCACAGATGGTATGAGAGTAACCAACCACTTTCTGATTGTATTTAAGGCTCAGGCATGAGACGGAACTCATACCTAACAGTGCTAAAGTGGCCAAGAACATGACCTGGTAGCTCATGGGCCTGGGGGAAGTACCAACACTATTATCTGCTAAAGGAATACAGCAATGCAATGACTCCTAATGACAAACTGCTAGACCTATAGATCAGGGTCTTGCTTAGCACTCATTTGCGAACCTTTTTCTTGTAGTGGATGGGAACTAACACAGAAACCCACAGCTGGACATTCAGAGAGAGAGACTTTGGAGCACTTAGTCCTAAATGGGTTGTATTCACCAAAGCCTCCTCTTGAGGCTTGGGGTCTATGTGGAGGAGGGGCAGGAAGATTTTAAGAGCCAGAGATGATAGATGACGCCAACCAACCAGAGTCTTCCAGAAGCACCAGGGCTGATGCACACATGAACTCATACAGACTGTGGCAGTTTGCACAAGACCTGCCTAGATTCGAGACAAACAGGATCTCAGTGCTGAGACGGGGAAGTTGACATGGGCTTCCATCCCTAATCAAAAAGCTGTCTGTAATTGATATCCACTGGCAAGAAAAAAATCAGTTTTCTCCAATGGAGTCTTAGCGGGTGTATTAAATATACCCCAGGGTGGGCCCTATGTCCGGAAGTAGTTGGCCAAGACAAAATGAGCTCAATGGTATTTTTATAGACATTTTGTCTCATTTTTATTGCTTACAATTATATTTCAGAAAAGCTATAATTGCATTTTAAATAAGCAGTAAAAACTTATTTTTAAAAATCTAAGCTCATATGATTTCCTACTTTTATTAGGAAAGAAAAAGGACATTTGTTGTTGCAGAGAACTGGGTTTGGTTCCCAGTACCCATGTTGCACCTTACAGTGATCTAGACTCCAGGTTCAGGGATTCTGGCACCCTCTTCTGGCCTCCATGGGCACCAGGCATGCACGTGGTACACAAACACATGCAGTCAATCACCTGTACACACACAATAAAAATAAATAAATCTTTTAAAAATGTTTGAGAAAACAAAAAAGAAATATACCACAGAGAACACTACATCAATAAAATTGCACACACCTGAAATTCCAGCCTAGAAGCAGAGGCAGGGGATCATGACGTCTGAAGCCAGTGCAGGCTTCACAGTGAGTGCCAGACCCGTGTGCTGTAGGGTGAGGTTCTCTCTGGAGAAACAAAAATACAAAAGACAGGAAACAAAAGTTCATGAGTTAGACAACAGGAAAAGAAGTGTAGTTTGAGATGACTTGGGCAAGTTGTTTGTGCCACGGGCAGGAAAGAAGTGTCTCAGTTCCGTCCCAGCACTCACTGCTCTTCTTCCCCACCTTCACACCAGCCTTGTCCCTCTCAGGGTCACCTGTGTTCTCTTCTCCCCTGTCCCCTTGGTACTGAAGACCGAAGCAAGGTGTGCTTGCCTACCTACTTGTGCCCGTTGACCCTAGCTGGCAGTGCTGTGGAAGACCTTGAATTCATGCCTCCAGCGTCTCAGTAGAGTTCCTTAATTCCTCACCCTGCTCTGTCCATAAGAAGACTTAGGATAACCATGGAAATGCAGAGGCTGAGAGAGCCTGACATAAAGCCTTGCTTTCAGGAACCTCCCACCAGATATGAAGATGAGTGTGACTATGACAGGGTTTGGTGTGTAGCTCAGTGGTAGACCACTTTCCTAGCATGGGCAAGGCCTGGGTTCTCATCCCAGCAAAATACACACACACACACAAACACACACACACACACACACACACACACACACACACACACACACACTGATGGAAAAGGTGTTCCAACTATCTTCTTGAAGTAAAAATATACACAAGATTCTAGAATTCTATTATAGACCAGAGAAGACAGAATAGGAAAGTCAGCAGAAAGATAAAACCTTGAAAGCAATAGGAAAGATGACCTATGGAATATTTACATTAAAATGATTTATATAAAAGAAACAGATAAATGGTTTTTTTTGATAAGTGATAACTGTTTTTGACTAGTCTTCTAAGACTTTACAAGCCTTGTCTGGACAGATTTTCTGCTCTACAAGAGGAGGCAGGATAGAGTCAGCCCTGTGTTGTGTTTTCTTTTCTGGGGAAAGGCTAAGAAATGCCATGTGGAGCGTGAAGGTGGGTTGTCCACAGGAGTTCTGACTCAGTAGTTAGCTCATCTTCTGGGACAAAGATTAGCTCCATCTGCATATTATTACTTTTCTCTCATCTTTTATATAAGTTGTGGCAATACTACAGGAAGCCCAGTTAATTTCTCTCTCCTCAGTTTCGGCAAAAACCGTTAACTTTCACACTTGTCTCTTAATGCGGGTGAGTGAGCACTTGGACTCAGTGCCGGGTGTTGATGGCCGGGCCCTGTAACCGCGCGTGCTGACTGCGTCGCTGTTGGCAGTGCATTGAATTCTCATCACTTTCTAGAAGAAAGAGCTTTCAGGCTTCTCTTCCAGCCCTTCTGTTGCTCTCCAAATTAAACATACCATCAAGTAAAGGTTTAGATGAGAGAAAGGAAAGAAATGATGTGAGCACCAGCCTGCAGGGAGCACTGGACCAGTTCTACAGACTGTAAGTCTGCAGCAGACTGCAGGACCTGGGGTTAAGTTGGGCAGCAAGAGGACTGGGAAGGTGAGTTGCAGGGGAATGCGTGCTAGGCCTCAGGTCCCAGGCTCATCCTCAAAATCTGACCTTATGTCACTGTTACCTTTTAAGAAGATTTTATTTTTTATTTAAATTGCATTTATACAAGCCCACGTCTGTATGTGGACATGTAAAAGTCAGTACAGGTGTTTGTGGAGGTCAGAAGGAGGTTTTGGATCTCTGGAGCTGGGGATACTGGCAGGTGTCAGCTGCCTGATTTGGGCGTTGTGAACGAATTTGGGTCCTCTGCAAGAGCAATAAGAGCTCTGAACTGCTGAGCCGTCTCTCCAGCCCAGTTATCTTCATTTTTTAAGTGATTTTGTTTATTATTTGTGTGTCGTGGTGTATGTCTGTGTGTGTGAGCATGCCACCTTTGGTGTGTGATGGTGGAGTTGAGTTTTCCCTTTTTATCATAGGTTTTTGGAGACAAAACTCAGGTTTGCATGGCAAGGTTTTCTCATTAGTCACGGAACCGTATTGCTGGTCCCCACTTATCTTTGAAAAATAAAGTTAGTACATTCACTGGGATTGGGGGCTGGTACAGGAAAGTTGTCCTAAGTAAAACACATGAAACTGGCCATGCACATCTATAGTGCCAGCTACTGGAGAGTATAGTAGTTAGCCTGCTGTGTGGGCTCAGCCAGGAAGACACAGAGGCATTTTCATACGTGGAAGCCCTGTCTGACCTCAGCAGAGGGACCCATCCACAGTCCTGGCCAGGGCCGTACTCTATCAACAGTGGAACCGTCAGTGTCTTCACTCAGGTGTTTTTATTGATTCAAAGCTCCTTAGCGTTCAACTGATAGCACATGCAGATCATAAACAATTAAACAACCCCCACAGAAATCCAACACCTGCAGACAATACAGAACGCCAAGATCTAGGCTAGCCCCTCACCCAGAAATACATAAAACATTTTCAAACGTAACTAAAAATAAACTTCCCCAATAAGAGAGGCAGCAGCAAGATAGCTTGAGCACTGTAATCCCTGTGCTTGGAGGTAGAGTCAGGAAGACCCGAAAGGCTCACTAGCCAGTCAGTGAGCATTCAGTTCAGTGAGAGATCTTGTCTCAAAGAAGATGGACAGTGATATATGTTGAAGCACGGCTCTTATACCCGCACACATGGGTGCATGCATCTACACACACACACATGCACTACACATACACAGAAATGAGGAGAAGGAAGAGGAAGAAAGAAAGAAGGAAAGCGAAAAAGGCAGGCAGGAAAAAATTAAATGAAATGGCTCTCATTAATTTCTTTCCTTTAAGAAAGGTTTACAGTGGGGCATGATGGTGCACGCCTTTAATCACAGCACTCAGGAGGCAGAGGCAGGTGGGTCTCTCTCTGAGTTTAAGGCCAGCCTGGTCTACAGAACAAGTTCCAGGGCAGCCAGGGCTACACAGAGAAACCCTGTCTCAAGAAACCAAAAAATAAAAAAATAATAATAATAAGAGAAAGGTTTAGGTATAGGATTCTGTGATTAGAATCCACAAGTCTCAGATAGCCGTCTGCAGCCAATATCAAGCCTTCTTTTGTTTTTTTGTTTTTTCAGTGGTATTTCATGTAGCTCAGGCTGTCCTCAAACTCACTATTCAGCCAACTTAGAAAGAAAGGAAGAAAGAGTAAGGGCACAATCATTGAAACAGAAGGAATATTTAAAAATTAAGGATACAAGAGAGGAACGCATGAAGCCCCACACATCCCTGAGGATAGAGGCTCAGAAGAGGGCAGCCATATTCCTCAGTGGTGTAGCCACTGGCAAGCTGCCCTTGAGAAACTAAATAAACTCATACCCATACCCATGCTCCTACAAGGGACCCTAATTAAATGCACTGGGGCACACACATGCACACACACGTGCGGGGGCACACACGCTCACACAGAAGTAGGAAGGAGACTTGGGAAAAAGGGGTTGGTGGAGGAGGGAGCTAAGAGAAGATGGTAAGGGTAACATGATCAAACACATCATATATTATGAAATTGTGGAAGAAGTAAATAAAAATTAGTATACTACTTTCCCTTCCTTCCTTCTTTCCTTCCTTCCTTCCTTCCTTCCTTCCTTCTTTTCTTTCTTTCTTTCTTTCTTTCTTTCTTTCTTTCTTTCTCTTTCTTTCTTTCTTTCTTTCTTTCTTTCTTTCTTTCTTTCTTTCTTCCCTTTCTTGCTTTTTTAGAGACATGGTTTCTCTGCTGTAACTCTGACTGTCCTGGAACTGACTTTGTAGACCAGGCTGTCCTCAAACTCAAAGAGATCTGCCTGCCTCTGCCTCCTGAGGGCTGGGATTAAAGGCGTGTGCACTACCACCCGACATACACTACTTTTCTTAGGTCTAGAGAAGCATATCAGACAAAGATTAAATAATTTTCAAGGAAAGTACTGTTTGCCAAAATTGATCACAGTAAACGTAGAAGACTAAAATAACTATCCCTCAAAAAGTCCCAAGGCCACATAGATTCACAAGAAAATCTAGCAAAACCCTTAAATGTTCCAGAGAGTTAAAAAAAAAAAAAAAACCCTCGGTATTTTAAGTCACGTGGGGACTGGAGGGTCAGTGGTAGAGCACAGCTCACCAGGAGCAAAGCTCTGGAATCCTGTGTATAAAGAATACAACTAGAGGAATTTTTTTTTTAATCAAGAGGGAAGACACAGTAGCCCTTGCCATGTGTTGTTTCCCACAGTTTCAGCTTCCCATGGCCTCTTTGGTCACAAACAGCTTGTGAAAAATTACAGCAGTAAAGTATTTCATAGGGTCTAAATGCCACAGTATTCTGAGGAGAGAGATGAGATCTGACACTGTCCTGGTCTGTCCTGCCCTGGATGTGGATCATCTTTTAACTTTTAACTAGAGCGTCCACACTATGCTACCAACCCATCAGCCTCTTAGTAGCCATCTTAACTATTAGAAAAACTGTCCTGTGACCTCAGTGCTTGTGTTCAACTGACCCATTCCTATCACTTCATCTCATCATATAGGTACTGTGTCATTCATTTTGTTGCTGTTTTGTGAATGCCACACACAAACCATCCCAGGAGCCGCTTTGATCCCCACAGGGAAAGTACAGCTTATTGAAAAGAGACCGGGGACCTCTGTAGCGATATAGGGAGCAGGATGAGACAAGATAACCAACTAATGTTCCCAAGGCTGCCCAAAGAGCCAATCAGGGAGAGAAGAGGGAAGGCCAGTGATCCTTGGCTTTTCCCATTTCCCCTTCTATTCCATTCAGCACCCCCACCCGATCTATAGTGCCACTTACATTCAGGACTGGAAACACTGAAAATAGAATGGTCTCTGGGGTGACATTGGCAATGTTCATCTGAGCACTGCTGAGAGAGAGAAAGCCCTGGTCCAAGGTCACATCCTGTTCACATCCTGTGACCGATCCATCTGTATTGTTAAGTATTAGAAGCACACTCTATTTATGTCTCTTCTGTGTGGTGCTCTGGATGTAGTTCTCTGAAACCTACTGACTATATTGCTTTCCTAGGCTGTTTTCTTGTAGGAAAAGAGTGTTTTAATCAGAAACTGGAATGCTTAGCAGCTCTGGTTTATGGTGTGAATCAATCCGTCAGCATTCTTAGTTTACATGAATTTCTGACTCATTGCATCTGCAAAAGCTCTTTCCTAAGCTTGTGTGTCTGAGGAGCACAGAGGTCCTGGTGTTTTCATGGTATCTGTGAGCAAACACATTGCCATGCATCTGATTCATCCCTTAATTCTTGGGTGTTAGAAGCCTCAGTATCTTATATCAGAATAGCACTGCATGCTGCATTCATCCTGATACTGATAAGGCTGGGTCTGAGCTGACACAACATTCTTTTTTAGATTCAGCATCTCTTGCTGTAAGCTCATGATCTGCTAGCTGTCCTTCTGATCTTAGATAAATCTTATGACTTAAACCTTATGTGAACAGATGTTTCCTCTACAAAAATGGACATCTACAGGTTTGTAAGAAACTTCACTTATGCTGATTAGTTATAAAGATATGTAAATGAAAACTGAAACAAAATACTATTTTTTATTGGAGTCACTAAAATTTAAAGTTCATCTGGGTATGATGGCACGTGCCTGTAATCCCAGCATGTTAGGAGGCTGAAGCAGAATTACTACTTTGATGCCAACTGGAGCTGTGAATTTCAGACCAGTTTTGGGCTAAATAGCAAGACCCTGTTCAAACCCAAACCAAACCAAGAAGTTTAATAATATCAAGTGTTGGTGAGCTCTAAAAAAACCAGGAACCTCATGCAACTCTGGTGGGAGTGCAAATTAGCGTAACAACTTGGAAAGTCTGTTTGGCAGTATGTACTTAGGTTGACCCTTATTCAATAACACAGCAATTAATTTCCTAAGTACTTGTCTCAGTTTGGTTTCTACTGCTGTGATGAAGACTACAATCAAAAGCACCTTGAGAAGGAAGGGTTTATCTGGCTTACACATTCCTATTGCACTCCATCATGAATGGAAGTCGGGGCAGGAACTCAAGGCAGAACTGAAATAGGCCATGGAGGAGCACTGCTTACTGGCTTGCTCCTCATGACTTGCTCAGCTATCTTTCTTACACAAACCAGGACCACCTGCTCAGCGGTGAGACTGCCAACGGTGGACTGGGACCTCCCACATCAGACATTAAATCAAGACAATGCCCCACAGGCTTGCCTACAGACCAGTCTAGCATAAGCATTTCCTCAATTGAGGTTTCCTCTTCCCAAATGACTCCAGCTCATGTCGGTTTGACAAAACAAAACAGCACAGCACTGTAATGTACAATAGTAATGCATAAGTACACTTACTAAAACACATGTAATAATAATCCAAATGCATATCAACAGGAGAAGTAATGCATTGTATTATATTCATGCACAAAAGCAAACTGTATATATACTATAAAGCATGAGAATAAAGAGTTACCATTCACAACCTGGAAGCATCTCATTAACACTGTGTTGAAAGAGGGCGGTGCTGTGACAGAGTGATCGCTAGCGTGTGCAAGACCCTACACCACAATTTGAAAGCCAGACACAAAAGTCTATGTGTATATGATTTCCTAGTTAGAACATGTTCAAGAATAAACAAATCACAGCGTTAAAAGTCAGGGATGATGTTTGCCATTGGAGGAAGGGTGAGTAATGATGGGGCAGCATGAGAGGAGCTTCTCAGGTATTAAGTTTTTTGTTTTTTAAAAATTCTGGGCAGTGATTACATGTGTTCACTTTGTGAAAACTATTAAATGTATAATTATAATCTGTGCACTTTTCTTGGCTGGGCCTCCTCACATAGCTCTATGAGGTCTGGAAAGCACCTAACTTAGCTGGCCTTTAGACTTGGCTTTGCAACACATGTCTGTCATGTTCTCATGGTGATGGCTGAGATGCAAACGGGCACCTCCCAATGTGCAAGTCTATTTCAAAGCTCTACTTCTGTCATATCTGCCAACAAAGCACTGGCCAAAGCAAGTCACACGATGGAGACAGGATTAAGGTGTGGGTGTAGGGCAGAATGCATCCATGTGCTATGTCATATGGTCAGGGGAATGGATATAAGGAAGGTGATAATTTGACCATCAACATAATCCACCATAATGCAGAGGAAAGGGGAATAATTAAGACAATACAATAAAACATCAGATAATTAGCAAAGAGCACTCAAGGGGCATAGAATAGGGCATGCTCCATATTTTGTAGTTCTAGGGATAAAATCTATTTTATCTCATATTAAAATTATTAATTCATAAACTTATGTGTAGATATGTCCCTTTCAGACCATGAAACTTCTAGTATGTGCTTTATTTCCATCTTTCTTTCTTTCCTTCCTTCCTTCCTTTCTTTCTTTTTCTATTTTTACAGTTCCTGGCACAATGCCTTGCATAGAAAAGAAAATCATTAGAACTTTTTTGATAATAAAATTCCAACCAATAGGCATTCATTACATCATTGTCCATTTTATTTCCAGCTCCAGAAGAAAGAGACTCACATACACAGCAGGGCATATATTTGCATTTTACATTCCTGAAATCTCATTGTTTACTTTTAGACTAGACCCCAACCAAAAGAAGGATCAGTGGAGTTCTAGCCCGGTGGCTGATGAATGACATCATTCAAACTTTGAAGTCTTTCTTCATGTCCTTTATGTATTTCTTTAAAAAATTTGCTAAGATATACATTATATAAAACTGATCTTTTAAATAATTTTAAAGGGTACAGTTCAGTGGCATTAACAGATTACAATGTTATATAACCATCGCATACCCCTAGCCTCCTAATTTGATTCTGAGGGTTCATATTGTAGCTGAGTACTAGATTATGTCATTTCCAGAAAACAACTGAAATATTTAGAAATAATGTAAAACATATTTACAACCTTCTCTCAAAATTAATATATAAATATATCCTCTCAAAATGAATTTATATATGAGAGAGGGGCGGCCAGGAATGTGGCTGAGTGGTAGCACACTGGGACTTTGGGCGAAGATTAGAAATGAGTTACTTTGTACAATTTTAAAAGACTTTATTTTTATGTATATGAGTGTTTGCTTGCATGCGTGTGTACCATATAGGGCTTGTACTTAGAGGTCAGAAGAGCTCCAGAAGATCCTCTGGAACTGGAGTTTGGATGTTGTAAGCCTCTATATGGGTACTAGGAATTGAACTCTCGTCCTCTGCAAAAACAGCAAGTGTTCTTAACCACTGAGCAATCTCTGCAGTCCCCGTTTTGTATAATTTCTGCAACTTTACTATCAACTTGAAATTACTTGAAAATAGTAAAAACATCACTTTTTAAACGACAATTTTTTCAATTTCAGCATGTGTGAAAATATTCAAGTTAAGTGAAATATGTAGATTACTAAACAAATGTGCAGTATAAATTTTGTTGACTGCATATATTTAGTTGGATTTATTGCTCAAGCATGGTTAGTTCAAAAATATACTTCACATATATTTTAGGAGCATAAAAAAGTAACAATTGACATCTGTTGTTAAGAAATAGCCAGGACCAGCTTAGAACAAAAGAAAGTTGAAGAATTTGTGTTACCAGATATCAAGACCTACTTTAAAGGTACCCAGCACTGCATATGCAGTGTAGATAGAAAATAACATACCCCATTTCTTTAAAAAGTGCGGCACAGAGACTCCACAATTGAGCCATTTTGTCCCACACACAAGCCGGGGGATGTGGCCCCTTATTCTGTTTTTGTGGCAACAGTGTCAAAACAAACCACACCCTCTGAGACAGGGAGCTCTCCTGAGTTGTGGCTTGGCCCTGCTGGCCAGGGACCAGGAAGGTGTAGGAGCAGAGCTCCAGCAGCTGGGCCTCACAGCCCAGGACCCTATTTTCCCCTCGAAAGTTCAGTTTATTTGGAGAAAAGTTGTTCATTTACCTTAGATTTAGTTTATTTAGCACAACCCAAAGTCAGTGTAAGTCCCTCCAGGCACAAGTGGCTAGGCCCCTTCCTCCAAATTATTCTAACTGCCATAATGACCATTTCAAGCCCCAAATGCAGAAAAGTGGTCATTTTAGAGTGAAAAGTCCCATCTCAAATTCACCAATCACTGAGCAGTCACTGAGCCCAAACCCTCTAATCCCCAAGCGTGAACCCTTTCCAGCCCCACAGGCAGAAAAGTCTGAGTTCAAACCCACCAATCATGGAGCAGTCACTGAGCCAGAAACCCACCAATCCCAGGTCACCCTGGAAACCCCCCCCACCACCCTATATAAAAAGCTGTATCCTGCTCAGTTCTTGGAGCAGCTGCTACTGCCTTCTTCCCTAGCAGAGGCAGTAATGCCCCTCAGTTTTTCTCTCCCAATAAATCTCTTTTGTGAGATTTGCTGCATGAAGCTCTTTGCCCTTGGGTTGGCGCAAAGTGGAGCAAAGCTGTAATACTTCCACTCAGTTGGGAACATCTTCCCCTGGGAGATGTAAAACAGGGGAAACTCCTCCCCTTGGAGTGGAGCTGTTAATACTGTAACACTTCAGATCAGTTGGGAACTTCTTCCCCTCAGAGCTGCAACACTTCTACTGGGGAACCGTTTCCCCTCAAAGCTGGTGGTTCCTTGGCTCTGACTGCCAGGACACCATCCCTCTCAGAGTTCCAATGGGGTCACCTTCCCCATTTCAAAGCTGTGTGGTTCCTTGGCTCCCGACTGTCAGGACATCTTTCCTCTCAGAGTTGTTAACACTTCCAATGGGGTCACCTTCCTTCCCATCTTCAGAGCTGTGTGTTCCTCGGTTCCAGAATGCTAGGGTACTTTTCCATCTTTGACTGAGCTGCGAACAGTAACAGGAAGTCAATTTGTATGAAAACAAATGTACAAAGACACTGAAGAATACACCAAGCCTTTAAGAATAAGACATAAGCCATTGCTCCTAACCACTCAGTCATTTCTCCAGATCCAACATTTGTGCTTGTAGCAGGAACTGTTATAAATGAATTTCATTTACTTTCTTGTGAGACTCAGAAATCCTCATATTTTTATAAGCTTATTAAACACTATTTCAAAAATATAAATGTTGATCTGGGAAGATGGCTTAGTGTTTAAAAGCACTTGCTTTCTACAAAAGCTCGAATACCTGAATTTGGTTCTCCAGAAATGCCAAAGGCAGTAGTACAAGCATCTACAATCCCAGGACACTCCTACCAGAGATGGGAGGCTGAAACAGGAGAATCTACAGAAGCTCTGGGCCACCTAGCCCGGTTTATGTAGCATTGAAGAGACCCTGCTTCAAACAAGATGGAAAGGTGAAGACCAAGACCTTGGCATACACCCACCTACACTTACACTCATGAACATATATGCTACCCCCCAATAATACTATTAAAAATTTAAATGTCTTCTTACAAATAATCTCTTGAACATTTAATGATCATCCAGCATTCTTAGCGCTGACAGGGGTATCAGTGTTTCCAAATATGAACTGGCTAAAGGACCTGGCCTTGGACTCTTTCCTTCTTGCCAAATGTCTATCTTTGTTTTGCATCTAGGTTTCTAATCTTTTTCTAGGACCTGACCTTTGTGTTGGAGCACAGCGCTTGCTCACTGAGTTTCCACAAAACCTGTTTCGTTGATCCTAGCTTATTCCTTCTTTATTTGTCCATTTACGACATTATCAGTTGCCATTGAGATCTCCTCTTTTGGGAACAAAAGGCTACATACAATAAGGCAGTCATATTTGATAAATAGTTTTGGCTTGGATTATTCATTCAAGACATATTTACTGCTAACCTATTATGTTTTAGGTCCTGGTCAACTATAGAAGACAGTTAGGGTCTCATGAAGATTATGATGACATCAAACAAAAGAATTTCATGAGCATTCAGCTCCATTTTGAGAACACAGAAAGAGACACGATTCCTGACATCTCTGGCAAACAGTTAAGGCACAGTACTAAACAAAATTTAATGAAATAAAGTATGGAGTTTGTCAGTACCTAAGTAGATAGGAAATTGCCTAAGAGGCTAGCCAGTTTAGAACTCCTGAAAGTGGGGCTGTATCTAAGAATGGGTATGATAGGGAAGAGGGACTTTGGGAACTGAGAAACCTTTCCCCAGCATTCATATTTAATACAAACAGGAGGGGTGATTATGTGTTGCTAGCTTTTCTCTGTAAGCTATCTTGCTCAGTTACTGCCCTAGTTCTGTTTTATAGTGGACTGTTCAAGAATTCAGCTTTTACATTTCTATATACAGAATCGATGTTTAGTTATTGTGCACAACTTCATCTTTTAAAAATTACATTTATTTATTGTGTGTGTGCGCACGCACATATGTCAGTGTGCATGTATGGTCAGAGGACAGTTTTTGGGAGTCAGTTTTGTCCTTCTGCCATGTGGTTCCCGAGGGACTGGATTGAGGTCCTCAGGTTTGCAGGCAAGTGCCTTTACCTGTTGAACTATCTCACTGGTCGCTCAACTTCACAGTTTTATAGTCACTTGGGGTGAGGGTGTTATTATTTTTCTTAGTTTTTGAACTAATTTCTTGAGTTCAATCAGTACTTTCTGATTTTAGCTAATTCTAACTTCTGTGCAAACACAATTCGACCGTGCAGAAGTTTCTCAATCATCTAAAACAGGCAGTTTCTCTATGAATGGTCAGTGGAAATTCCCTTCCCCAAACTGATTCTATCAATGACTGTGATATACACCCTATTGCTGCATTTCATGGTGTGCGAGAAACCAACTTACATTCCTTTTAAGGACTCAACTTTTGGAGCCCTGGTGCTCCGCCACAAGGCAGGTTCCCTGGGAGAAGAGAGCGAGAAGCACAAGAGGCTGACTACGAGGAAGGACAGCGTCTTCATTGGAAGGGCGACCGGGCGCCTGTCCACATTGGAAAGGGTCCTCCTCCGGGGTTCGCCAAGCGGCCTAGGACCCAGCCAAGCCAGGAACAGCTAACAGACTTCACAGATACCCCAGAAGAGCGCGGTAGACAACAGGCTGCTGACAGCTTCCGAGACCGCCAACTGGATCTCCCCACCTCAGTCGGCACGACTTGGTCTGGTTGAAAATTAGAACCCACGCGCGCCTAGGATTTCAAACGGCTGGAAGCCACGCCTCCTAGGAACCGGAAGCATTGCCACTAGTTACTGACCGGCCATTAATAAGAGGCAGGGCTTTCCCGAAAACTATAACCCCCAGAATGCAGCGCGGAGCTTCCGGTTTCCGGCAAGAGGGCCAGAGTGAGTGTTTACACCGGCGGCTCGCTGCGGCGGGGTTCCTTCCGCGGGACGGGTGAGGGCCCTGGGCACTCTGGGCGCGCGAGGCTCTCGTGGGTCTGAAGTAGCTAACTGGTCCCACGGGAAAGGTGGGGTTGCCAACAGTGTCTCTACTGACGACTAGGTATCTGTGACCTCGGGCCAAGTGACTCGAGCTTTCTGAGTATTGATTCCTGATCTGTAAAATAGGGATGATAATGCCTGCCCCAGGGACAATTGTGAGGATCCAGATCGGTATCCAAAAAGACCGACTCCTTCCTCGCTTTAAACCTGAAGGTGGACAGTACCCCGAGGTCTGCAGGGTAGCGTCACAACCTTTTCTTAGTCTTGTCTCTACCGCAAGAGGCTTCTTTGGAAGAAGTAGTGTCTATAACAAGGAGTTGTCTTGCGTGGCAAAGCTCTTGGACCCTTTGAGGAATTTTCAGTTTTATTTTGTGGGCATTCATATATGTCAGGCTCGGGGACAGTGAATTCGAAAAGCTCTAGTCTTGGCTTCCAAGGCTTTCAAGAATCGGGGAACACAGGTATGGGAGAGGGAGTGAGAAAAGGAAGGAAGGAAGGAAGGAAGGAAGGAAGGAGGGAGGGAGAGAGGAAGGAAGGAGGGAGGGAGGAAGGAAGGAAGGAAGGAAGAAAAAAGCAACGAAGAGAAGATAGCTTTTTTTAGGTTGGCATCTAGTAATGAAGCTGGCTGACTAGCCACTTGTCCTCAAATCCATTGATTTGTGTTGCTCTTTTGCCTTGAGGGAACAGGGAATGTGTGACCAAGAGAAGAAAAAGAGGGCATGGAAACGATGTATTTGTGTGGGTCTTGGTAGGAGTTTGCTAAGAGGCCAAAAAGGAAAGAAAACTTACATGCAAAGACAGGAGGTGAGCAGAGGGGAACAACTTTATTATGAAGTATACTTACCTGTTAAGTGGGGCAGGGCTGGGGTCTGTTGAAAAAAGCTGGTAGGAGTAAGAATGAGTTTGTAATTCAGGCTGTGGAGTTTACACCTAGTCATAGAGGTGCTTTGGGGACAAGGAGTTTTAAGCAGTGTGTCAGATCTGTGTTTTAACAAGACATTAGGTGGCACCATAGATCTTTTATATGGGGAGGCAAGAAAGGCCTTGTACAAGGGCCTTGTTACAAAGCTGTTTTAATAGCTAAATCAAAAGGCGAAGAAGAAAACCAGAAATCAGTGTATAAAAGGGAAAAGGTTCGGTGATCTTGTTTGAACCCACAACATTCCTCTCTGATTGGATGATCTTTTATGTCTACTTTAAAGGTGAAGAAACTAAGGCATAGAGAAATTCCTTGCTGTTCATCATGGGAGGAATAAAGGGAAAGACACTAGGTTCTAGTTCTAGCCTCTTAATGTTACACCTTGTGCTTCTGTAGCAATATTGCACTGAAATGACCTTTCATTTAGTCTGGTTAGGAAGGAGATGAGTAGGATGGCTGTTTGCCCTTTATCCATTAATACCTTATTCTTTTACAGGGAGAAAGAGAGAGCGCGAAAGAGAGAGGATGTCTCTCTCAGACTGGCATCTGGCAGTGAAGCTGGCTGACCAGCCACTTGCCCCCAAATCTATTCTTCAGTTGCCAGAGACAGAACTGGGAGAATACTCACTAGGGAGCTATAGCATTTCATTTCTAAAGCAGCTTATTGCTGGCAAGCTCCAGGAGTCTGTTCCAGATCCGGAGCTGATTGGTAAGTCTTTGTGGGCTGGAGCTGGGCTGCTGCTCTGACCTCCTCTGGGAGAGGGTGTTAAAAGAGTAAATTAAGGGCTTGTGATTTGTTGCCTCATAATGTTAACACTCCAGAGTGAGTTTTACGTATTTTGCGTAAGTAGAAACACAAAACATATGACAGAACTCTTGTTTGCCACTTTAGTCATGTGTTACACTGAATTATAATGACTCTTAACTATGACGATGTTGAAGTCTTTCTCTGAGAAAACAAAATTAGGGGTAGGTTGAGCAAAGAGCTGCTGATGAGATAAGACTCCTCCACTTATCACTAAAGACTTAAGGGATAACTAGAAGGGTTTTTGTTTGTCTTAATGGCTGACTAAAGAGAAGGCAGCAAAATAGGAAATGAGGTTGGCAAGGCATTTCTAGTGGAGGAAGAAGGGATTTAAGTATAGTACAGTTAAATTAGATTATAAATGTAATTTATGATAGCCAGGGGTTTCAACTGGTGAAAAAGATATTTCCTATCATGGGCGGATTAGGTTCATCATTTTTGGTTGTTACATTTTTCCTTGTATTTAGATTAAACACTCTATTCTATTGAGCTCTAGAGCTCTTCTGTGGCTATATTTCTTACATAAGCATTTGTACTTGATAACAGTTGTTTAAAATATTGGGTTGTTTTTGTTGGTTTTTGAAACAGGATTTCACTTGGTAGCTCTGGCTGGCCTGGAACTCACTATGTAGACCAGGCTGGTCTGAACTCACTTCTTTCCTTTGCTTTCCGAGTGCAGGGATAAAAGATGTGCACCACCACACCTGGCCAAAAATGTATTTCTTGATGCTGACTATTGAATCCAGGGTCTTGTAGATGCTAAGGAAGCAGTCAGCTACTGATCTATACCTAAAACCTGTTTCTATGATTTTTTTTTTTTAATGTTAAATCAAGATCTTGGTAAATTGCCCAGGTTGACCTCAAATATCAGCCGTTCAAATATTTGGAATTACAGATGTATGCCACTGCACCTGGGAGAGTCGATTTTTTTTTTCTTAGTATGTAGGTGGTGCATGCATGTGAGTATGCAGAAGTACGCACTCATGCATGTATATAGAGACCAGAACAGGACATTATGTGTTCTCATCTATGACTCCATTTTATTGCCTTGAGACCAGATTTCACAGTTTGGGTTAGGCTGGATGGTGGGCTAGCTCTTGTGTCAGTTTGCCTCTGCTCTCAACAACTGCGGTTAAGGCACATGCAGCCATGCCTGGCTTTTTATGTGGGTGCTGGGGATTTGAATTCAGGACAGAAACCAAATTGCTTTGAGAAACAAAATATAAAGGACAGTTTGTTGTTATTGTTGTTTGTTTCAGATCTGATCTACTGTGGCCGGAAGCTAAAAGATGACCAGACCCTTGACTTCTATGGCATTCAGCCTGGGTCCACAGTCCATGTTCTCCGTAAATCTTGGCCTGAGCCTGATCAGAAACCTGGTAAGTGAGGGTTTGTCCTTAGTTAGATGAGCAAAGCTTCCTAATATCTCCAAGGGAATCATCACGGGGTGATTTACTAAGATGGTGATAGGAGCTATCTTTATCCTTACTGGATTAGATCCCACGGATAGAGTTAAGTTGTGACATTGTTACTGCCAACACCGCTAATAATAGGCATATTTTTTTTGCTTAATAAATTCATTATCCATTGTTTTCTGATCATGTAGAGAGTATGGGTTCATCTAAACTCTTTAGATTAACAGTTGTTTTCTCAGTAAACTTTACATCCTTTTATTATTGTTGCTGTGTTCATTAGACAAAAGCCAGAAACTTACCTTATTTTTTGTAATGCTACAGATTGTTCTTGAATGAGCAAATCTTCCCACAAACTCCCTCAGGTTGTGATTTATTCAGTAAGCTAACTACTTTGGCTGAACTGGTAATTTATTTCCAGAAAACATTCCAACAGCATTCACGTAGCTCTTGGAGAAACTATACAAAACCTAAAGCCTTTTTAGTTTATTAATAGAAAGTGCTGCTTGGAATTTACAATTTAGATTTTGTGTTTGTGTTTTAAAATCTTCTCCACATATAAACCTAAGCTCTGTGAAAGAGATTAGCTTTGTTAAACTAGAAGTTTGACGTTTTCCTATTTTGTTTGTGTTTGCTTTGAGTAGTTGTCGGTTTAAAAGTTACCTAATGAATTCTAAACATTAAGGACAAAAGCATCTTTTGTATCCATAAGGGAAGTTGAGAAAGGGAAGCAGCCGGTATCCAAGGATTAGTTTGACACTCACATCCAGGTTCTGGAGTCCCACTGTTATAGGGTCCACCATCATGAGACAGGAAAGAGACAAAGCCCACATATTCAAACACATAGGAAATCGCATATTCCTTCACCCTAGCTGATGAGAGAGACTGCTGCCTCTACCAATTACGTTTTCACCTTGCTGTGCTGTGCTTTTCTTCTCAAATAAAGCTATTAAGAGCCTAATCATAAAATTGACCCCAGAGCCAAACCTTGTTTTCCCCAGAATCATCTATCAAAGCCCAAGTTCTCTGACTTTTCTAATATCCTCTGGTTGAAATGCCCCACAGTTCTTGTGGTTTATATTCTTCTCTGTGTACTGAGCATTGAACTCAGCTTGTTCAGATACAGGTCTGTCCCTCTGCTCTTAAGCTGGAGGGCATTGACAGAAGAAAATGCATGGTTATAGTTTCTGCAAGTGAGATTTTTTTCCCCCTTCAGTTTTACTTAATCAGAACAAGGTAGTTAACACTCTAGCATTTTATAGATGAAGGATACTTGTAGTAAGTAGTACGTTGCCTTGAGGCATCTCAACATGGAAGACACTGGCATATTCATAAGCTCAAACCCTGCCAGACATCAGCAGAGGGAACCACCATCCTGGCCAGTGCCAGACTCCATAGTGAAACCCTGAACTCAGGTGTATTTATTCTTTCAGAACTCCTCAGGTATTCTACAGATAGCACATGCAGATCATTAGCAATTAAACAACCCCCACAAAAATCCAAAACCTGCAAACAATACAAAACGCCGAGACCTAGGATGGCCCCTCACCCAACAGTGCATAAAACAATTTAAAACATAACTAAAAATAAACTTCCTCAACAGATACTTATTCAAGGTCATTTAATTAAAAAGAGTGTTAGAACTGGGCTATAAATGCAGATTATTCTGGTTTAGAAGCCTTTGTGTTTTCTTCTGGCCTGGCTGCCTTTCTTTTCCAAAGAGTGTTACAGAGATATCCATTACTCTTAGCAGATTGTGCCTTAGGATATTTAGAACCTTTTCCTCCTTGTGTTACCTGCAGCTTTATTTTTTAAACAAATGGAATTTTTATTGGGATGTGAATGTAAATTTAGTTCTGAAAATAAATTTTTTATGTGATAGTACTTTAGATATTTTCTCCTACAGCATTCTTTCAAAAGGAGGTTGATTTGATGATATACTTCTGTAATCACAGAATAACAAAGGCTGAAGGAAGAGGGTTGCTCACTGAAGGCCAGCTTGGTCTAAATAATAAAACCTTGTCCTAAACAACAGGAATGAGACAAACAGCAGCACCCCATCCAGAGTTGGCTCATTTCTGTAGGAGGAGAACCTGCTAGCCCCTCTTTTTTCCACCTGAATCACTCTGGGGATCTCCATTAAAGGTTGCTGTTTCCTTAGGGCTCCCACTTATAGCTATATTGAGCCAAGGTCTTGATTTTATAGCCTAGAACTTGTAATCCTTCCTCTGCTTCCAAAGGGCTGGGATTAAAAGTACATGCCACCATACTCAGCTTAATTTATTTTTTTTATTTTTTGTCAGTGCTGAAGATCAGGCATTCTACCATGGAGCCACACTCCTAGCCAAGCATCTTACTTTAGCCTTAGATTTTAGCAGAGATATTACCCTGAGCTCCAGCCACAGAAAGCGATGTGATGTTCCTTCAAAGCATCCCCTTCCTATTCTCCCAGGCCTTTCTGTGTATTTTTACTTAGGCTTCAAAGACCTCCTTCCAGTAAACATGTACTCAGTCTTAAGTTCTCCTCTTGGTTGGTCTCCCACGAGGCTGCTTGGGTCCTTACATGTAGTGATGCCTTATTGGCATCTGTGTCTCTGCCCAGTGCAGAGGGATCCAGCCTTTTCCACAAATGGGTTCACGGAAACCCTACTCAGGAGGGAGTACCAGTGCAGGAAAAATGACAAACGAACAAAGTAGTTCGCTCTTCAATGGGACCCAGAAAATAGCACGCACAATTGCACTTTGAAATGAACGTATAGAACACACTTGTAGAAATAAAACACAGGAGCATTTTTTAATAGGGGAATTAACAGTGTACTATTAAGAAGAGAAGAGGGGAGAGAAAGACTGACAATGTACATTGCCAGGGGAGAAGAAGAGAAAAGGGGAGAGAAAGACTGACAATGTACATTACCAGGGGAGAACCTCTCTGGCAAAAACTTTAAAAAGCCAAATGCAGTTTTTTGGTATGCAGATGTTGGTCAGGTCTCAGGAGGAGCTGGTTTGATATGCAGATGTAGTCGCTCTCAGAACTCAGTCATGCCCAGGATGGAGCCGGTGTCCTTCCTCCTGCAACTTACAGGCTTCAAGGTTATTTTGTTTACTATCAAAGAACATTTGACTCAATAACCCATTAATGGTTGAATGTTACTGTTGACTAAATAATGTCTCCATCTGCCTCAAACAGAAATTTGCCTCAAACAGAGCAGGGTGCCATGCAGGCACCAAAGAAGGGTTTTTTTTTTTTTGTTTTTTTTATGGTTTTTAGCTCTTTGGTGCTTATTTATTTTTTCTCTATCTAGGCTCTTTTTGCTTCTATCTGTTAAAGACTTGTCTCTACCTGGGAAGGCCAATGCCCACCCCAGGAATAGCCTTACAATGTGCTAATCAGTATGCATAGGTAGCTCTACATATGCCAGGACTTAGAAGCCTGCAGGGTATTTTACAATTACAATTACTTTTGAGTAAAATGGGCTACATCCCCTTCTGAGCCAACAACAGCCAGCTCAGGTATTAATTTAGATACTACTAGGCCATGCAGACATTATTATTATTGATGAAAGTCTTTTTTGTCACCATACAGCAAAGAGGAGAAGGGGGCAAAATGGCTGGTGAGCTGAAATTCTCTGGCCAGGGAGTCCGGAACTTTGTCATAGAGACTTCGTCCATGTTACCCCAGGGTATTGGGGCTCCCAACAGCCTAGGACCTCAATGTGGCATTTTATAATTGTATATTTGTGTATTGGATTTAGTTTTTTGTTTTGTTTTGGTTTGGTTTTTTTCAAGATAGGGTTTTTCTGTTGTAGTTCTGACTGTCCTGGAACTTTGTAGACCAGGCTGGCCTCAAACTCACACAGATCTGCCTGCCTCTGCCTCCTGAGTGCTGAGATTAAAGGCATGTGTCACCACCGATTGTCTTGGATTTAGTTTTATTTCTCCTACTGCCCCAAGAGTTCCTAATGGGAGAGACTCTTATTTTTCACCTTTTTGTGTCTTGTTCAAAGGTAGATACAAGATAAATGCTTAGTTTGTTCAGTTTGTTGAATGAGTATGTTAGGTAATTTACTTGTGCTATCTATTTTTCAAAGGACACAGCCCTCATGATCATGACATGACTGCTGCGCTGAACTACAGGCATACAGTTGACTTTGCTTTGAGAGTAGTGTCTGTAAAGTTGGATGATATAGCCTATATTATAAGGATACCACACTAAAGTGTGACTCATGGTGAACTTTTTACCTGCTCCTCTCCTTCAGATTTCCTCCCCTATGAAATGGGTGATGATAGTCAGGTAACCAAGTGCAGCTTAGACCGTTGCTAGGCTTTCCTGGGTATATCTATCACAGTGTCCAGAAATCAAAAGAGAAGTTGCTGTCAGGCACATGATAAAAGTTTGTTTAGAGCTTCCAAGTGACTTGTGCTTCCTTAGTCCTTATTGGACTTAGTCCTTATTCTCTTTAGTATGGTTTATTTTTTATTTATTTTTCTATCTGTGGTGCTTAGGATCAAACACAGGGCTTAGCACAGGTTGTTAGACACACACTTCACCTAGCCCAATATTTTGTGTCTTTTTATGAATCAAAATAATATTACACAGGCTGGAGAGATGGCTCAGAGGTTAATAGCACTTTCTGCTCTTCCAGAGAACCCTGGTTCAATTCCCAGTACCACATGTGGCTCACAACCAACTGTAATTCCAGTTCTAGGGAATCTAGTGGTCAGACCCTCATGTGGTGCATAGACATACATGCAGGCAAAACATTCAAACACATAAAAGAGTAATTAAAAGATAAATAAAAGGAATAAAACTAAAAAAATATTGCAGAAATCTGAAAGAAAATAACAAAGAAGAAAGAATTACCATGGGCCTGTCCCTCTAAAGAAATGTTATTCTTTATCTTGCTCCTTCTAGCCTTGGACCATATGTAGACTGACATATTTTGCATAGTTTTACCAGAGAATGCACATCCAACTTTATGTTCTATTTTTTTCTCTTAACATATTGTGTCAGCATAGTGCTACATCGTTAAGTTGGCTTGGAGTGCTCTTATTTTAAATCCCTACATAAGAGTCCACTGAGTTGATTATACATTTTTCCTTTTCAAATATAAATCTAGAATTCCTGCAATGGGTTGTTGATCAAAGAAGTCTCTTTCATGTGGTAAGATCCCCCTCTGCTGGAACTTCATTTTATTTACTGAAGATAATTCACTGAGTGTGCAAATTTCACATTTTTGGCACAAATGGGTTTTTCTGAGGTGGTGCTCACATTCTTAGAGGGTGATGAGGGCAGGGTCTCTGTAGACCAAGTTGCACCAGGATAAATACTGAAAGGATGTTGTCACATCTGTGGTAATGACAGGGCCTAGGTTGTAGGATAACTAAGTGTCTTGTTCTCCAGAACCTGTGGACAAAGTGGCTGCCCTGAGGGAGTTCCGCGTCCTGCATTCTGCCCTGCACAGCAGCTCCTCCTACAGGGAGGCGGTGAGTGTGAGCCAAGACTGCAGAAGATGCTGTGAACACTGGTCCTTGTTTAGCGTGGGAGCTGACATTACATTGCTACGGCAACCAAGAGTTCCTCTGGGAGTTTTTGGCATGTCTGTGGGCCTCAGTAGAATCCTATCTTTTCCCAAAGAGCCTGTCTTAGTCAGGTGTTGATTGTTGATTCCCTATGATGAAAATTACACAACCTCTCCTCAGACTGACCTAATGGACTGAATGTAGTTACAACTGCAGAATTCATACACCTTTTCTGATGGGACTTGATCTTTGACTTTTGATGAACTGCCTATCACCTCTTAAGCATTGATTTTCCCCAATGGAGAAATGGGCTGTTAATACAGCTGTGAACATCCTTCCTAATGTATATAAGTGTGAAGTAGTTATTATATAAAGATTAGGAAGGGCTAGGGACCTGGAGAAATTGTTAGTGTGATGAGAGCATTTGTTTAAGAAGTATAATAAATAGGGTTGGTTGTGGGGAACCACAGAGACTCTGTTCCAGTGCGGTGTATGTACACAACACTCAAAGGGAGGAAGTCAAGAAGAATTTGGGTACTTGATGAATGTATGGAGCTAGTTGGAGTGCTAAACCATCCCTGTTTCTCCTGCAGGTCTTTAAGATGCTGAGCAATAAAGAATCTCTGGATCAGATCATTGTTGCCACTCCAGGCCTCAGCAGTGACCCCATTGCTTTAGGTAAGTATAAGAAAAGATTTGAAGAAATGTGAGGTTTTGGCAAAGGAGAAACCAGGAGCAAAAGGGGCTCTGACCATCTGAAGAAACACTGCTGTTGAGGGATTAGGAAGCATAATCAAGGTTCATTCCACAAATCTAGCCCTAAGGGCTCCCAGTCCTCCAGCTGTGGCAACTCTGTGTGGCCTCAGTGCAGGAGAATGTGGGGAGCGGGGAGCATTCCCTCTGGAACAAGACACCTGCGACTCTGTTTCCTCCTCTTCTCAGGAAGGCTGGTTTGGGATCATGTTGAGTTGCTTGTTTTGAGACTTAGTGCTGCCTCTTCCTCCTGGATCTGGCCAGATTTCCATTATCTAAGAGAAATCTTGGTATCTTTCAGGGGTTCTCCAGGACAAGGACCTCTTCTCTGTTTTTGCTGATCCGAACATGCTGGATACGTAAGTACAACCATCGTTTTATAAGGTATCATTCCTAACGTAGTCAGGCTAGAAACCCGGTCATTGTCCTGGGATCTCTTCTTGGTGGCCAGTACAGTCTGTCACCAGGTCTGCTTTCTAAATATGTCAAAATGCAAGGAACAGCAAGGGCTGCTTGAGGAGTGGAAAGCCCAGGGTCAGGAGCACATGAAAAGTGTCATGATAAAGCAATGTGGGTGTGGGGATGAGTTTTGTGTGTCAGTAGATTTCATTTAGTAAATGTCAGGGATTGTAAGCTAGGGAAAGTAGACATAGGTATTTAGGGCCATAAAATGTTAAAGCTGGAAGAACAGTCGTGGCTATGTCCCCTTATTTTGCAAGTGAAGAAATTAGCCCTGATCTGAGAAGAAAAAGGAGTCATCAGAGGCTGACCATTGTAGTAGGAGGTGCTGTCTGGACCCAGTTTGTTCCCAGCTTACCAGACTGTTTGTTTGCATTTCCCATCATGCCTCGACTGTATTTTGCTTTCTTTGTTTGTGTGATAGATTTTCAGTAGATCTCAAAAACTGAGCCTTTCTGACCCTGCTAAGGGCAGATCAGCAGGATTTTAAAACTTCCTGGAAAAATATGCTGAAGAATGGGCTAAATGTAGGGCACATACTTGTAATCCCAGAACTCTGGAGGCAGAAACACTCATAGTAGATTTGGGGCTGTCTTGGCCTAGGAAGTTCTAAGCCAGCCAGAGCTACACAATGAGGCCCTATCTCAAAGCCAAAAACCAAACTAAAACAAAACAAAATCATGCCGAGGACTAAGGGATTAAGGGCAGACCTAGGTAGCTGTTTTAATGGTCACCCATACTCTCATGGACAAGGGTGCTTAATCATTGCTTAATCATTCTTTTCTACCCTCTTCTAGATTGGTGCCTGCTCACCCAGCCCTAGTCAATGCCATCATCCTGGTTCTGCACTCAGTAGCAGGCAGCACCCCAATGCCAGGAGCTGACTCCTCTTCCCGAAGCATGCCCTCCAGCTCGTACCGAGATATGCCAGGTGAGGCCCCTCAGGATCTGGTAGTGGCCCAGGGATTTGCCTTACTCAGCAGCTATGTATAGTGTTGGCATAGGGCGTGAGTCAGGAAGTGCATCTGTCCTGTAATTTTCCAAGGGGAGAGATGAAATATGAATTTGGAGCATAACTTGAGCTGAGATCTGGAGCTGCGCCGGTGCCTTTCTGTTCTTCCTCCTGGAATCTGTTCACTCTCCTCCAGGTGGCTTCCTGTTTGACGGGCTCTCAGATGATGAAGACGACTTTCACCCAGTGAGTGGCATGGCAGCCTGCCCCTTGGGGTGATGGTCTTGGGAACTAGCTTCTCCTTAGGACCTGCTAGTCCCAAGTCTGGGAAGTGGTCAGAGGGGCCTTTGGGGACCAAGACCATGTCATATTATTCCTTCTGAAAAACAGGACCTTTGGAAGTCTTCCTGGGAACTGTGGGGGACTGCATTGTGGCTCTTTTGTCCTAATTCTGGATGCCTCCTTTTGTCTAGAGCACCCGTTCTACACCCTCTAGCAGTACACCCAGCTCCCGCCCAGCCTCTCTGGGGTACAGTGGAGCTGCTGGACCCCGCCCCATCACCCAGAGTGAGCTGGCCACTGCCCTGGCCCTGGCTAGTACTCCGGAGAGCAGCTCTCACACACCAACTCCAGGCACCCAGGTATGGAGAGAGGGTTGGGAACATTTAAGGCCAGGCCACCAAGAGTGAAACTTCCCTGGGATAGAGATAAGGTTGATTTACCTTTGCTATTTCTGGTGCTAGATCTCTTTTATGCTAAACCCTAAGACTCTGGTAGGGATTTCTCAACTGTAGTTCAGGTGATTCTCCTTTTTACTTACTTGCTTTTAGGGCTAAAGCACAGGCCTGGTTGTTTCCTCTTTCTTGTCTCCAATAGGAACTAGGCATCGCTGGAGTAAGGTTCCTACTTATAATTTGCTCCATCTTCCAAAGCTACCTCTCTCAATACTGGGTCCTAGATTGGGCCTGGGGTCTCAGAATCCATGTCCCTGGAGTTAAAGAGAGTGGAATGTTTTCTGCCCATATAGATTGCTTTTAGGTAGCCTGTAATATAGTGTGGTTGTCTCATAACAGATCCCTGTTGGGAGGCAGGAGTTGGGTACTCCAGGAGTAGTGTGGGAGTCATGTGACAGCACTGACTATCTGGTGTAAAACAGAGATGGATGGCTCTGAGGCAACACTGACTATTTATTTGAATCCAGGGCCATTCTTCAGGTACCTCGCCAATGTCGTCTGGTGTCCAATCAGGGACACCCATCACCAACGATCTTTTTAGTCAAGCCCTCCAGCATGCCCTTCAGGCCTCTGGGCAGCCCAGCCTTCAGGTGAGTCTTCCCACTTTCAGGTTTCATGTAGCTTCCTTGCTCCGCATACTGAGCCTCTTTCTGAACACTGAGGTCCTTCCCTCCTGACGTGCTTCATTCTAGGAACACTAGGGGCAGATGAGTGGCAGTGTGACAAGTGAGCCTTCCCAGAAGGGCAGTTGTTCTTGTGCTTCCCATTCTTGCCCAAGTGACTGTGGCCTCATTCCTGTGATCATGAGAAAGCTTTAGTTAATCATTCATTCAATCATTCATTCATTCAGTGAGCATTGACTGAGCAGTGAACATGCATATTATTGGGCCTACATTGAGCTGCTGGAGCTCAAAGTGAGCCAGTCCTTGTCCCTGCCGTGGAGGGCACCAACCAAGCACACTTTGGGAAGCATCTTGGTGAAAAGCTTAGCTGCTTGGGGTAAGGGAAGTTTGGTAAGCCAGGTAGGGGAAGGGTTTTTTGTGATGGAGAGGGAATAATTTCCAGGCAGAGACAACTGCCTGATGGAGCAGATGTATATAGGTGTATGTGATGATACTCAAAATTCTATGGTTAGAGTACAGTGTCTTATCATAGAACATCTTGAGATGGGATCCGAGAAGGGGTAGAAGCCTAGATGTAAGGAGCCTTGAATGCCAGTCCAAAGAGGTAAGATTTGATCTGGTAGTTATTAGGGGTCCTTGAGAAGCTTTAAGGAGAGAAAGTTCACCCTAGCAGCAGCTAAGTGGAGAGTCAAAGTATCAGCATAGTATCTTACACCTTCAAGTATGAGCTGTTTGTTTTATGTCTGTTTCCATTATTCACAGTGAGTCCGTGGGAGAAGCATCATTTTGAATTTTGTTTGGGTCCCAGAGCTATGAAACAGTAAAAACACGGCACAAGCCTATGTGATTTTTATTATATGTGGCGCTCATGGGTAGTGCAGTGAGGTGGACAGCCAGTGTTTGCTGCGATTTCATCTCCAGCCAGATACTGTTCACTGGGCTCTGAAGCTCCAAGCTCTCACAGGCTCTGCCTGCCATAAAGTGAAGCTGAGATGGCACGTGTGCATTTCCCTGCCTTCCACAGCCTTACCCCAGCTATCTCTGCATTTCTTCCCTACTGTCTTACCCTTATGTGTGAAGTTTTCCATAAGTTGGACACTTCCCCTCTGTGAAGAGGTAGACATTAATCAAACTATGAAGGTTCTAGAAGAAAAATGTGGGTGAGTTTCTTTTAATCCTTAACAGCAGGGAAAGCTTCTCATGGCTGAAATTCAGAGTCTAGAAGCCCATTATAAAAAATCCTTCTAAATTTTGAGTTTTTCAAAGTGAAAATTAATTCCTGGAAAACCAAACCCCAAAATCAACAAAATCTAAGCAGAGTCTTAAGGCTGACAGTTGTAACCTGTCGTGCAAACAGCACATCTTCCCAAGATAGAGAAATTTAAGACCCACCACTTTCTAGGAAAGTGGGAAAGGGTATGAGTAGACTGTTCACTGAAAGGGAAGTGTGGCTATAAATGCACACAGGATTCCTGGCAGTTCTATTTCTCAGAAATTGTCCTGGAGATGTTTGTGTATATAGAAATGACAGTTTGCAGCACTGACAGCCACAGTAGCATTATTTGTAGTGGCAAAAGACTGGAAACAATCGACCAGGGGCTGAAATACTGTATGCTTACTAAAAAGTTTTTTGTAGTAAGGCATGGTGGTACACTATGATCTCAGCACTTACAAGGTTGAGATAGGAATACTATGAGTTGGTGGCTAGCCTGTGCTATATAGCAAAACTCTAAAATATTCTTTGTGTATGTGCTGACTAGTATTTTTGTCAATTTGCCACATTCTAGAGTCATCTGAGAGGAGGGAACTTCAGTTGAGAAATGCCTTCCATAAGATCCGTCCGTAAGGCATTTTCTTAATTAGTGATTGATGGGGGAGGGCCCAGCCTACTGTGGGTGGTGCCACCCCTGAGCTGGAGGTCCTGGGTTCTATAAGAAAGCAGGCTGAGCAGGCCACGAGGAGCAAGACAGTAAGCAGTGCTCCTCCATGGCCTCTGCATCAGCTCCTGCCTCCAGGTTCCTACCTTGAGTTCCTGCTCTGACTTTCATCAGTGATGAGCTTATAAGCTGTAAGCTGCCATAAACCTTCTCTCCCCATAGTGTTCTATCAAAGTGACAGAAACCCTAAGTGAGATAGTGTACCAGCATAGAAAGATCACTTTCCACTACCTATTGTGGTAAAACAAAGCTTTTAAGCTAGGTATGATGACATGTGCCTGTGATCTCAGTACTTAGAAAGTAGAAGCAGGGAGATTGGGAGCTCAAGGCCATCCTTGACTATATAGTGAATCTGAGGACAGCCTGGGCTACATGAGATCCTCCATCAAATATCCAAAAAGAAAAGAAAAACTTAAAAAAAAAAAAAAACCCAACTTATTTATTTTTGTTGATTTTGTTTTTTGACAATTTCATACATGTATATAATTTATTCTGATTATTCGTCTCTTACCCTTTTATTTCCCTCTCCCACTCCTATAAAATCCTGCCCCAAACCACTACTAGTCTCTTTCCCAGATTCATGACTTTGGTTTAGTTTTGTGTCCCATTAGTTTGACCAGGCTTTCTGATGAAGTATTGGATTGGAACTATCTACTGGAGCCTGATAGGGTCACCAGTGGACACACAACTGAAGGCAATGACTCTCCCTCTCCTCGACTCAGTCAGTAGTAAATAGTTCACCAGTGGGAGGGATTCTCCCTTTCATCTACGCCTGACTGTTGATAGGCACATTGTTTTACTTTTATTTTTATATTATTTAACTTATACTATTGTATGTGTGTATGTGTATCTTGCACCATTGTGTGGGTTCCAGAGATTGGCCTCAAATCTTCTGGTTCACAAGGCAAGCACTTCTACCCTCTGAGCCATTTTACCAATCCTGATGGGCCATACTGTGCAGACCCAGGCAGTGCAGGCATCCATAGCTGCTGTGAATACATTATTGCAATGGTTGTCTTGCCCAGAGGATGGCATTTTGTAGCCCTTTTTCCAGTGCTTTCATTTCTTTCCACCCCTTCTTCTGAAGTGTTCTCTGAGCCTTAGAGGGGATGGTATAAGTGTCTTGTTTTAGGGATGAGCGCTAAAGCAGCTTGTGTATCTGTGAGTCTCTTCATTCACCACCAGTCACTGGAAAGAGAGGCTTCTCTAATTGAAGCTAAGAGGAACTTTTGTCTGTGTGTATAAATATAAATAGTTAGAAGGCAGTTCAGTGCAGTGTCAATTTATCTAGACAACAGCATTTAGTCCCCTTCTCCTTAGGACTTATGACCTTCCGAGCATGGGTTTTTGGTCAAATTTACCATACCAGACATAGATTCCCTCCTATAGAGCAGGCCTCAAAGCCAATCATAGAGCTTGTTGTCTACTCATATAACAGCAGTACCACTGTTGTGCAAGTGGGCACGTCTTACCTGGCAAGTGGTCTCATAGTTTGTAGGGTTCACAGACAGGTAAAACTGTTGATGCCTTTTCTCCTTCAGCAGCTGCATAACACCTTTTGGGACTGTGAAAGCTAGCCAGCAGGGAAGACGTTTCCAGCTCAGTTCCAGTGTTATTTGTCTGTATCATGCTACCAAGGTGTGTGGTGTATTCAGCAATAGGGTCTTATCTAGTTCTGGTGGGCATCTAAGAGGGCTGGCAGGAACCTGTATTGTTGGGAGGCTCTGGAGCCTCTCTGACCAATAACTCCATGGAAGGTATGCTTACCAGGTTTCCATGTGACTTTGTTTTGGCTCACCACTCCATCATTTCTTCTGTCTCAGCGCCTCTTCCTTGCTTCACCCTTTCCATTCCTGTCATCCTGGTGCCCTATCTCTGCTTTCAGAGTTCCTACATTCTACTTTACTTGTCTTTTTATTTTTATTTTTATTATTTTTATTTGCTTGCTTATGTATGTATGTATGTATGTATTTATTTTTGAGACAGGGTTTCTCTGCTGTAAATCTGGCTGTCCTGGAACTCACTTTGTAGATCAGGATGGCCTCGAACTCACAGAGATCCGCCTGCCTCTGCCTCCCTAGGGCTGGGATTAAAGTTTGTTCCACTACTGCCCAGCCACTACTTCCCTCTTAAGGTGGCCTCTTCCCAATGACCTCTTCATAGTTTTCTGACTTATACAGTGACTTTTTTTAAGGCTCACTGGGCTTGAATTGGGGATGCTCTGCCTTGACCTTCTGGGTGCTAGAATTCTGAGGAAAGAGCTATCATGCCTGACTCAAAGCTAATTTAGAAATGTATTCCTCTCATGTGTGTATATGTGTAAAGAGCAAGTTTCTGAAATTTAGACATTGAGTAATTTGTACTTTATCTTTATTGTAAACTTCATTTGTTCTCTACCTTCAAAGGGTGTCTTCAGTCTTCCTGAAGACCGACTTTGCTGTGGGTCTCCTCTCTTCCTTTCTATCCTGAAAATACAGCCGCTAAGTCTGTAGCTGTTCATCAGGAGTCCAGCTAACACTTCTACCTGCTCATCTTTCCACAGAGCCAGTGGCAGCCTCAGCTGCAGCAGTTGCGTGACATGGGCATCCAGGATGATGAGCTGAGTCTCCGGGCTCTTCAGGCCACTGGAGGGGATATCCAAGCTGCCCTGGAGCTCATCTTTGCTGGAGGAGCCCCATGAATTCCTTGAACCTGAGCACCTAGCAAGTCAAAGAGGCTATTCCTGACAGGAGGCAGCTTTTGAAGTTGCCTCCAGCTCCCCCTACCCTCAATATATCTGATGATCCATTCTCCTGCTGTGTCCAGTGCTTGGCCTTCCTATTGGTCTCAACTGGTGGGAGCAGTTGGGCAAGCAAGATGTATGGTTTTGGTGCTGTGGCATTAGGGATCAGGTTGACCCCCATGGTTTTGGCCATGGGTAGGAAGTTTGGGACCAGTGTTATGGGGGTGCTGTGTAATACCATGTTCACCTTAGAGACAAGTCCCTAGCAGTGGCTCCCATGTGTTTTTGGTGCTTTAGAGCCTAAGGCTGGAGCCAGGCTACAACCTGGTGTCTAGGGTAGCTGCTGAGTTACAGGTCAGGCTAGAAGAGACCACCACTTCTGATGAAAGTCTAGGGAGTGACCAGGTGGATTTCTGGGTGTGGCAGAAGAGAGTATTTGTCAAATCATTCCATGTTCCTATACCGGCTGTGTCTCACCAAGCATCCTTTGATGCATGTTCTATTACCCAGGACACAAGCTGTGCCAGGAAGTATGTCTCTTTCCTGTGTCCTAATGGCCCAAAACAAGAGCAGTTAAAAAATGATACCTACAACAGCAGTACAAAGAGAACTGAGTTATAATACTGAAGAGAGGGCACCAGTCCCCAGCTGCTTCTCATCTGTTTGTGTTCTTGTTCCCCTTGGCAGTGTGCCTGGGCCGTTCCTGTAGCATCATAGACATGTCCAGGTTGACAAAGTGAGTTTCGTGCACTTCAAATCTTTTAGGGGAAAAATGTCTTTACCTTCGGTGCTGCTTGGACTTATTTGGAACTGACATGGGTGGGCAGGAGCTCAGAGATCTGTCCCTGCGTTGGCCTTGGCAGAGATTCTATTCATACCATCTCGTCATGGCCCCTACTTGTCTCCTCTTAGGACAAAGTTTTCCACAAATGTATCTATAATCCTTTTTACCACAAGGAGCCACATGGAACTGGTCTGTGCTGTTTTCTCCACCAGCAGGGTTTTAGTTACTTGGTAATCCCATGTGTCCCTGTGACCTACCCTCCTGATTTTGGTTTCCAACATACCCTGTTCTATATGACCTTTACATTCGTGATAATTTTAAAGGGAGGTATTCAGAAGAACACATTATTCCAGATACGCCCTCAACTGCCTGTTGAAGTTACCTACTCTGCAAAGTTTTTGAAGTTTCCACATTCCTTCATGATTCTGGGGTTGATGTTGAGATGTATTTGCACTGGAAAAGAAGACTTAGAACTCTTAAGGCTTTTTGGTGCTGAGCCTTGTACCTCAGTGGTTTACCTGGTGTCCTGCCCTGTGGTTGGCAGCAAAGAACAGGATGCTCTATTTGAACCCAGTATCTCTCGCTTGGTGATAGAAACAAGGGCCAGAGCTGCCTTCATGGGCCAGTGTGGTCAAATGGGGCTGACACAGCCCTTGTTGTCCATTTGTTAAAGCTTGCCTACATCTGCTCTCCATTCTTTGGCAACCTACTCTGCCTGAGGCTCCTGAGCTCACTCATCCCATCCAGCTGTAGAACCTTTGAGTGCCCTTGCTTTCTCTGGAATAACTCCTGGTACCTGTTACACAGCTTCCCAGAATTGAGCTGAACACAGTTTCCCTTGTTTGTCAGGTCTTTCCTCCATGGGCCTGGCACATTGGCTTTGCTTCCTGTGGTCATATTTTAAACAGTACATGTTGGGCCTGATAAGTGCCTCCACTGAGCCTGGGGCTTTCCATGGGCTGAGGACTCCTTCCTTGCCATTGTGTTTTTCACTCTTTCAACAAACAGTGGGCCTCTGTCATGTAAACATGATGGCCCCCTGCTCATGAGGAGCTTTGCTATTGGTAAAACAGGAAGACCTGCCCACTAAACCCTGATGAAAGCTGGGCCAGACAAGTCCAAGGTTGGGGTGGGCAACGGGTGTGGGGGTTCTCTTAGGAGTGTGTGTGTGAAGAGACTCTGCCTGGAGAGAGTGGTATTGGAGCTAGATTGGAAGGGTAAAGAGGAATAGGCAGTGAAGAAAATGTATATGCTGAGTGGTTAGGATGGAGAGGGGCTATCACCCCCTTGGACCTATTGGGGTAGAGAGCAAGGCAGGGACCATAAAAAGAATTTTAACTGGGAAAGCAGGTTTACATTTCAGAAAGATCATTCTGGCTACGGGTTGGTAAATAAATTAGAGATAAGTTTGGGAGAGGGAAACAGTGAAAAAGATTGAGGCAGGGGCCATTTTGATTGACAGGTTGTCCATCCAAAGGGAAGTCCTGTCAATTTCATGGTTAGGAAGTGGACCACTGGAAACTGACTCTAAAACTGTTCTTTCTGTAGCTATGGTCTCTGTCAGTGGGGAGGAGTAGATGCTGAGAGCTAATGTCAGGCTGAGTTCTGGTTTTCTCCTGGGGCATAGTACAAGGAGGTGCTCAGAAGAACACCATATTCCCGAGATTCCCTTAGCAGCCCGTTGTTCTTTAAACCCTCTGCAAAATTATTGAAGTTTCCACATTTCCTTCATGATCCTTGAGAAATTGGTGTTGAGAAATATTGGCACTGGCAGAAAAGACTCCAAACTCTCCAGGCTTCAAGGTGCCTGCCTTTCGTGCCTCCGTGATCTGCCTGGAGTCCTGCCTTGTGGAGTGTCTTTATGCAGGACAGTGGGGTGGGGGTGGGGGACCAGATCTGTATGTGAGATAATCCGACAGCTGTGTGGAGGCTGCATTTGTGGGAAGTGAGACTGAGGATGGGCAACCAGCAAGAAGGTTCGTTATCTCCAGATGGGACGTTGTAGGGCCTGCAACCAACGCTGCAGCAAGGGAGCTCAGCGGAGGGGAGGGATGTGAGGTGTGAAGGACAGATCAGATCTGGGGGTAGGCAAAGGGAAGAGGCAGGATGTGAGTGGGTAGATGTTGGTGCCGCCAAGAATAAGGAACTTGGGTTACAATTTGGAATGCAAGTCCAGTTTAGAGATGGTGAGCTTGAGGTTACTTCAAGACAGCCAGGTTGTAGTCCTTGTGCTGAGATAGTCATCAGGAAATTGAAAGTTCAAAATTATGTTGGCATCATATGAGGAGGTAAATCATCTCTCCAGGAAAATGTGGAGGAAAATAGATACCCACAAAGGAATTAGGCTTTATGGGAGACGGTGACTGGGAGATGTGGGAAGGAGAGCTACTTCTGGGAAGGGGAGAACAGGGGTCACCAAAGTGGAGTTAAAGAAAGTGGACAGAGGGCATGGTCAGTGGTGTCAGACACCAGACAAGCCTAGTAACAGAGGGGCTGACCTTGGACTTAGGGACTTGTGCTGTGGTGACCTTGAAGAGATGTTACAATGGAGTTGGAGCCAGGTTGTAAGAACTGACCCTGAATAAATAGTGGACAGTGGAGGCAAAGAGGTCAGAGATCTCTGGACAACCTTGCCGGTGAGGGAGGGGTGGATGAATAACTGGAGAAGAGATGGGACTGAGTGAGCATTTGCAGTTCAACAGAGGTGAAGTTGGAATTGATGACGAGAACTTTTCTAGGAAGCTAAGAGAAAAAAAAAAGGAAGAGACCCCAAAATAGAATATGCAAATATGCAGAGATGGGTGAGCTTTCTGAACAGATCCTTTCTCCTGATATAACTCACATTTGGCTGGGCTGACACGGACTGGGCTGGCACAGCTTGCTGGGCACATGGGCCTGGGTTCTGCTCCTCGCCTCAGCCCCATCTGGCCTGGGCCCCAGACCAAGCTCTCAGATCTCTACCCTGAGGTGGCTTCTTGTTTCCTCTGCCACAGGCCTTGGCAGTGACTGGTGAGGATTTTAGGGGAGTTTATTCAACACCCCTCTCTGTTTGCCTCCCTGGACTCCCACGGTTTTGGCCCCCTCTGGCTTTGGGCCATGTTCATGTCAACTTCGTTGCACTCTTGGTTCCCTGGGTTTAGCCCTGTCTTGGTCCCATAGACTCTGCAGTTGGTGTTAACAGAATTCAGTCTTCTCCAGGCCAGAATTGCCATTCACAATGACCTAGGCACTGGCCTCCTCTGCCTTGGCAAATCTAGGTGCCCGCAGTGCAGTGCAATAGTGCTCATTTATCAGGCACTCTTTGTTGGGGACTCACTGTGCCATCTCTGTGCATTCTCATAATGACCCTGAAAAGCAGCTTTTTATTGCCCTGTGCCCATGAATGCTTCCTGTTAAAGAGACTGTGTGAGGGAAATCAACCTTTCCAGGGCTTTGGGTGAAGGTGTATCCAACATAATCCCATGATTGCACTCACCTAGGCCTTGTCTCTGTCCCACTGGAAATTTTGTAGGCTAAAGAGTTTAATAAACATTCATCCCAAAAGTAGCAGTTTAGGTATGGGAGGGGAATAGGTTTCTAAGTCAGACCCACCAAGGGTTAGGACACTTCCACAGATGGCCTGTATCCTGGGAGCCCCAGTTGTGCCCGTTTGACATTTTACTCAATGCCCATAGATATTGTGTATATTGGAGATGCCAGGCACTCCAGAGCTGGATGAGGGAATACTCAAGGAATCGGAATCCTATCAAGTAAGATAGTACAAGGAAAGTCTAAGGTGGAAGACTAGAATAAGCTTTTTGGTAAGGACCAAAAAACCAATTGCTAAGAGTCTGGAGAAATGGCTCAGTGGTTAAGAGCACTGGCTGCTTTTGCAGAAGACCTGGGTTTGGTTCCCAGCACCTACAAACAGCTTATAATCATCTGAAACTCAAGTTTCAGAAGATCTGATGCCTCATTCTGGCCTCTGCAGGCACCAGGCACTAACATACATTCAGGCAAAATGATCATACATGTAAAAACAAATCTTAAAAAAAAAAAGACATTTCTTTTGTGTTAAGATGAGTTTGCATTTTCTCTCCTCTTGGGCTCCAATTCAAACTGGATCCTTAATCCCAGAGAAAGTCTACTCTGTTAATGGCTAGAAATTGGGCCATGATAATCTTTGAGTGAGACTGATAGGATTCAACTATCTAGTATCTTAACTTTAGAAGACAGTGCCTTCAGTGATGCTTAGAATAAAAAGAAAGGAAGCCAGTCTTTTCAGCCTCTACTACAGCTGCTGTGTTCTGATCTAAAGCATGATCTTTAAAAGATGGACAAGTCAGGCGGTAGTGGTGCACACCTTTAACCCCAGCACTCAGGAGGCAGAGGCAGGTGTATCTCTTGAGTTCCAGGCCAGTATGGTCTACAGAGTGAGTTCCAGGACAGCCAGAATTACAACAGAGAAATCCTGTCTCAAAAAACAAAAACAAAAATGAGAGAGAGATAGAGAAATATTGAGATTGAGAGAGGGGAATGGACACAAACCAGACTGCTTAGCACCTACAAGGGGCTTAGTAGAAGTTTGTTAAATGACTGATTGACCATGTCCTGAGAATCAATGAATTATTAGACTCCAAGGGAAGCCCCATTAGAAACCTTTTCAGAATTGGGATTATTTACCCTGATAAAAAAGCAAATTTGGGGTTAAAGAGATGGTTCAGTGGTTAAGTATTAAGTACTCAGTTCACAACTGGCTTGTAACTCTAGGGGAGTCAACATGTCTGGCTTCCAAGGGTTATCTGTACACACACACACACACATTTAAAAATAAAAGGATTTCAAAGGATGTGACCTAAATCTGTGAAGGGATGTTTTCTAGAAAGAATGAATAGACACTATCTGTGTGGCTTTAGAGCAGCAGCCTCTTTTGGGGTCAAACACCCTTTCATATGGATTACCTAATATCATCTGCATATCAGATATTTACATTAAGATTCATAACAGTAGCAAAACTACAGTTATGAAGTAGCAACAAAAATAATTTTATAGTTGGAGGTCACCATAACATGAGGAATTGTATTAAGGGTCATAGCCTTAGGAAGGTTAAGAACCACTGCTTTAGATGGTAAATTTTGGGCCATCACTTGGTAGTCTTCCACTAAGGAAGAAGCCTTTGTGTGGCGCTCAAGAAGATGGGCAGTGTTGCCCCATGATGGAGCACATTGCCACCAGCTCTATCTAGTCAGGAGGTTTTGTTAGACTTGATGGATCCCATGTGACTTCATGTGATTGCGTCCGCTCCAGGCACTGGAGACCAAGAATGGAGGCTCAGAGATGGTTTCGTGGCATAGGAATGGGCTGGAGGGAGGAGCTTTTCTCTGGGAAGGTTTGGGAGTTTCTGTCCTCAGTCCCTAAGACTTAATCTGTTGTAGAGTAGACACCAGGTGGCGCTCCCACCACAAGCCCGGTGCCTTCCAAGGATGCTGAGCTTGGTGCCTTCCAAGGATGCTGAGCTTTCGCACCCAGTCATGTCAGGTGAGCAGACTTACCTTAATGGAAGGTGAAAGAGTCTAGCTCTTCTCTGTCAGTCCCCTGTCCTCAATAAATATTTCCTCTGTGGATTCTTAAATTTTTATTTCATTTAGCGTGGCTAGCCAGACTTGAATTTTAACAATTTAGGGTCAAATAAAAATGCACTTAAGATGACAGATGCAGGTATAGGGTGGCACTGGGCAGTGTAGACCAGAGAGCTAAGTAGTTCATGGTGATTTTGAAGCCTTTCATTCAGAGTTGGCAGCTTATGGAGAGGAAGCAGGGACTTGAGGACAACCCGGTGGGGGTTTGAAGGTAGGGGTAGTAAGATATGACACTGGGGTCAGAGCCTTTCCAGGCACACCCAGGTTGTCAGCCTCATAGGTGTGTGGCCATGGACATGGTTAACTAAAGCTGTTGTGCCAGGCCTGTGAGACAGACACGGTGTGCTAGAGCTCCAGATGTGTCCTAAAACCTGTGTTTTCTCAAACATTAAATTTCATTTACTTATTATTCTACGTATATGGATGTTTTGCCTGTTTACATGTCTGTGTGCCATATTAATGCAGTGTCATCGGATCCCCTGGAACTGGAGTACAGCCAGTTGTGAGCCACCGTGTGGGTACTGGGAATAGAAAGTGAGTCCTCTGGAAGAGCAGCCTGTGCTCTTAACCATCGAGCCATCTTTTTAGCTCCTAAAACCTGTTTTTATTTGGCCTTATCCATCCTTGTTAACTTTTTCGGATTATTTGATGATACTTTTATTTGATGATACCAGAGAGTTTGAGCAAAGACTTAAGTTTCAACTTCACTTGAAAAACCAGACCACCTCTCTTCTGACTTTTCTGTGAACTCTGTGGTCTGGAGCTGAGTAGCAGCTGACTTCTCATCAGTGTTCCACAGGCCCAGCCCACTTAGCTCACTCATTACCTGCCTGGTCTGTTTGCCTCTGATAATAAAGGGTCATGAAGGCAAGTAAATAGTTCCTGTTGTTAGTAGCAGGCTTGGGTGGAAACCTAATAACAGGGATGGGATTCTGCATGAGGAAGCTACTCAAAGGACCGGGGATACTAATAATTCCAAGAATTTAGATTCTTAGATTACTGTGCCCATGAAAATGAGCAGTTTATGATGGTCAACATGTGTGCATATCATGTCTCCTCACTGAATCCTTATACCTCCCATAGGCCTCTTGCTGGGGTAGGTCATTCCTGCAAAGCTATATATAACCATGGAATCAAGACTGAGGAAAGCTTGGGAATGGAGAAACAGACTGAGTTTGGACCTGAAGGGTAAGAGGCCCCAGTAGACTATTGGGATGGATTCCCAGGATCTCTGCTGTTTCTGGATCATGAAGCTCCAGTTTGCATGTGTCCCCAAGGGCACTGCTTGGATTTGGCTGCACCTCCTCTGCCCACAGGGTAGAGCCCTGCATCATTTCTCCTAGCAGCCTTGTCTCCCTCTCCTCCAATTCTGGAGTCACGGGAGCACAGGGATGTCTCCCCTTCAGGCTCGTCACTGCCTGCATCTGTTGCTTTCTCTTCTGGCCCATTTCCCATCACAGGTCATGGGTAGGGGTTATGCCTTAGTTCAGGCTCAAGAGCCAGCTTTGGATTCTAATGAGGTAGGCAGGCCAGTCACTACCTATACTATTTTGATTTGATTTCCCTGTGTTACTTGGGTCAGGAATTCCTACCCTAAAACTATTACTGGTACCTGCTTCCTTTTCTCCATAGAACTATTGTTTCAAATCATGGGCCCAGGAGTGGGCTGCCATCTGGCCTGGCCCTTTGTCCCTAGGGCCTGTTCTGGGGAGAAGATGGCCTTCAGTACCGTTACTTCTCACTCCAGCATGCAGCCTGGAAAAAAAAAAATCTTTGGCTTCTACCCCTAGTTTCCATCTGTTTCCTATTGCTTAGGAGGCTGAGTCTGGCCCCTGGCCTGCCCTTCTACCCAGCACATAGTAACCTGAGCCCTGTTTGGGTTCTTCTGAGGATTGTTAGGACTCAGACTGCAGCCATGTACCAGAGGCAGCAGTGCAAAGGCACATTATACTGATGGAAACTGAGGTGTTGGTCCTAAAGAGACCACCAGAGTTTCAGTCCCAGCTCTGTCTCTGTCCACCTGAGCAAGCTTAGGTATATTGCATCCTCTTTCTATGGCTTAATTTCCTTGCTTATAAAGAGAGATGATCCTAGCTCCTAGGATCACGAAGACTGAGTTAAAATGAGGCAGTGAAATGGCACAGCATGTGATAGTAACCACACTATTAGTAATTGTTATTAGAGTCAGAAAACTTGGCTTCCAGTCTTGATTCACTCATTTCCAATCGATCTTAGACAGATCCCTGTTGTGCTGTATGCCTCAGTTTCTTCCCTAAGATGGAGCCATGCTTTCTTACTCGGGAGGGGAGGTAAGGGGGAGGGGGGAATGTAGCTCTGGCAGGAATGATGTAGGCGGAAGTGGGCTGCATTTTGAGTTACTATGCACATGGGTGATGTTTTCATTTCAGATGCACTTGAATTATTGGTTCTTTTTTTTTCAAGACAAGATCTTTCTGTTGTAACTCTGGCTGTACTCACTCTGTAGACCAGGCTGGCCTTGAACTCACAGAGATCTGCCTGCCCCTCCCCGCAAATGCTGGGTTTAAAGGCATGCTCCACCTTTTTAGCCCATTATTGGTTCTTAAGGCAGGGATAGGTGATGTCTTGCCTCAATCTTTTACAGAAATGAAGACATTGGTGGCCATACCTGTCTAGCAAATGAGTCCTTGGGCTAGAAAAAAGTCATTCTTAGAAGCTACCTTGAGTTTGTTAGGTTACCAGCTTCAGGGCCACAAGATGCAGTACAGGCCTGGGAAGGAGTTCTTAGGCTATCTACAGCCTCCTTCTCTCTAGGTGTGTGATCCTGGGCATCATGAAGGTAGTGGCTTCCTGTCTAGTGTCAGGAGCCCAGCCCTGCAGTGTCTCCACACATACTAGTGCTGAAGATCTGGAGGAATTCACCTTTTTGGCTTAGGGTACTCTGAGGCTTTTAGGAATGAAGAGAACAGCTAGAAGCAGAATGTGCTTCTATCTTGGCAGGGCTAAGATTCCTGGTATCAAAATCTTCCTGCTTATGGAGCAGTGCAGAGGGCTGGTTCTGAGGTCAGGCATCCTGCCCAGTGTCTGCCTGTGTCTGCAGCATGCTCAATATGTCTAGGTCTGTGGGTTCTGAAGGTCGAGCCTTTGCTTACCTCTTCCTCGCCCTGTGTCTTCTCATGCAGCACACCTTAGACTACATATACAGTAAGCACTAGATAAGGGCCTGCTGGGATGGATGGATATCCCAGTCATGGCTCCCTGGGGTACAAGCAGAGGTGGGGAGTCTGAGCCATTTCTGGCCCAAGGGAGATGGGAGACCTTTTTACAAAGGGCAGACAAGGTGACTCTGAGACCATAAACTAATGACAAGAGTTCTCTGGCCTGTTCAGGTGACTGCAGAGGGGCTAGGGGCTGGACCCCCCAAGGGAGCCACCACTGAGTCATCAGGTAGCTAAGTCTTAGGCAGAGATCCCTTCGACTGGTCTGACCTTGTCTCCCTGGCTGAGTCTTGGGCATGAAGGATGTGCCCCCCACTTTCTTCTTGGGGAAGGGGGCCTTCCTAATTATATCCCCCTCAGCTCACATGGAAATGAGTTTGGATTTTCTGAGCATACACCAGCTGGCTGGGGGGAGGCAGCCCAGAAGGCTGCTGGCTGGGGAAGGGAGGAGAAAGGAGAGGGAGAGGAGGGAGCCAGGCCAAGATGAAAAATTCCCAGTGTTCTCTCAGGCATAGCAATAGTGGGGCGTTATGGGACCCCATATCACATCGACCTCCCCTGTCTTCTCCACAGAGGAAATCATCTTGCTCCGGCTGATAGGATCAGCAGAGAGCTGAGTCCCACTCCAGCAGCCCCATTCTCTAAGAATGGCTTTCTGACTACAAACCACTTAGCTGGCTGCAACGGGGTTTTGTCCGGTGTCAGACTCATCCTTGAGCTGTGAGGTCCTTACCGATTCCCTAGGCCTTTTCCTTCCACTGAGGCGAGGGAAGTGGAACTGAAGCCCAGAGGAGGGATGGGGCCTGCCCCTCACGACAGACTTGTGAGTCTGTCTTCTTCGCAGCTGGGTTCTCCCGGTGGAGTTGCCCGCGAGCGGGTGGCGAAGGTTCTCTTAGCAGCGGGCACGGCACACGCTAGGGGCCACCGGCAAAGCTAGAAAAGGCTGCGAGGGGCGGGGGAAGGGTGGGGTGGGGTCAGGCGCTTGACTCCGCCTCCTGGCGCTAGGTTCTGCCTGCGGCCGGGCGCTGGCTCAGTCTCGGCTGCTTGCCGCTGTCGCTCCAGGGCTGCGGGATGACGCCTCCTCCTCCCGGACGTGCCGCCCCCAGCGCACCGCGCGCCCGCGTCCTCAGCCCGCCGGCTCGGTTCGGGCTCCCGCTGCGGCTGCGGCTGCTGCTGCTGCTCTGGGTGGCCGCCGCCTCCGCCCAAGGCCACTCGAGGAGCGGACCCCGCATCTCCGCCGTCTGGAAAGGTAGGCGGCGCCGCGCGGCCGGTGGGGCGCGGGATCGGACGCTGTGCGGGGCGGGTGCGGAGTGTGCGGCACCCGGAGAGAGTGCGTGTGCGCAGCTCTGCGGGTCTCGGGCTGGCCCCGAAGGAGCGTGTGGGTCCTGGTGAGTGTATGTGAGTGTGCGTACTGTCACGCTGGAGCGGGCTGGAGCGCTGCAGCGTGCGAGCGAGCCTCGGCTAGGGCCCGAGCCCGGCTAAGTGGCGCTCCAAGTCCAACGGCAGCTTGGAGCCCGAGCCGCAGCGCTCGAGCGCGGGGGGAGGCTGCGGGCCCCTTCCTCGCCGAGCCTCTTTGGCCCTCCGCCGCCGGGTCTGCTATGCAGGACCCTTCCTTCCCCTGGCCGGGTTCCTCACCCTGATCCCCTCCTTGCGAGCTGCTGGCTCTGCTGGCACGCAGGGCTCTGGCTGGGTTGGTGAAGGGGGCGCGGACCCATTGCCGCCGCTGCGCTCGGGCTGCGGGAACAAAGACCCCGCCGCCTTCCCCCGCCCCAGCCCCGGCCCAGAGCGCGGGCCAGGCAAGGGGGGTGGGCACCCTGCGGCGATCCGGGACAAGGTGCGGTGCAGAGGCTCGAGGCACCTGGGTGCTGTCTCCGTAATGTTGGGACCGGTCGCTCCCCCCTTGCCCGCACGTGGCATTTGTCACCATAAATCGGCGCTAGCACGGGGAGGGGGACAGTGCCCATTGGGTGGGGCGAGGCCATTGGGACCCCCAAGCGACGCATCTGGGGAGGGGTGTGCAGCCTTAGGGCTGTGGTGAGTATGAGAACCTGAGGGACTGGAGTCTTCCCCTGGGGTATCTCAGTTTAGACCCCCCGTACCGTGGGACAGAAAGCTAGCTAGATTGGGGTTGGAGGCTTTCTGCCGCTAGGGACTGAGCTCCCCTCCCCTGCATTGCACACAAATGCCTCCCTGCCCCCAGGCAAACTCAGCTCTGTCCCCAAATTTGGCGTCTCTGCAGCCCCTCCCCTCGTGGTAATGGGGGACTCACACTAGGGGTTTGGGGATACTAGTCCAGTGTGACCCTACTGGAACCCTTTGATGTCTTGGCAGTTTGCAGGGATTGCGGAAGTCTGAGCATTATCTGGGGCAGGTATTCTTAGCGGAGGGGGGAAAGCCCACAGAAAATGAGTGGCCCAAACTGCCGCAGCAGCTGCGAGAATGTGACTTGCCCAAGGTCACTGGGCAGTGTGGGCACTCACTGTGCAGGTGGGAGCTCTGATCTGACCCTGGACGGGTTGTGGTCCAGGGTTAGGGAGAGGAGAAGGATTTAGATGGTTCTCCAACCATAGATGAGGCACTGTGGTCTTCAACTCTGCCATCCAGCAGAGGTGAACCTGGTAGAAGAGAGGCGGCTTTGCTGGAGCTCTGGACCTCCCACTCACAGTGGACACCGCAGACCTCAGTTGCACCCGCTTCAGCCTCGCTTCCTCTGCCCTGCCAGCATTACCTTGCCTCCGTCCCCCTGTGTGTCTCGGACAGCACAACACATTACTACCCCAGAGGAGACAAATGGTTACGTCTAAGTGTTCTGGAATCTACTTTTATATCAAACTCCTTTCATGTGATTGTCCTTGTCTCCCCAAACCCTTCCTTGACCTCCCCGCCACATACTTAATGCATACCCACTTGTTAGCACTTAATGCATACCTCCCCATCCCTGGCACTTAGTCCTTACTTACCCTGAGGCTATTTAAAGCTACTTTCAGCCCTCTTACCCACTTTTCAAGCTCCCCGCCCATCTCTATGCCCCCCTTCTCTCACCCGCACTTCACTGCTGTGACCACACTGGTAATTCACTATTGACCCCTTCTGGCTGGGATCCACCAGACACTCACCAATCTTGTCCAAGGACAGTCTGCAATCTCCTTTACAAGTGCCAGGTGCCCCACTGACCAGACAGGCCCTGCCATTCACCTGCCCCTCACCCCCAGGGCCACCAGCTGGTGATAGTGTGGCCGGCTGACAGCTGCCTCCTGTCTCCTATGGGGTAACACATGGCAGTCGGATAGTAGTGAATTTGGTTAGGGCCAACCCAGGCATAGAGTGAGAGGGAGACCCTCCCAGACTTTGCAGTAAGCCTAGAGCCCTGCCTCCTAGTGGATGGGACAGAGCAACCTTCAGGGATGACTAGACTAGGGATGGTGGTAGCCCTACAGCCATTTCTCTACAAGACGTAGATTTAGATTTTAGTTTTGAGTCAAGACAGAATAAGTATGGAAATGTCTTTATTTTCTTGGCTTGGACCCCTACCCTAACCCCAAGCCTTAAGGAAGGATTAAAACAGGGACTCTGAGAGGGTCCCAGACTGCATTTGTTGAGAGTTGCTTTCTTAGCAAGCAGATGAAGGCTTGGTGAAAGAACGGCTTGAACCAGGGGAAAGGGTGTTCCATTATGCACCACTCGGCATCCTTCCGTTCTGCACCTGCCTTTGACCCCCATAGAGGTTGCCAGAGCAGAAAGAGCTGTGGGGGTTGTCCCCACAGGGCAGCATTAACACATGAGTCAGTCACCAATGTAAAAGTGTGGCCTTGATCTCCCTTCAAGCAGAAGCAGTGTGACTCTGATCTTCCTTCAAGCAGGGGTGGAGGCGAGTGGATGGCAGGTGAGGGCAGGGTGTGGCAGGAGGTTGGCATACTTGTGTAGGCGCTGTACTTCTCCCCTGCTCCAACAATGGCTGAGGGAAAGGAAGAAGCCCATGTGGGTCCCGATCCCCAAGTAAGAGTGAGCCAGCCTGCTACAGAAGGGAAACTGTCCATTCTCCAGTCTCTACCTGCCCAGCTGGTTCTTCCCCCTCTGGCCCAATTAAACAACAGGATGTTATTGTTGACTTGAGAGCTGTTGGGTAGCCATTAAGGGGCCCCCACTCCCCAGGGCAGGGGGATTGTTGTCACCTCCTCCAGAGGATGAGGTCACAGCTGGGGCTCCCCAAGCATCAGCATTTCCAGTGGAAATCCCTGCCCCCTTGGGGACTTAGATGAACTCATCACCTTCAAGGTGAACCCTCCTGCAGAACTGGGGGGGAAGGGGGAGTCCCCAAGAGGAAAGGGGAGTTTCCTAAGCTGGAAGAAGAGATGCTTGGTGATGTTCCCAGAAGCTCCCTACCAAGTTCTGTGATGGCTTTGTCCCAAACATTGAAGATTCTGAGAGCAGGCTTTGGGAGTGGGGCTGCAGATAGATGGTGATACAGGTCCCAAGTGTTGACACTAGCACCTCGGTAGAAATAGGTGGGAGGTCAGGAGCATGATTCTCTCCTAATTGTTGTGGCCTCACTGACTCTGTGTCTTGGGATGGGTCCTTGTCTTTTTTCTGAGTCTCAGTTTCCTCAGCTGTCCAAGAAAGTCAGAGGCAGTGGTTCATTCACTACTAGACCATAAAACCTCCAGATTCCATTTTCTTTAGGAAGAGGAGAATAGAGCAAAGACTGTGGTGGCCAGTTCACATCTTGGTGTTAAGTAACTGAAATTTAGGCAGTCAGGGGAAATCCTTGAGTCATGTATCTTTTTTTTTTTTCTTTCCTATCAAGGGCTGAAAGTCAAGGATCAGTTGCAGGGAATGCCCCGTTGTCTTACAGCCTTAAGGGTGGACACACATTCAACAGGTGCTTTCTGAGTGCAGCTTCGTGCCGGTTCTAGGATTGGGCTTGAGGGTTCAGCAGAGAAACCAAATGGGTTGGTGTCCATGTAGATAGGGAGACTGGGCAGATAAACCTGTATGTACCCTGAAGGAAATGTGACAGGATCTGTAACAAAGGACAGTCATGAAGGTTGAGGAAGTCTGCCTAGTCAGCTGGCTTCCTGGAAAAAGCGGCAAAGCTGAGATGGTCAGGCAGGAATTGGGTGGAAGAGGAATGGGCAAGAGATGCACCTGTTGGACAGTGTTGAGTCAGCTTTGGCCAGGGACTGGCAAGCCCCTCCCCTCTCTCTCTTGAGACAGCTCTCACTGTGTAGCCCTGGCTGGCCTGGACATTGTAACTTGTTATGTAGTTCGGGCTGGCTGAACTCAGAGATCCACCTGCCTCTGCCTCCCTAGTGCTAGAACTAAAGGTGTGTGCATCACCATACCTGACTTCAGCAAGGTTTCTAGAAGGAGATGATATCTGAGCTGGGCCACTGGTCACCGCCTGGACAACTTTCTGGAGGACAGTGGCAGCAAGCCTGTCCCAGATCCCCAAGGGAAGTTGTGGTGGGTCCAGGGACCTTCCTCATCAGTTCCTGACTATGAGGAGGATTCTTCCTGTAGGAGGCCTGCCATACTCTTCCTCTTCATGCTCTCTAAGGCAGAAGAAACCCTCTTGTATCTATGCCCCATGTTGTGGACAGGGCAGGCACAATTCCTCTGGCCAGTTTTCCTTTCCAGAAACCTTGGTCCCTTTAAGAGTAGGTCATTTTCTGGGGTGAAGATGAGTTTCTCTGCACTTGGGAGAAGCAGAGTAAACTGCACACTTCTCTTAGAGGAGTACCAGGCAGCCTTCAGGGAGCAGTCAGAGAAAGGATGACCTAAGAGCTACCTGCTAGAGCCCCAGCTGACATCTTGTCATTCTACAGCCCTCACTACACCCCACTCAGCATGGCTGGCTGCGTCATAAGAGACTGACCACACTTCCCTACCTCTTGCTAGCAGCTCTGAACCAAAAGGCTTCTGCTTTTCTTAGTTTCCCCTTTTGACTACCCCAGAAGCCTTTCTCTTCTTCTGGGATGGGCTTTTGATTTGCCCTGGCCTTGCAAGGAGGACTGGCTGCCACGTGTGTGACCATCTGGCCCTCAGTGAGCCAGGCAGACAAGAGAGAAAGGAGAAGAAAGTAAAAGACCACAGTCCTGGCTCCACAGAAGCCAGAGGCTTTTACCTTCCTTAGCCAGCCCAGGTCCCAGGGCAGGGGGCAGGTTCTCCAAGCCCTCTCCTCCTCCTCTGTCCAGGCCTTCACTCTGGCCCTACTGTCCTATGTGTAGATTGCACTCCGCTGTGCTCAGGGTCCCTCCATTCCTCTGACACTCTGCTGAGTATTCTACCCAGAACACAGCAACAGAGTTGATGCTTCCCCAGAGCTTGATGGTTACTCTATGGCCCTTCTCCCCTCCCTCCCTCCCTCCCTTCCTTCCTTCCTTCCTTCCTTCCCAGTACCCTCTACTGCCCCAGGACATCCTCTCTGCACTCTACCTACCCTCCTCCTCCATCCCCTCCTTCTCCCTGTCAGTTCTTTCTCAGTTTCATTGAGGAACCTTCTGAGATGATCTTGGCCTACGCAGCTTTACAGCACAGAGCTCAGGGTGTGAGAAAAGAAATGTCAGCAAAGCTGGGCCTACCAAACTGGCCCCACATGGGGAAATTAAGGTCCAGAGATGGCAGAACTGGCTCAAGGTCACTGGCAAAATAGGCAGAGCTGGAGTCAGGGCTGCATTTTCTGCCCTGAGCTTACTGGTGGCCCAGCTCTCTGCTCCTTCCCTGTGTCCGTCTACTTTAATGCTTGTCTGGACCTCCTTGGCCAATTTAACTGAGCCCAGGGACTTCCTATCCACATCCAACAAGACCACACTCTCTTTAGACCCTCAGATTTGGACCTGCATATACCCTGCGTCTGGCCTTTGCTGAGCAGAGCTTATGTCTCAGGGGGCAGGCTGCTCTGTGTCATGGCTCAGGCTAATCTGGGTTTAACTGCTACAGCAGCCTGAGGATTAGGCTGATCCTGAAGGGCCTCCTGTACCCCTGTTTCTAACGAAGACCCCGGGCTTTGGGCCAGCATCCTGGGAACCCTCAGCATAGAGGTCAGCCAGCTTTTGACTCTTGTCTGTACCTAGATTCAGCTCTTGGAAGAGAGAAAGCAGGAGAAGCCCTGCATTTGCCCCAGGGAGCTGTTAGTGACTAAGAGGTAGGGCTCATGCCTGTGATGGAAAAGGGGCCCCTGGGAAGTCAGGAGTACATAGCCAAGACCAAGACCGTGACAGAAGGGAGAGCAGGGAAGGTTCCTGTGGGTGATACAGTCAGAGGGAAGAGAAGGAAGGAGCCAGGCTAGAGTGAGGGGTGGGGACACAGGGCTAGGTATAGCTGCTTGCTCTGACTCAGCCTACCAAGTAAGACTACCATGATGCATCCATAGATGGCTCAGGAGCCTCTTCTAGAATGTATACTCTTCTGAAGAGTAATGGGAGGCCACCCCTTCCTACTGTCCGAACCACCCTATCTTGTGCAGTGGATGGTAGGCCCTCCCTGACAGTACCCCACACCTCAGGTGAAATCCCACCAGACTGTGACCTGAGAGAAGAGAGTGTGTGCCAGATGGTGGGTGGAACGCAGTCAGGGAGGGCAAGGCAGAGAGAGTAGTGGGGGCTGGAGCAGTCTGGAACAGTGCCTGGAGCCAGGGGATTTGTGTTCAAGGACAGGTGAGATCCACATTTAGTAGAAAAAGGACAAGGGCAGTGAGCATTGTCTGTGTGGATCTCGGAATTAGCCGTGGTGGTGATGCTCAGAGATGGGTGAGTCTTGACTGTCCTGCTTTGGGGAAATTGGGCCCTGCTAGGACGGGCAATAGGTAGCTGTGGTGAGTTCCTGAGCTTAGAGCCAGGGTGGAGATGAGTGTTTTAGTGCGTGCTAATTGGTTGGGAACCTGGGTGGGTGTATGGTAGAGAAGGGCTGGTGTGCATACCCAGCCCAACAATTTCCTATTAGGGACAGAGATCCTGGGAGAGTTATCTTCCCAGTTAGTCATACCAGCCAGCATTTAGGGTGAAGGCAACACACTGCACCCTAGATTCCTGCCCCACCTGCACCTGTATACTCACGCTCGCTCATACACACCTGTCAGGGTGTCACAAGTAGAGGTCAGGCATTTGGTGGCAAGCAGCCTTTGCCTGTGCTCTAGCCTCCCCTGGCTTTGATCTCCTCAGCCGTGTAGAAGACGCTGCCCTGGCAGTCCCCGAGGGTCCATCCCTGGAGCACAGTATGATAAGCACAGGTTCCAGAGTCAGTCTTCCTGAGAGCCTCTGCTCTGCCTCATACACAGCCGTGTGATTCTGGATAAGTTGCTTAGCTTCTCTGTGCCTCACACCCCTTATCTGTGAAATGGAGATAACAAGAGACCAGATCTCATGAACTTAATAATTTGATGAGTTAATAGCTCTAAAAGTCACTTAGGGCAGTACCTGCCAGGTGGACAGTGCTTCTGAAGAGCTGGGCTTAGGAGTATCCTCACTGTTGCCCTCTTCCTCCTCCTCCTGCAGCATCTCTGGTTTCTCACGGAAGGCAGTCCTGGCACCCCAGACCCTGCCAGCTCTCCTTAACGGGCTGTGCTGCCTGGCTGCCCTCACGCTGTGTCCCCTGCTGCTCCAGGCTAAAGCTGAGGCTGGGAACCTTCTATTTCACCATAGTCTTCCACCTGTCTCCTTCCCTACTGGGCTGAGGCAGCCACCCTCTGCCCTCTTGCCATCCCTGTCCTGGCTCTGGGCCCAAGAGCAGACTGTACTTTTGCCCATTCTCTGCTTTAAAGTAGCCATTAGCTGACCTTTAGGGCTTTGAGAACCCGCTGGCCGGAGAAAGGATAGGAGTTAGATGGGGTGTGGTATCAGCTTCCAGTTTCCTGACTTTCCTGGGACTGAGCTCAGAGCCTCCTTCCCACTCTGGCTGGGCTCTAAGACCACCTTCCGTCTCCACTGGAGCCCTTGAATCCTGCTCAGCTTCCCCAAAATGTACTTCTCATCAGAACTTTGTCCCAGCTACTTTGTCCAGCAGCCAAGCCTTCTGATCCTCTGATCACAGTGATATATGCAAGCAGTCCCAGCCCTTGGTGGTTTGGAAGGGCCTTAGTTTTCCTCTCTGTAAAATGGGAGTGCAGACCTTTTTGTCTTGCCTTCTTTGCAGTGTTGGGGATTTGTTGGGATAGCTAGTGGAGGCAGATGAGGATATTGCTTTTACTGTCTCACTCTACTTGCAGAAAGCCATCTCTGACTTCTTCAGCACACATAGAATCATATTTTCCCCTAACGACCCATGAACTTAATCTTGACTATTTTGTGTTTGTTCCTGGAATCATGATGGGTCATAAGACCCAGGTTGTAACAAACCAGAAACTCCCATCCCCACCAGCCACAGAAGTGAGCCTGAACTCAGGACGGCCCTGCCCCGCTCACAACCACAAGCCAGGATGCCAAAGGGAGTGGGAGCCAGGGCTGAATCAACACGTGAGGTATTCTCCCCTCCCACGCATGGCTGACCTTGGCAACGGGCGTAGGCTGATAATGGTGGTGGTGTCTCATTCCTCCGTGAGGGTGACTACCACACTAGGGCCTTGCCACCTGTGTCAGACGACACTTGCCTGGCAGCTGCCAGAACCCAGCCCTGCACAGGTGTTAACCGGGACCCTGATAAATAGTCATAATCTACTCTTAGCACCAGGTTGGTGTTATCTAGAAATGGCCTTTCTCTTCTGGCCATATCAGAGGCAGAGCCAATGAAACATCGACCCCTGTGTGTCTGCCACTGGTGGGTTTCTCTTCACTAATGGAACCCACAGTTCCATTAGTCATGGCTTTGGGTTACTAAAGGCCTTTGGGAGTTCAGGGCCGTACCTGGGAGGTGGGTGGGTGATTCCCTCCATTTGTCAAATTAGTGACTCGTACCTGGTGAATAAGGGGAGGCAGGGGAGGGGAGGGGGGGATGCAGACAGATGGGAGGCTGAGCAGACAGTTTCTCCACATCAGTCTCTCAGAGAAGTCTGGAGCGTGAGTCTAGAGAGATGCAATGGCATAGTGGGTACCCAAGTCTGAGAGCCTCCCTTGATGTTTGCCTTTGGGCCAGTGGCAGCCTCCCTACCTCTGAGTTTCCCAGTTTGGCAGCTGTTTGGATACCTGCCTGGTGTGTGTTGTGTGAGAGCCTCTGGGATCCACATGGGTCTTTGTTGTTTTCTCTGCCAGTGCACGGCAAGATGAGGTTGCAAGTGGGCTGTAAATGCAAAATGGGTCACAAGTGTGGGAAGAGTCCCTGCCAGATATGGCTGGGTCCCCAGTCTGTGGCCAGGCCCCTGCGCCTTGGCCACTTGACGCAGGCATTTCCTACTGGGATGCCCACATTCTTACCATTCTCTGCCCACTTTCCAACAGCTTTTGGAGGTTGGCATTCAAGGCTGATGGGTTCAGTGGGTCAAGGACCAGCCCTTGTTGTTCCTTTTGCAGACAATAGCCCTCATTCCATCCTTCCCCGTCTGACCTCCTCTTTCACATGTATCCAGGCTATGAGGAGCACAGGACCAGATGGCAGCAGCATCCAGAGTGAATGAGAGGACAGATCCTCCATCAGGCAGGCCTGCTTTGCGAAAACCCACTGTTTCCCCAAAGAAAACACCCCACTTCCTATAGTCTCTTGGACAGTGGATCCCAAAGGAGTCAGGCCTGATTTTTTTTTTCCTAACAGAATCAAGGCCTCATAGGCACCTTGGTGTGGGTGCTGTGTCTGCATGGGGCCACTTCGCATAGTCCATCTTCCCAACACTCACATCTGGCTAGAAGTGGGGCTAGCCCTCATGAGCTCTGCTGTAAAGAGGTAGGGACTCAGGGACCGAGCTGGAATGGGACAGCCTGGAGGGATGTTCTTGCTCTGCTCAGGAGAGCCATGATTGGCTCTGAGTCACATGGATTGGGGTGGCCTTGCTTGTGCCTAGCCTGCCTTGAGGCCATGTCCTCTCTGTGTGTCCCTAGCCCCCTCCCCTGCCTGAACCCCTGGTTATTCTGGGAGCTTTTAGCTACCACTTAGTCAGCCACTAATGCGTCAGGCCGGGGAGACACGGTGCCAGACGGTGCTCCTTTTAGACACACAGGATGGAAAGGAAGCAGGGGGGGTGGCTGGGAGGTGGGGACTGCCAGAGGATGGGAGACATTCCCACTCCTGGACCTGCTCCTTGGGAATAGGCAGTATGGGAGACTGATGGGTAGTGGGTCAGTATGTCCTTGGGCTAGCTGTTCCTCTCCTGCCCCACCACTAAGGCCTAACCGTTTGGATTCTTCTTTGATTATTTCTGTCAGGTTGCAGTGTGTGGCCTCAGTCCTCTACCTACTACACAGTCAGCTTCCCCATCTTTGTTCACACTGTTTCCTTTGTTTGTACCTCCTTTCCCCATTCCTGGCCAGTCTAGCTTTCATCTGCCTCCTCATCTTTTCAGATTCACGAGACAGCAAAAAGAAAATGTTCAGGGGTGTAAACACTTATCCTAGATCTTTTAAAGGCAGACGCCAGCTTGCTCAGTTTCTGCCAGGCAGAGCCTTGAATCTGTCCCTTCCCCTGGACCAGCTCTCTCTGAGGTGATTCTGGCCTGAGGGCTAGCCGCTGCCTTCCCTTCCAGGCAGCCCTCCTGCCCAGACCCCCAGCCCCCCGCTCTTGCTGACCCAAACAAAGCTTTCTTTCATGTATTCATGGAGCTGCTGCTCTGACACTTCCTGGGCACAATCAGGCCCTTTGAGGGCCTCGGGCAGTGCCAGTGCGGGAGCCTGGGCTGGGGCCGGGGTGGAGAATGGGCCAAGGTCTTGTCCTGGGGCTGAGCTCGTGCCATCCCCTTCCTCCTCCTGGTCCATAACACGTTACCAGGCACAGATCTGGGAGGGGCAGGAACCTGAGGGTCATGGGAGGGCTGGGCCTAAGCTCCTGTTTGCTCTGCAAAATGGGGCCAGCAGTCCCTGCATTCCCCCACACTGACCTTGCCAGGGTTTGAGGGGAACAGGCTTGCGGATCGGATCAACGGAGTGCTTCCCTGGCTGTAGGACTATTGCCCACACTCAGCTGCTGACACACTCTTCTGCCCTTCATAGCTTCTGTGGGTCTTCTGGGAGCAGCCCTGGGCTCCTTCCTGGGATCATCTGCTTAGTGAGTTTACTGTGGCATGGCTGCCTCATATCTACACTTCTGAGGAGAGCCAAGTACCCATCAGACTTTGTCCCCCACACTCAGGCTCCACTCTCTTGGAAATGCTCTTTGACAGCCTGCTCCCTCCCCACAAAGCTCCCTCCACGGTCCCCTCTGGTGCCTTTCTCCCCTTGAGTTGACTTGTACTTTAGCCTTGCCTGTCCCTTCCCTGAGGCTTGGCGGGTGTGACCTTGATACAGGTGCTTGAGAGCTAAGAAGACTGGTGGAAGTAGCCAGCACAACCTGCGAGGGCTTCGTTTCCTTAGCTTTGGGGCTGTGGGCCTCAGTAGCCCAACATCCCCAGGCACAGATATAGACATTTCCCCTGGCATCCAGACTGAATGTTAAGGAGGGAGGGAAGCCATACTGCCCAGGATCTGGGCTGTGCACTGCTCAGGCTGCTGCTTAGGTTATGGGTGAAAGGAGAGTCGGAGTCAGAAAGACCAAGTGTCTGCTGACCCCAGCTTTACATAAGAGAACTAGAGGACAGTGCCCATGGTCTGCCACCATGAAGCACCTCTATCCAGACAGCAGCATGGAGCTGGGCTCTCAAACCCTGCCCTGCATATCTGGGGACAATGAGAGGCAGCTTTGGGGCCTAGGGTGTGAGAGGTAAGGTGTCTGACCCCCACCCCCACCCCTGCTGCTGGATCAGGCAGTTTGTAACTGCCCCAGGAGAGCCAGGGCAGTCAGAGGGCAGCAGACTCAGCACTCCACTTTGTAGCCAGCCAGGCTCACGTCTCCGGGAATGTTCTTGAGAACTGATACTGTCTGGATGGACCGATCTGCCCTGCTTGCTGATGTGACCTTGGACCAGGCTTGTCCCCCAAGGGGCCTTGGTTTCCTCCTCTACACAGTGAGCCAGGCCACAGCAGAGATGCAGAATTTGAATTATTCCCACTGTCGGGGATCACTTGGCTGTGGAGAAGTGTGTGTCAGGAAATGGAATGAGTGAAAGAGTCATACACTGTATGCTCTTGCCATTCCTTGCCCCTGATCAGTAGGACGGGCTTGAGTGGCAGCAAGGAGGATTGGCGGCAGACCTTGAGGAACTGGCAGGTTTGTTTTTGTCTGGACTGGGTCATGCCCTGCTTGGATGTCACCGCCAAACTGGCTGTTCCAAAGTTTGCTGCAGCTGAAAAAACAGTGGTCAGACCAGGTTCCGGGGTGAGGCCCAGGCTAATCAGAGGTGAGGGGACAGTGGCTATGGTTGATTGCAGAGGGCACAGCCATAGGCTCTCCCATCCCTGTAATTTAGTCCTGCAACCAGGATAACCTCAACAATGCCACTAGAGATGGCCTTCTCCCTGGAGGATGTGGCTGCAGACAGCTTCTTTTTTGGGCAAAGATGCCCTGGTCAGCCCTTCTGCAGAAAGGCGTAGGCTGAGCTTTTGAAGGTACCCTGTCCCAGAGTTGCTGGGACAGATCCTGAGCTCCGGAAGGAGCTGGCATCTGGGTGGGTGAGATCAGACTGGAGGTTAGCTTGGGGACAGAAGCAGGGTGTTGATCTCGAGCCTGCTACCCGCCTGCTTCCATGTGTCCTTGGGCTGTCTGTCCCTTGACCTGTTTTCCTAACTGTATAATGGGAAGGAATGGATGTTAAGATCTGTTCCTGTTCTGAAATGGTGCCCACTAAGGGCCTGGGGTAAGCCAGGAGGGGTTGGAGACAACTTCCCAAAGGAAGATTTGGAGTTATAAATAAAATGGTTGCCCAGGGATCCAGACTCTTAAGTGGGGTGCTTGGAAGTCCTGCTGTTTGCTGTTGGAGAGGTTGAGTGAGATGGAAGGGGGCTGCAGATTGCCTCACAGTACAGAGCTAATGTTCGGGAGAGGGGACTGTTATCCCCAGGGTTCCTAAAATTCCCCTCACTCTGAGACAACACACATCGTGGAGAAGAGACCATGGCATTGGGTGTGGACAGTGGCTACTTGAGCCTACCAAGGCATTCCTTACTTCTCAGGCCCACCTAAACCAGACCTTGCCTCTGAGCCTTCAATGCCCTGAGCTTGGAGCATTGGTTAGCCGGAGGGTCTGGTACGCCTGTGGGAGCTCAAGGATCCTCTTGCTCAGGGTGTTTTTCTCCTTCATGCTGCACAGGGCAGGACCATGTGGACTTTGGCCAGCCTGAGCCACACACCGTGCTTTTCCATGAGCCGGGCAGCTTCTCTGTGTGGGTGGGTGGACGTGGCAAGGTCTACCTCTTCAACTTCCCAGAGGGCAGGAACGCCTCTGTGCGCACGGTGAGCTTGGGCCTCCTCTGCCCTCCCCTTATCTTTCCTTTTCCCTGTTCTCTGGTCCTGGTAAGGGGCCTCGGGGAGTATGAAGGAGCTGGCACGTCTTTCTGCTAGGTTCTTCTTCCTCCATAACCTCACACACGGTTCTTGGGGGAGGCTTCTACACATAGTTCACAGTGGAGTAGGGAGTCAGGCTATGAGGAGAAAAACTGGGAGCTAATACACCTGGGCAGGCAGGTAGTGCCAGTAGGGGAAGAAGCCAGGCTAGGAAGCTGGATTCTAGAACCCATTGACTTGCCTTTTGAGATTGCTAGGGTCTGCTCCTGGTATCACACAAAGAGTTTATGTGACCTTGGGAAATCCGCTTACCCTCTCCAAGTCTCAATTACTTCCACGAAAGCTGAGAATAATGGTCTCATCCGGGGCTTGCCCTGTGGTTGCATGGACAGCATTTCAGGGACATCTAACCCCCGGAAGAGGGGCTAATGCTTATCCCCTCCTCCAGGTGAACATTGGCTCCACAAAGGGGTCCTGCCAGAACAAGCAGGTGAGTGGAGGGGAGGACCATGGAGAGGGGTGGGCCTCTGGGGGAAGAGGGAGAAGATCAGAGGAAGGGAGGGAGCATGGCTTTGCTCTGTATTCTCCAGACTTATAGGGGAGGTCTGGGCCAGTCGTAGGGCCCCTAGTCAGAGATGTAGGCCCCTGACATAGGCCTCGTTCACAGAGGACAGAGTCTGCTGCCTCTGGATAGTCAGTCCTGAGTGACTGCTCTCTGTGTTCAGGCCTTTTCCCAAAACTGAGGGTCTTAGAGTCTGCTGGACCTGCCATGGACTCCCATTCACCTAACTCTCTCCTTCCACACACAGGACTGCGGGAATTATATCACTCTTCTGGAGAGGCAGGGTAATAAACTGCTGGTCTGTGGCACCAATTCCCGGAAGCCCAGCTGCTGGAACTTGGTGAGAACCCTTCCCATGTGCCTGAGCAGTCTTCATTTCCTGAGTGGGCTTCAGCCCCTCATGGCCAGACAGAGGCGGGAGATTCTGAGACTGGCATTACCCTGAGCAGAATCTTTGGGAGACTAGGCTCCTGGCCAGGAAACTGGCCCTTGTTGGATGCAGTGGCTGGTGGTCATGTGGCCATGTGCACCTCTGATCTCCTCCAGGTGAATGACAGTGTGGTGATATCACTTGGTGAGATGAAAGGCTATGCCCCCTTCAGCCCGGATGAGAACTCCCTGGTTCTGTTTGAAGGTAGAACAGCACTGCTGCAGGGGCCTGGGGAGGGTGCTGTTGCACCAGGCTCGGGGTAGGAGGGTCAGCCCCTTGTTCAGTGGCCTGAGCCTGGGGGAAGGACTTATAGAAGTTGTTGCTCTTACCCACTTGTCCTCCTGCTGTCCCAGGGGATGAAGTGTACTCTACAATCCGGAAACAGGAATACAACGGAAAGATCCCTCGGTTCCGCCGCATCCGGGGCGAGAGTGAGCTGTATACAAGTGATACCGTGATGCAGAGTGAGTCAGATTCTCACGGGTCAAGGGTGGACTGAGGGGTGTGAGTGCCCAGGGTGGCAGATAGTATCCTGATGTATCCCAGAAGGGCTTCCTGAGAGGCATAGACCTGAGCAGCCAGCACTGAGGAGTTAGAGTAGGGAGAGAGGAGGAATCACAGAAAAAGATGGAGACCAGAAGAGTCTGAATTATTCTGGAAACAAACACAGAGGAAGCTCAGACCTAGCATGAGGCCCAGAGAGCCAAAGTTCATCTTAAGCCCATGTGGGCAGGCAGCCTCACCTTCCTCATTAAGGCTCTGTTGATTAGGCAGAAGTGACATGGCACCCCAGGGGCTTTCCTTCAGTCCCCAGGCATGATGTCATTGCTCCTGGGCCCATGACATCTTTGTAAAAGAGGACATAACAGGTATGGGGTATTGCTTTAGAGTCAGGGGCCCCATGGGACCTTAAGTGCTACGCTGAGTTCATATATATCTGGGAGAGGTGTGCAGGGTCCAGTGGGTACCCCACGCGGGTTTCTAGCCTATCATACCCTATCACTCGTGCCCCTGGCAGACCCACAATTCATCAAGGCCACCATTGTGCACCAAGACCAAGCCTATGATGATAAGATCTACTACTTCTTCCGGGAGGACAATCCTGACAAGAACCCAGAGGCTCCTCTCAATGTGTCCCGAGTGGCCCAGTTGTGCAGGGTGAGCCAGATATATGAGGAGTGCCTGGGTGAGAGAGAGAGAGTGTGTGTACATCTGTGTGTGTGAGTGTGCATGAAACTGGGATTGTATGTGCACAGATGTGCCTGTAAGTAAATATGGTTTAGCTTGTGTGCATATTGGATGTACAGACATGTGAGTTCATACGTACCTGTGCTGTTTATGTGAATTAGCTGTGTTGTATATTCGTGTGCAAGTGTGCATAAATGATCTAGCAGATGTGTGCCTGATCCTGTCTGCTGTGGTGGACCCAGAATGTTCATCTGCAGGGCTGGGCACACCAGACTGGAGCCCACCTGAAAGCTTGCCTGTGTCTCCACATATTTCAGCCCCTCGTAACCTGCCCTGCTCCTCAGCAGCTCAGGCGCTGGCGTGCCTGGCAGCAAGTGTCTCTGGTGTATCAAACAGCCCAGGCAGGTGTTGAGGGGCTTCTGTCTTCTGTCCTTTCAGGGGGACCAGGGTGGTGAGAGTTCATTGTCTGCCTCCAAGTGGAACACCTTCCTGAAAGCCATGCTGGTGTGCAGTGACGCAGCCACCAACAGGAACTTCAATCGGCTGCAGGATGTTTTCCTGCTCCCAGACCCCAGCGGCCAGTGGAGGGATACCAGGGTCTACGGTGTTTTCTCCAACCCCTGGTGAGGAATAATTAATGACATTAGCAGAGATTGCAGGTTCAAGGCTTGAGCTGTTACTAAGTGTGTGTGTGTGTGTGTGTGTGTTGGCAATGGCAGGCAATGTGATGTGTGCGTTGTTGTATTTTGCTTCTGTACACAAGGTGTATGGCCATGGGCCACGTGTATGTTCCTACCTATGTGTCCTGCCATGTGAGCACCCAAAGCTGATACTAGGCCTGGGAAAGGCTGAGAGGCCTCTCCTGGGATGCTGGGTGCTATCACACCTGCTCAAACACTGCCTGATAATTCACACTCTTTAATCACTTTCATTGATTGAAAACAAAGTAGGTAAGTGTCGGGATGGGGAAGGACCCTCTCTGGCTCCTGTGTGGGTGGAGCCACAGATTGGTCCAGACAGGGGAGTCTGGGCTCCTGAGGCTTCTGCACCTGCAGCTTGTGACCAGAGGGACCAGAGAATGACTCAGCCCATGATGGGGTTCCTCTTTCTTTAGGTCGGGTAGAACAGGTGGCCCTTGAACTCAGTGACGCTGTAGCAAAACCAAGGTTGTGGTTTTAGATAGCAGTGGTGAGAACTTAGTTGAGCTCCCCTCCTTCTCTCCCTTCCTTCTTCTGTTTCTCCCTTGTTTCAACTTTGTTTGATATGCTAGGCACTGGGCTCTGCTTCGGTAACGGCCCTGGCTCACGGAGGCAGGCAGAGGGCTGTGGTTGTACCCTGTCTAGCATAGAGCTAGTTAGGGTAAGTAGAGGTGGGTGTATCCTGGGTGTCTACTGAGGTGGTTTGTATATCCCTGCAGGAACTACTCAGCTGTCTGTGTATATTCACTTGGTGACATTGACAAAGTCTTCCGTACCTCTTCACTCAAGGGCTACCACATGGGCCTTCCCAACCCTCGACCTGGCATGGTGAGCTGTCCACCAACTATAGCCCAGACCCCAGCCCTTCCTGGTCTCTCCTCCCAGTCACCTACTGACCTACTCCTCTTCTCTTTCCCAGTGCCTCCCAAAAAAGCAACCCATACCCACAGAAACCTTCCAGGTAGCTGATAGTCATCCGGAGGTGGCACAGAGGGTGGAGCCCATGGGGCCACTGAAGACACCGTTGTTCCACTCTAAATACCATTACCAGAAAGTGATTGTCCACCGTATGCAAGCCAGCAATGGAGAGACCTTCCACGTGCTTTACCTAACCACAGGTGATGGACTATCCCCAGCTCCCTGATTTGCTTTGTAAAAATAGATATGAACCAGGAGTTGTGGCAAACATCTTTAATCTCACTACTCAAGAGGCAGAGGCAGAGGCAGAGGCAGGCAGATCTCTGAGTTCAAGGCCAGCTTGGTCTACACAGTGAGTTTCAGACCAACCAAGGCTATACAGTGAGACCCTGTCTCATAAAACAAAACAAAGCAAAACAAAGCAAGAGAGTGGAAGGTTTAAAAAAACATGCAGGTAATGTTTGCTTGAGCCTGTAGGTGTAGATGGAGAATTGAGTGGATAGAGCTGTCAGGGGTTAGTGTGCAGAGCTGTGAAAGCTCAGGCAGACAGGGAGGGCTTCCTGGAGGAGGAGAGGCAGAGGGAAAAGGGAAAGCATCTTAAGTTGAGACAAGAGCATTGCACTAGAGTTTGAGGCAGAAATGTGGTGAATGAGCAAAGCCGGGTACAGCCTTGGTCCAGATATCTCACTCAGTGAAGAAGGCATAGGAAGAGGCATGGCAAGCCAGGGAGGAGGGAAGGAGGGCTTGAGCATTGGGCCTCCTGGGAACCTCCGTCATGCAGAATAAGGACCACTGGACTTCCATTAGACTTTGGGGTTATGCAGGTAAGGGGAAGCATTTGAGAAGCTGGTAGGACATAAAGAATTTGATGCCATGTAAAGGAGTTACAGATGGCAGAGCCTCACAGAGGCCTGAGACAGTCTCTCTCTCCCCTTTTCCCCCTGGAGGAACCTCCGGGCTGAGTGAATGCCTTAGGAGATGTTCCTGTGTTCTAGAACACTTTTGTACACCTTGAGCTTAGTTTGTGTCCACCTCCACATCTCAAGTCTTAGCCAAAGTGAGGGTGGTGTCCTGGAAATAGCCTTGGAGACAATTGTGGGCCTGGCCACAGGCCTTCCTGGAGTTAGAAAGGACCCTACACCTCGGGGACCATTCATCAGGGCCCAGGCCCCATCCCTCAATTGTTCATACTCCCTCAAGTGGCTTTCTGTTGCTGCTTCACGTTGGGACTTCCTTGGCCATGTTGGCCTCGTTGGAAGCTAGAGTCCTAGGGTCATTGTTTGGCTCCTGGAAATCTCAAGGAAAAGAATTTCCCACAGGACACTGGGGACAAAGGAAGGGAGGTCATACAGTACAGGACGGGAAAGGCTGGTCTTAGGCCCAGGGAACCCTGCTACGCCTTTTCTATATGCCTGGGCTACAAGTACACTCAAGGATTAGAGAGGAGTCTCTTATTTTCCCTGTGGCCCCTGGAGACACACCAGTTTAGAGCCTGAGGCGTTTAGAAATATCAGGGCCAGATAAAAATAAAGAATTCTCTAGGTCTTCAACAGAGAATGGAAGCTCTCACAATGGGGACTGGCTGTATGTCTGTCTGTATGCCTTTGTGTGTGTGCATGTGTGTCTGTCTATCTGGGGTCAGATCAGGGGGCTGTGTTGGGGATTTGTCAGATCTGAGTAGCCTTTGGCCATGTCTGAAAGCCTGCGAGGTAAAGTACTGTGCCTGGGGGAGCTGTCTCAAGTAGGCATCATCTGATTGCTTTTTTTGGGGCAGATAACGTCTTGGGAAATGGGAATGGAAGGAATATTCTAGAAACTGGGACAACAGTTGAGATGGGATTAGGAGGACCAGACTCAGGATACCCATTAGTCCCCAACAGGTGCCAATGGAGAGAGAGCTGGTCTAGCAGTCTGGTTATGTGACCTTGGGAGCCCTCATATGGAATCTCAGGTTCTTTTCAGATCTAAGAGTTTATAGAAATTAAAATATCCCTTAAGACTAAGTGCAATGTGGAATCCTGGACTGGCTCCGGGAACAAAAGAAGGACATCAGTGGAAAAACCCAAGAAACCCAAATAAAGTCTGTAGTTGAGTGAATAGGAACACACTGATGTCGATTGCTTAGTTGTGACAAATGTACTCTGTTATGTAAGAGTTTCATCTGGGGAAACTGGGAGAAGGGATTCTGTACTACCACCGCAACTTCTCTAAAAGTCTGAAATTACTCCTAAAATGAACAAAGACCCAGTATCCTCTACACACCCAGGATGCACACAAGTTGTAAAAGTAGCCAGAGGTGGCGTTCTGACCCATCTGGGTTCCAGTTTGTTCCCTGCTGTTTACCATCTGTGTGACCTTGAACAAACTGCATAGCTTTTCTACCCTCCCTTCCTTATCTGCAGAGTAAGGGAGATAACGCCTACCTCAAAGGGCAGGGGGGAGGGAAGGGGGTAACCAAGGTAATAGGAGGTGACAATCTTGGCTTGCTTTTTTAATTTTGCACCCTCCAATAAGCCTTTGGCATATTAGGGGGCACTCACTGGGGGGATGGCCGTTTGGGATCAGCCTTGGAAACTTCCAGGCTGCCCTTGGGCCCTTTGTTCCTTCTCAGTCAGCTGTTCTCACTGCACCCTACCCTAGTCTTGTGACACTCGCCTGAGCCACGACTCCTAAGCCCTCCCTACCCAGTGTCTTTATCTGGCAGCTCAGCCTTGAAGAAGGCTGTCTGGATGAGGTGGGCTTCTGTCTGTTGACTCCCTCCTCTGCTCACTACCCACAGACAGGGGCACCATTCACAAGGTGGTGGAATCAGGAGCCCAGGAACCCAGCTTTGTCTTTAATATCATGGAGATCCAGCCCTTCCACCGGGCAGCTGCCATCCAGGCCATATCGTTGGATGCTGACCGGGTGAGCTATCCCATCCTACTCTGCACCCTTGGGATCACCCAGGCAGCTGGCAGGGGAGAAGGCTTCACTGTTTGCAGTTTGTGTGTCCTTTCAAGGACTTCCAAGGTGGCAAAAACTCTTCTTCAAGGGTTGAGAACTCAGTGGAGGGCCCTGGGCTGACCCGGTTTTGCTCTCTTTCCAGCGGAAGCTATATGTGAGCTCTCAGTGGGAAGTGAGCCAGGTGCCCCTGGACATGTGTGAGGTCTACAGTGGGGGCTGCCATGGCTGCCTCATGTCCCGAGACCCCTACTGCGGCTGGAACCAGGACCAAGACCAATGCGTGTCTATCTACAGCTCCCAACGGTACTTTGTCCCAAGAGAAGACATTTAATGAGAATGGGGAGGCAATGAAGGGCTGCAGGAGGATCGTTCTGGGTCATATGAGAATAGGTGGGGTGCTGGGCTACAGCCTCCCACCTGCTGATGCTTGCTCCTCCTACTTCTAGGTCAGTGCTGCAATCTATTAATCCAGCTGAGCCACACAAAGACTGTCCCAACTCTAAACCAGGTATCTCACTGAGCCCTACCCTATGGCCCCAGGCTGTTGAGGGAAGCACTGCTATGCCTTAGTTACCGTGATGTGCAGAAGGCATGACCTTGACCTGAGGCCCCTGAACCATATCCTGCCAGGGAACTCCATTATGTAAGGTGTTTATAGGAGGGCTGGGGATGTGGGAGAATACAAAAAAAAACCCAAAAGTCAGGATCCACACCCCGTCTCCACCATGTTCCTTTAGAAGCCTTGCTCTAGAAGCCTCATCCTCGGTAGACCTCAGAGTCTCCCAAAGTGCCCTTGACCACCCCCCCCCCCCTCAGGCCTGTTTCCTCCACCTCTCCAGATGATGCTCCACTGCAGAAGGTTTCCCTGGCCCGGAACTCTCGATACTACTTGACCTGCCCCATGGAGTCCCGCCACGCCACCTACTTATGGCGTCATGAGGAGAACGTGGAACAGAGCTGTGAGCCAGGCCACCAGAGCCCTAGCTGCATCCTTTTCATCGAGAACCTCACGGCCCGTCAGTATGGCCACTACCGCTGCGAGGCCCAAGAGGGCTCTTACCTCCGTGAGGCTCAGCACTGGGAGCTGCTGCCTGAGGACAGAGCCCTGGCCGAACAGCTAATGGGCCATGCTCGGGCTCTGGCCGCCTCCATCTGGCTGGGGGTCCTGCCTACACTCGTCCTCGGCCTGCTGGTTCACTAGGGTTTCTAGGAGCTGGGGGTACCCCAGGCTTCTACAGCCCAGGAGTACTAGGAAAGAGTCACACTCAGAGCCGGCCGGCCCGGAAGCTCCTTGTCCACTGTTTCTTCCAGGGATACTGAATAATCCAGTGGGGGACAAAGGGCCTGGAGATGTCCAGCCGCAGGCGGCTGCTGGGGCCCAGGTGGGGAGGGGACAGCGAGGGACTGCAAAATGAAGGCACCGACTGTGAAGCTGGGCCATCAGCGACCCAAGACTTTATCTTCTCGAGAATATTTTTCGAAATCTCCTCACACTTGACTTCATGCAGTGATGCACCTGGCCTGAGAGCCCAACAGCCTGGCAGTGGGGTTTAGGAAGGGGAGCCGAGACCCCATCTCTGGACCTTGGGGCTGAGGCCCGAGTCCTTTGGGACCTGCTGTACCCAACTGCTTCCTTCCTGCCCCACTGCTGGGTGGCCAGTGCCCCTGCAGACCCAGGCTGCTACTCTGCACCTCCCTCACAGCCTGGGTCCCACCGGACAGCGCCTTGCATGTTTATTGAAGGATGTTTGCTTTCCGGACGGAAGGACGGAAAAAGCTCTATTTTTATGTTAGGCTTATTTCATGTATAGCTACTTCTGACTGCATCTGTATGAAATACCAAAACTACATGCTGGGGGGGGCGGGCGGGTAAAGGGAGGGTCTGGGGAGGGGAGGGTGGGGGCTGGTCCCAGGCTGGAGCTCCCTGGGATGGGATCAGAGTCCAGGGACAGGCATGGTTTTGAAGAGAGTGGCATGAGCTGGCTCTGCCCTGGGAGCCCAGTCTGAGGGCATGAGCCTCCAGTGTGGGGTGGTTATGGGAGGGGTGGGTGAGGGAGACTAGGGAGAGCGAAGGAAAAAACTGAGCCCTAGGTAGATTTGCCATTGTCATTTTGAAGGAGGAGCCGGGTCCACAGGGGGAGGTTCCAGGACTCTGCCCTTGGCATTGGGGGTTGGGGGGCAGGGAGCTTCTCCTCCCTTCCCTTCAGCCCCCTTCCCCAGGGGCTGTGCTTCCATGCTCCTAGCCTCCCACCTTCAGCTCAGGACATGTCCTAACTTAGGCTAAACTGTGAAAATTCCCATGGAGATGGCCCAGACCGAGCTCTCCAAGTGGGCCTCCCTGCCCCCAGCCCATGGATTTCAGCAGAGATCTGACCCTTCTCCAGCTGTGTCTGGGGCTGGGCCTGGGGCTTGGGGGCCTTCCAGCTTCTGCCCCTTATCTCTTCTCAATGCACTTTAATAATGTAACATATTACTAATAAACAAGCTATTTATTTATCTGTGCCTGCTCCCTGTCTTCCATGCCAGTGGTGCTGAGTGGGTCGAGGCTCCTGTTTGTCACTTGGTACCACCTGCCTGTGTGAACATCACTGTCTCAGGGCTCTCCCTAGTGATCCTGCTGGCAGACAGGCTCAGAGGACCTCAGCCAGTGAGGGGCAGAAATGGGGGGTGATAATTTGGAATACTCAGCAAACCTTGAGCCTGCAGCCCCTCTGCTCCCATACCATCAAACCCCTTACTTTCCTGAGTCTCTGTTTCCACTGCTTCCCCTGGAAGACCTGGCCAGGATCACTATAAAGGCAGCTAGCTGTCAGTCTTCCCCATCTTCAAGAGGCTCATCTGAAAAGGCTCATCTGGCCAGTGAGGACCCCTAGGATACTGTGATAGAAGGGTGTGTGCCGGAGGCTGGTTGTGCCAGGATAGGACCAATGATGCTTGTTTGCTCTTGGCTGGGCTGCTAGGAAAGGGAAAGGGCATGGGGAGAGGGGGCTGCATGTCTTTCTTATCCCCTGTTGGAGAGAGAAAGGGTAGAGCAGGGGCAGGTGGAAAATTGGAGGTAATGAGGAGGCTCTCGGTGGATGGACTAAGGACAGTAGCTATGAGAGGGATGTGGGGATGAACCTGACAGCTCAGAAAGGAGCCCAGGTGTTCTCCCAAAGACCTTCCTTTTGGTTTTATCTGCCTCAGTAAAAATGTATTATTTATTATTATAAATTCATTATTTTATTTTATGTTTATGGGTGTTTTGACTGCATGTATGTCTGTGCACCATGGTGCCTGCAGAGACCAGAAGAGAATGTTGGATCCCCCTGGAAGTGGAGTTACAGATGGTAATGAGCCACCATGTGGGTGCTGGGAATTGAACCTGGGTCCTTGAAGAGCAGCCAGTGCTCTCAACCACTGAGCCATCTCTCCAGCCCTCTCTGCCTCATTTTGTTCCTGTCTCTTTGTCCAACAGGGGCACAGACCTATGCCTTCGTAGTTTCTTAGGAGCTTTCCTGTGGAGCAGTAACTTCTGGAGCGGGGTGCATGGCCAATTTGGGACAATTTCTCTGAATCATCTGGGCTTCTAGTGAGCTATGGGAGACTCCATTAGACTGGGATGGCCCTCATCACAGCATTTCCTACCTGGACCATCCCAGGACTGATGATTACCCCACTTTTTCCTTCTCCCCTAACCCAGTCTTCCCAGGGTAGCCAAAGTGCTGAAAGTGGTTGAGACTATGGGCCTTTGGGCCTTTGAGGAACCCAGAAGATCTGCGGCTGGAGCAGAGTCCTTTGCTGGTGCCTGTTGTGTCTGGGGCAGACTCCTGTTCTCCAGGGCCTCATAGGGTCTAGCCCCAGTCTATTTGTTCTCTAGCTGATAGTCCAGCAGCAGCAGCAGCAGCAGCAGCAGCAGCAGCAGCAGCAGCAGCAGCAGCAGCAGCAGCAAGGGTTCAAGGCCTTCCCAGTAAGCCCCAGAGGGAGGGAAGAAAGGAATGAGCTTCAGCCCCCAAGTGAGCAGAGCAACTAGTGAGGACTGTGGATCTAATCCTGACCCCTCTGGGGTCACTGGGTGGCTTCTAGGGTGGTCCCTGCCTTCTCTACTCCTCAATATCCTTCCTCTTCTCTTTGGGAATGCTCAGAGTATCCTGAGCCTGTAGAAGGACTTGAGTGGTTGATCACAGTTTTTTGGGGTGTTTTTTTTTGTCTCTGCAAAGGCACTAGGTAAGGCCAGGTCAGGCAGGAAGCCTTGTGGATTCAGGCATGAAATGAGCCCATGTAAATCCCAAGTAAATGAGCCATCAAGGAGGGGCAGCTGGGGATGAGGCTCTTGTCTGTTTGCCCTGCTGGGTGATCAGCCTCAGGGGCCTCAGTCTGGCAGTGGGTACATAGGACTGTTAGTCTAGGCCCAGTGGCAAGCAGATCTGCTGCAGGGATGACCACAGGGTATCTATGATGCTAAAGTTGCCTGGGGAAGGGTGGGAGCCTCATCCTTCTGCTTCTGTCTTATGCATTCTCTCTTGGAAACAAAGAAAAGGCAAAGTCTGTGAAGGACCAAAGCCTAGACCCCAGGGGAGCTCAGGGAGCTGGAGACTTCCCTGCTTTCCCTGGCCCCTTTCATAAATCTGAAGGGCCACACAGATCTATTCTATGGCCACACATCCTCCAGGATCCCAGGGGAAAAGGCACCTACCCTGGAACCCCTCAAAGGCCAGTAGAGGAGAGAAACAAGGAGATAGATGGTGACCATTGATGAGATGACCCTAGGCCAGAGGTAGGAGCCTAGGGGGTCACCCATTCTACTTGGCATGCACAGAGATGGCTTTGAGTGGGGCTTTAGATTATGTATAAGCCACCATTCCCCAGGCAAGTAAGAGAATGGCAATGGAAAAGGAAGGAAACCATTTCAACAAGGTAGGTGCAAGGGTATGTGGGCTTGGGGGCCTGGCTGGAGTACAGCGAACTCCACAAAGGCAGGAAACCTTACCAGGGCTGCCCACAGCTACATTCCCAACGCCTGGACCAGTGCCTAGTCCTGGTAGGTGATCCATACACTTTGAGGAATAAATAACTAAGATGAAAGGAAGGAATGTCAGGCAGTGAGACTGGACAACTTCATCATGTGCCAGATCCTGGTAGCTAAGGTCCAGATCTTTAACCCGCAGGTACGAAGGAGTCATTGAAGGACACTGAGCAAGGGGAAAGGCGGACAGTGATGAGAGTGGTAAGGATGGGTAGGGCCTGAGGTCTAGCTGGTTCTCATAGCTGATCCTTACCCGCTTCAACCAGAGCACCACACTCCTCCTTTGGTGTTCAGAATTCCTTCCAGAGCCTAATTTTAGTCTGTCATTATCTAACTGAAGAAGGATATGGAGCCATCCCAGTTGGGGTGGGTGATCCCAGTGAGGGTGCCAGACAGGAGGTCTGTGGGTGTGGGCTGGTGGAAAGGGATTGAAACAGCTAAATCAGTCTCAGGAAGTTCATTCATGTTGGTATTGGTTAGCTAGGGGAGGAAGAAACTTAGGGGAAAAAAACAAACATATTGTCAGGGTCACCAGTGGCAGTGAGCCAGCCCCACAAAGGGAATGACACAGGACCACATCCTGGAGGCACTTGGTGCCAGAACTGCTGGCCCTGACCGTGACAAGGGCTTTACACTCAGACCCACAGTTGCCCCAGGTTACATGCAGTGACCGGGCTTAGAGCGGCACAGGTAGACGTGAACACATCTTTAAGAGTGGGCCTATACCACCCTGGGCAGACATGGGCCTGTCATTTGACCTAGCTGTTGCTCCTGCAGCTACAGATGTCACCAATCAACGGTGGCATTTCTTTCTCCTGATTTAAATGAGTGCTTTTCTCCACAACTGTACCCTTCCAGGGTCACTACGCCCTCCAAATGTGACACGCTAGACTTCAAACCTAAATATGGAAGAAGACACGTTTTAAATTGTCGTATGGACAGCACATTCCAATGATAGCTTTGCTGTCGTGTTTTTGTTTGTTTTGTTTCATTTTTGAAGTAATGTCTCCCACTATGTTGCCCTGGCTAGCTTCAAACAGAGATTGCCTGCCTCTGCCTCCCAGGTGCTCAGACTAAAGGCCTGTGCCACCACACCTGGCTACCTATTTTTAAAAATTCACTATTTTTGTTTATGTATGCTTGTGTACACCTTCTTGACTTTACGGGCACCATACGTGTGCAGATGCCCTCGGAAGCCAGAGGGTGTTGGATCTCCATGAACCAGAGTTAACTGAAGTGGTAGTTGTGAAGTGTCTGCTGTGGGTGCTGGGCCCTCTGAAAGAGCAGTGAGTGTTCTTAAATGCTGCGCCACCTCTCCAGCTGCCTATGTATGTTCTGTTATTTTTGAGACAGGCTTAAACTATATAACTCTGGGCAGGCCCGAAACTCACTATATAGACCTTGAATTCATGGAGGGGCTTCTGCTTTGGCCTCCATGCTACTGGGATTACAGATATACGTCACCACATCCAGCTCATTTTATCTATTTTTAAAAAAACCTTTATTTAATGCGGCTTACTAGAAATGTTATAATGATCTATGTCCTCAATAAGACATTTCCACTGGACACTGCCAGTGAGAGTAGGGAATTTTGTCTTGTACACAACTGAATCTTTAGCGTCTAGAACACTGTGGGACTTACAGTAGGTGTTCAGTAAAATATTCACAGATGGAATAAGTGAGCCCACGTTCTGCAGGGAGAGACCAGTTCACCCACTAGAACGATTTGTTGTCCTGAACCTAGAACGTATTTGTTGTCCTGAACCTATGTGTTTCTTCCACCACTGGGCTACCACTCCCATCTGTGCTTTTTGACCTGTGTCAACCTCTTCTGCTACTCAGGAAGGCGATTCAAGGGAGACTTGGATGAATGGATGAATGCCTTGTTCACCTGAGAGTTTTCTAAGAGGGGACTTTCAATTCCTTCTGCTCAGGAAGCAGGGCAACTTGCAAATAGTATGGAAATCACCTCCCCAGGCAGCGTTTGCATATGGGGTTGATGGAGATGCTTCTAGTCCATTTTCTGCCCCTGCCCCTGGTCCCTGGGAACAAAAGAGGCCACTCTGAAGGCCTTGAGATGCTGGTGGGGTTATGGTGACTTGTAGGGGAACCTACCACCTTAGTCTTTCCCCAGTGAACAAAGGCTTGTAGCCTGAAGCATTCTTGTCTCTCAAATCAAACAGAAACCTAAAAATAGTCTGCAGTTCCAGCCTCCCCCACAGCCACCCGCGCCAAGCCGGGCCCTGCGCCCGCCGGCTCCTCCACAATCTAGACTGTACAATCTGCCCAAGCCACTGGCCGGCTCCTCCGGGTCCTGGCCCTGGGGACCCTGAGTCAGCACTCCCCTCTTAGGCCTGCTGAGGTCTGCCTCCTGCTCTGCCCACCCAAACAAAAGGAGTCCACTGGTTCTTGAGCTTCCAGATGACAGTGACCTAGCCACATGGTTCTTGCGGGGGTCTTAGGCAGACTTGGACACACTGAGCAGGTCCCAGGCAATGGAACCTGCAGGGCAAAGCTGAGAGCGTGAGAGAGGGCCTATAGCATACGGCAGAAAGTAGGAGCTACTGGGATCAACTGGAGAGAGTTAAGCAGGATGGGGGGAGGAGGGGTCAGGCTAGTAATGACTGTTGGTTCCATCCTATGTACAGATTCCCCTGGGTAGAGAGGCGTCTCTGTCCAGCCGCCCGTATCTCATGCAGCATTTGGGGAGTTTCTCCTTATTTAGGGACTTCCACATTTGCTATCTACAAGAAGTCCTATGTCTTCCTGCCTTGAAATTCTGGGCTTCCCACCTTCTGGGCACTGCAGAAAACAGGGAAGTCTGTTCCCATAGTCCCAGTGAGGGTGAGTCCTCAAGGCAACTGCTGCCTTTGTGGCAGATGTGGGCCAGATTTTCCATATCCTGATTCCCAGCCTGGAGCCCTCCAGCTCTGGCCATGCATGCTAGGCACTGTGAGGGACACATCACGCTTGATGTATCGGCTCAGAGGCTCACTCTGCAAAGAGCTTTCCTGTGGCAGAAATGACTGTACAGGTGACGCAGCAGAACCATGGGTTTCCATGCTCAGAGCTGAGCAGGGTCCCTGCCGCAGGAAGTGGGCCAGCAGAAGCCACAGTCATCTTCTTCTCCTGGGGGACGGCTTTAGGAGAAGCCAAGAGGAAGACACTAAGGTGGTTCTTTCCACAGCTGATCCCGGAATTCAATTAACAAAGCCCCTTCTTTTTTTTGTTGTGTTTTTTGTATCTTGAGACAATGTTTCTCTGTTATAACACGGGCTGTCCTGGAACTCTGTAGACCAGGCTGGCCTTGAACTCACAGAGATCTATCTGCCTCTACCTCCCAAGTGCTGGGATTAAAGGTGTGTGCCACCCACTGCCCGGCACAAAGCCCCTTTTTGCCATGTCATTTCCCAGAATCCCTCGGAGGCAGAGTGACACTGTAGACAGACAGGGAAATGAACTCAGAAATCTGGTTATATGCCCAGAATGACCTGACCATTAGAGCCAAGCCTAGAAGCCAGAGCTCCTGACTGCCTGTTCACACCTACACACAACAGCCTTCCCGCAAGAAGGCTGGGGGTGGGGGTGGGAGGGTGGGAGAGGAGTAGGTTTGTGGGCAGGATCTAGAGGCTTCTCATGGAGGTGAAGGTGTGGCGGAGGGCTTCAGACTCAGGTTTTGTCACCTCCACACAACCTCTGTTTCTCAAGAACCCTTAATCACTCTGCACCTTGCATGACTGGAGACACTTGTCTTAGTTTCTTTTTCAGTTGCTTTGAGGAAATATTCTGTCAGAAGCAACTTAAAGGAGAAAGAGTTTTGTTCCTGACCAGGAAGTCAGGAAGCAGCAGGAGCCTAGAGCAGCTGGTCACATTGAACACACACTCAAGAGGTGAAGAACGGCCATGTGGTACTGTCCCTCAGTTCCCTCTTTCCACTTACCACCTAGGATCCCCTCCCCAGGGAGCAGTGCCTATGCTTAAGATGGTCTCTCTACATTAGTTAATCTCATCTCAGTCTCCCACTGACACGACTAGACTCCCATCTCCCAGGTGATTCTAGATGGTGTCATGTTGACACCAGCCATCAGAGGATCTCAGACTCATTTCTCAGCTGTGGCCCTAGCAGACTTTGCAGACTGGGCCTGGGAGTGAGGAGGTGCAGGGACTGTTGGAGTCTTAGCCTTATACAGCTAGCTCTTCGTGAACTCCACCTGCGACCTCTTTCCCTCCTCTGGAGAAACCAACGCCCGCCATGGGACTATGCTCAGGTGGAGAATGAATAATAGCGATGAGAGCCTCAGCCCAGTAGTCAGCACCACGGAGGACACAGTCAGGGGCTCATTCTGCTATTCTGTCTTAGTCTCATTTTCTCTCTATGTCTCTCCTAGTCTCTCTTGAGCCTGTTTTCTTGTTTTCATTCACATAAAACAATCACACACACGGTGGGGGGAGGGGCATGTATGCGCCTAAGTGCACAGGCACACAACATCTGGGCTGCTCACTTGAGTAAACACACAGACATCTGTGCACATGTTCACTTTAGTCCTCCTTCCCAGAGTCCTTGGCGAAAGAGTGTGTGTAAAGCTTTCTTTATATGTTCTCTTCTAGGACCTGGAGGACCCAGGATGAGAATCCCACCAATACCCAGGGCTCTAGTAGGGATCACTGGGCCATGACAACCAGCCAACAAAAAGAGTCAGGGGTTCCCTGGAGGCAAGCAGAGAAGTAACAGGCCTTTGCTGGGGAACCTGCTGAGATGTACTGTGACCTACCTGAGACTGGGGCCAAGGGATCACTGGATTAGAATTTGCCTCAGGGTGAGGTGGCTGCAGGAAGGAAACCTGACTACGTGCTCCACCCAAGGAAAGCAGGGGATTAGATGTCCCTGGGGTGTAGAATCGTGATGACTAGGCCCTGTTCTGTCCCTGCAGGACAATGGGCCAGATGAGGCCCTGCAAAGTGTTTCGGTTTCCTGGGCTGGCTGGGACTTTCCTGGCATGCCCTACCTTCTTGATGTCCCAGGATCAAAGGGATTCCACAGAAGCAGGGTCAGACAGGAAGAACTTAGAGTCACCAAGGGCACATTCTGCCCTGGTGTCTGGGCTCAGGAGGTACACAGGGCTGGTCTCCTGTCATCCCCCTTAGTACACAGCCGTTGCTTGCTCAGAGCACCTGTTTTTTTCATGGGCCTGTAGCGTCAGGTGGAGCCAAGGTTGGTACTAGGCAAGGGCCAGTTTTTCTTGTCAGGCAGGATCTGAAACTCTCCAGGCCTAGTCCAAGGGCTGGGCTGGCCCAGCAGAGCCCAGAAAGGATTCTGAAACATGTCACTTACCTCTACCCCCCTGCCAAAGAGGGACACTAATCAGTCAGCCAGTCTGGCTTCAAAGTTTTCAGGTTAATTGCTATTAAATATAATAGAGGTGAACATATACTGAGTAGCACATACCTGTCTGCCTAGGACTGTCTGAAACCATGGCGAGGATGAGTCAGTAGGGAAAGGTGCTTGCTGCCAAACCTGATGACCTGACTTTGATCCTCTAGAACCCACATAGTGAAAGTCTGGCTGCCAAAAGTTGTCCTCTGACCTCCACAGACATGCTGAGGTAAGCACCCTTCGTGCATATACAGTCGATCAATACATCTAAAATTATTTTAAAAATAATTTAAAAATATGACTTATCTTAGCAATTTTTCATAAGCTCTTGGAGGTTGGAATCTTCCCTCCCCCATGTGTGTGTCTGTGTGTGTGTGTTTTACTGAGGACCGAACCTATGACTTCATACATGCTAGATGCTGCATTACTAAGCTGCATCCTCAACTTGCCTTGCTCTTCCTGTTCTTTTTAAGTTTTGAAACAGGGTCTTTTGAAGTTGCATAGGCTGGTGTTGAATCGCTCTGCAGCCCAGACTGGCCTGGAGCTTGCATTCACCTTGTCTCAGCCTCATGAGGTTGCAGGCCGCAGACAGGTCCAGGGTCTCCATGTTCATTTAAAGGAGCTTAGGCCTAGGAAAGATAAGTTGTTTACCAGCGATTCATGGCTCAGAAGCACCCAGGGGTTTAGACTGACTTGATCATTCTCATTCATTCACAGCACAGCTATCCGTTGAGTACCTCTCTTTGCTGAGGCTCATGGTTAACTCAGGGTGATGAATACGGCAGAGATGGGGAAGGGTGACTCACTGGCAACTCACCAGAATCAACTCCAGGGTCAGGGATTCCCAGATACAGTCTACTAGGACTTAAGGCTTGGTCGTCAGAGGAAGGGCCTGGGACCATCTGTCCCAAAACACATAGAGTGCAGAAGAGGGAGGTGCCTAGCCGTTCTGACCTCTGTGGGACCTGGTGGGATCTGGCTCCTCTGCTTAGCTGGGAAGTCTGGTGGGGCAGGACAGGATGACAGCTCTGTCCTTTGCTGACTTTCATCAGAACCATGTCAGGGAGGGCTGATGCGTAGCTTAGTAGTGAAGTATGTACCTATTATGCACAAGAGAGAGGGGGGGTGGAGGATATTTCTCTCATCAAGCAGCTGTCTGAGGAGGTGGAGGGGGGCACCCACATCCTGCCCCAATACTACCACATAAACATCCATGGGTTAGGGTCCCCCACCGTGGGGGCCTGAGGCTGAATAAGGCTGAATTAGAACTGACTCAGTGAAAACCTCTGCCCACTGCTTTCTCCAGTGGGATACTGTGGTTAGACCAAGGAAGAACTTCCCAACTTATGGTCCACACATGGCCCAGCATAGATGCCAAAAAGGTACCTTTGAGAGGGAACGCTCATTCTGGGGTTTTCTCAGGCCACATTCTGTCTCAGAAAGACCCTATGAGGTAGTCACTGATGGGGGAACTGCGGGCCACGACAGGACCTGAACAGAGCTGGGACTGAAGCTAGTTTTGGAACCCCTTTCTTGCATGACATTTGCTTAAAGCTGTGGACCTAAGGGGAGCACTCCATTGGCTGGCTCCCAGACCTCCCTGGGGATGGGTTTTCCTACTCCTCACAGGGACATGGGCAAGGCACAGGGATGGGGTCTTCTCTGAGCAAAGACTAACTTTGTGTGACAACTTTACAGACAGACACAAATAGATAGGCAAGCTAGCTAGCCTGCCAGGGAAACTGTTGGCCTTCATACATTCTTTATTGAGAGAAAATCCACATTAAAAACAAAAACACCAACAAAAAAAATCCTCATCATTTTCAAGTATGTAATCTTGTGGTTCTCATATATTTCCAGTATTGTGTGATCCTCGACATTAATCAGTTCCAGAACACCCCCTCATTTATAAGAAACCCCCTTCTTACCGACAGTCACTTTCCTTTCCCTCCTCCCCTTCATCTACTTCCTGTCTCTGTGAATTTGCCTGGGTCACACACCAGGAGGCTTTTGGGTCTGGTTTCGGCATCATCGCGTTGGAGGGCGCATCTGCCCGTCCCACCACTTCAGTGCTGGTAACACCTCCACTCACAACTTTGCCACATTCCATTTATCTGCTCATTAGCCAACAGAGACTTGAGCAACTTCCACTTAGGGCTGCATGAAGATCTGGGTAAAGATTGCCTGTGATCATGCTTTTAATTCTTTGAGAAGCTAACTGGAGCGGAACTGCATGATCATATGGTAACGCTGTTTGACTTTTGGGGGGATGCTAAATTGCTTTCTGAGGGCAATACTATTTCACATTCCCGCCATCCATGCTGCTTTCAATCGCCACACAACTCAGTGACCCATTTATTCACGTGCTGCGTATGTGTATGTACACGTTTGTATGTGTGCATGTGCACATTTGTGCTAGAGATGCATATACCCCTTCGGGAGACAGCCAAATTCTGAAGACTTTCCCAGGCTCTTGTTTGGTGTGTGGGTGACGGCTGAGTGACAGAGGCCCTCAGGGGCTGCACAAACTGGTTTCTCTTCTTCTACCTCTCTCTGTTCTGCATTTCTTGTCCCCTTGAGACCCTGAATTCTGGGGTTTGGATGGTGGTAGGACTGATTCTCAGCCAACCCATCTTGATTCCCAAGGCCGAGGGAGGGCCAGTCTGAATGTGGGAGCCTGGTTGAGCAGAGCCACGCCTGGCTGGCCCACGATGTCCATGAAGGCCTTGCCTTCATAACTCCAAGAACTGAACAGCCAGTGGCCTGTGCCAGCTGTAAGGCAGCCTGGACAGGCTTACTCAATGAACTTAGGCTTTATAGAACTAAGTTGAAGCTGGTAGCCTTTGATCTATACCTGCCTGAACTCACAGGTCCCAGGTCCCAGTCATTGACCATATCAGAAATCATATGTTCATATAGACAGGGTTTTTTGTGACATCTTGCTCTTCCAGCATGCTCTAGTAAAGACAAAGGTAGTGCCTGGAAGGTATTAAAGGTGGATCCAGCCTGACAGGGTGCTCAGGCCCTGCCTAAGCCTAGAGGTTCATTCATGACCAGTGGGTTCAGAGGCCATACCCATATGTACCAAAGATGTCTCCACTTTGAGGCCTAGGGCAGCTTTAGGCTTTGTCAGGGGTCTTGTGGCCTGTGGGGAGGTGTCTGGCATTGTCTCTGTCTGGCTTGTGCAGATCTCTCAATGAGTGGGGTAATGTGCTGGGATCTCTAGGCTCTGGCAGAGGGACACACATTGCTGGAAAGAGGTTCCTTTTCTTCCTGCCCCTGACCCCCATCCAGATCTTGGGAGTGACTCTGGGTGCTGGGAGGAGGCCCAGTAGCTGTCAAGTCCGTACCTATTTTTGTGTCTACTGCTGTCTTCTTTTTCCTCCTCTTAGGGCTGATCTGGCCCTAGGCAGATTCCAGGGGGCCACCATACAGAAATGCAAATGGCAGGGGAAAGTCCAGTAGATGCTATCCTTAAAGCACCTCCCAGCCCCAGCCTCAGGAAGGCTCACTTCCCTATATGTACTCCTGTGGGGCTGTGGGGACAGTTTTTGGGTCCTTTGCAAGGGGCCTCTGAGGTCTGGCTTTTCCTGGGGCCTGCCCTGGTGCTAAACACCAAAGAGTTGGAGTTTTGACATTGCCAGGTGCTCGTCATGGCCAAAACTCCCTCAACCCTGACAGCTCAATGGTCTCAATCATGAGCCCCTATGTTACCCCAGTCAGGCCTTCACAGCTGGAAGGATTGACCTCAGGATAACATCAGGATGCATTCATGAGCTCTGAGATCTGTGCCTTTGGGACAAGCTCTCTCGTTAGGGTTAGGGGTTCAGAGTCCTGTTAGGTAGACTGGAAGAGGTACAGGGGACCCATTTATAAGGGATGAGGCACTATGTTGGTGCACGGGTGCTACAAGCTAGTCAAAATGATTCTTGACTCTGTTATCTGGGAAAGGAAGGAGATGAGGGAAATGGACTGAGGCAAAATGACAGGGAGCGGAAGGACCTTTGCTCTGCATGTCTGACTGCAGCACAGGTGGGTGGGACAGGAAGGCAGGGAGCAATGAGAGCCTCTGAGGGGACCTAAGGGCTCAGTCAAAAATCAGAGACCTTCCTGAGACCAGCAGAGGGACAGAGAAGGAGCCCCCAAAATACTTGTATATCTGTGCAGGGCCCCTTGTACAAATCATGTATGGGGCTCTGAGGCATCCAGGACTCTCCCAGCCCCCACCCCTGTAGCAGATGGTAGCTGACTCAGCTCTTGCCTCCACGTGGATTCCCTGTGAGCCTCTGCCTGGTCTGCCTCTCCTGAGCTGCCGCCCTCTCTCAGCACCTGAGTGTTTCCTGTTGGGGTCTGGCTGTCCTATGGCTCATCTGGGAATTCTATCCATCTCACAGTCTCTGTGGCTGAGATCAGAGGCTGCAGCCAGGAGGAAAGAGAGCCAGGTGAAGAGAAGCTGCAAAGAAGTCCACACCTTCCCCACCACTGAACTATTTGCAGTCTGCCAGTGTTCTGGAATGGCCTGGGCTCAATTGCCTTTCCTCAGTTAACCTTGAGACTTCCCAGCTGAGTGACTAACCTTTTCAAACACAAGTTCAAAGAGGTAGACCTTGACGGAAGTAGAAATTGGGGCTGGCCCCAGGTCCTCCACGACTTGGATCCCCTTTCTGAAGGAGGCAGGGTGGTTAAGAGGGAGAACACAGTTCTGAGCCCTTTAGCTTGGGGTCCAGATCATGGCTCTGTTGGGGAGCAGGCCGAGCTGATAAGACAATGAAAACCAGCACATCACACTTTTCTCATGACTTCTGGGCCAGGGAGTTTGTCCCACAGACAACTGAACCAGGCAATAAATGCCTGGTAATTCCTGTGACAGGAAGTGACTGGAAACACCCTTCATATCCTATCAGAGGGGATTGGCAGCAACTATGACGTGTCCCTGTGCTGGAATACTATGCAGCTGTAGAAAGAGATTGTGAATGTTTACTGCGTATGAATGTACCAAATCACTCTGGGATTTCTGCTAAGTGAAAAAGCAAGTACAAGTCATTTTAGAACAGAGACAGTAATGGGTCACTAGGCCAGGGGCCAGATTAGTGTGCCCCGTGTGCCTGCAGCCAACGGAGAAGGACAGCAGCTTGGGAGAGTCCATGGGCTCAGAAAGGAACTGAAAATTGCCAGGGGCCAAATGACTCATTTGTGCCCCATACACACTGTCTTACTCAAGCCTTGAAACCAACTCAGCTCATTTATAAATGTGGAAATGGATCTCAGAGAATGAGGGAACCTGCTCAAAGTCACACAGCAGAAATGGGGCCCTGAAGAACCCACCAGACTGGCTACCGAGCCCATGCCAAAATCACGTCGATCACCTTTTTTTTTTTTTTTTTTTTTTTTTAAAGACAGACTCTCACGATGTAGCTCTAGCTGACTTGGAGCTCACTATGTAGACCAGGATGGCCCAGAACTTACTGAAACCCACCAGCCTCTGCCTCCCAAGTGCTGGGATTAAAGGTCTATGCCGCTACTACCCAGCCACATTGATCACTTTTATTTTGCCGTTTAGAGTGGTTGCTGACTGGGATAGCGTGGCTGGAGGAAAGGAGGAGAGGGATGGTGGAGCTGTTATGAGAAACCCAGGAGCTGTTTTAAGTGGGAGCTCAGGTGAGATAAGCGAGGGGTTGGGATGTAGTCAGTGGAAGAGTGCTTTTCCAGTGTGCACGGGGCTCTGGGTTTGATCCTCAACTCAGAAAACACAAGTCCATGAGGTTTTGAAGAAGGCAGTGATGTGGCATATGGAGATTCAGGTGCAGAACGGAGATAGTTTGGGACTGGGGCGATGAATCGGTGGTTTGCTGCTCTTCTGGAGGACCCGAGTTCAGTTCCTGGTATCCATGTCATGTCCCACAAAGCATCTGTAACTCCAGGTCCAGAGGATCCAATGCCTCTGGACTCCTTAGGCCCTGTACTCGCGTGCACACATCCGCAGGCAAGCACACACTCCTACACATAATTAAAAATAATAAAAATAAACCTTTAAAAAACGAGAGATTTTAAGACATGGGAACAAGACTTGGCGGTGAGTTGGAAGGATGCTGTAGAAGAGGCAGGAGCCTAAGGTCCTTGCCTCCATCCATCAGTTTATTCACGTTCCAGAGCGTTGAGCTGGGCAGCAGGTGCTGGTCCCAGAGCTGAGTTTGCATCAGTTACCAAGCCAGAAGCAGACCTGTCTCAAGGCATTTCATCCCAGGCAGTGGGGATAGGCACTAAAGAATAGCAGGGGGAGGGGCTGGAGAGATGGTTAAGAGCACTGGCTGCTCTTTCAGAGGACCTGGGTTCAATTCCCAGCACCAGCATGGTGGCTCACAACCTTCTGTAACTCCAGTTTCAGGGTACCTGACACCCTCTTCTGGCCTCTATGGGCACAGTATACACTTTTTGCACAGACATGCAGGCAAAACATCCATACATATAAAATTTCAAAAAAATATGATCAAGAAATATATGGTTCCCTAAAACCCACATAGTAGAAGAGAGAACTAAGTCCCTAAAGTTGTCCTCTGACCTCTGACCGCTACATATACATTGAGGCATGCCCCCATTCATGCATACAAATTAAATAATTTTTTTTTGTTTTTGTCTTTTTTTCCAAGAAGAGACATGCGAGTAAGAGTAAGAGTTGTCACCAGGAACATTGTGATCAAACCATTGGCTTCTAACTTGAGAAGAATGGAGAGTCATGGGCGAAGTTTAGGCAGGAGGGAGATGGAATCCCATGACATCTTACTGATAGCAATTGGAGACTGGTTGGGGCAGGAGTAGCCAAGGTAGAAGCAAGGATACGGATGAGCGCCTCTGAGATGGTCCAGATGGGAAAGGATGGTGTCTTGGCCCATGGTGGTGGCAGCGCCAGATGCTCATATCCTCTGACACGAGAACTATGCACTCCAACAGATTAGAGAAGTAGAGGATGTTTCCATGGCTTTTGGTTGGAACAACAGGCTGGGCTGGTGGAGAACCAGGGATCAGGGGAGAGTCTGGGGTACAGCCGCTGTAGCACTGGAGAGACTCATTAGATGGCCCACAGCAGTGTCGGCAGATGGATGACAGATGGTCAGGTGTGAGATCTTAGCAGTACAGCACAGAAGATACTGTCTGCCCTAAAAGGGGACCCTTCAGTTCTCACGCAGGCCGTGATGGGGACAATGGTAGGTAGGGTAGGTGGGGGGTAATAACAGTAAGGAGGTGATGTCTAGCAGGCACCAGGCTTGTCTAGAGCCAGAGGGCTGAGGCCTCAAGGATCCAGGAGCAGAGGCAAGCTGGGGAGGGGAAGGTCTTCCTCCCTGGGAGAAGGGAACATGAGAAGAAAGGCCAGGACAAAGCACTAGGCAAGGCACCTCTCTGGGAGGCTACGGAGGAAGGAGAACAAAGAAGGGCCCAGCAGGTGGAGTGGCCAGGGAGGTGGGGTTCTGGCTGGGCCTCTAACAATCCAGGAGGCCATGTGGGTAAAGGATTTGGGAAGACAGAGTGGTTTATGGGTAAGTATGACGCAGAAGATCTAAATCTGGTGTGGGCAGAGCAGTGCAGGGGAGCGGTGCAGGGGAGCAGTATGGGAGACTTGAGTTGGGGAGGGTTAGGGCTGAGAGGAAGGGAAGGAATTCAGGGGAGGTTGAGCATATGGGTGCAGGTAGGTTCCCTGGATGTCTTGCTGGGACACACTGGGCTGAAGTAACCTTTCCTGTTTCCCTGGGGCTTCTGAGAGCTGAGTGGGTTTGAGAGGGTAGCAGTCTCAGAGCTGAGGATAGGGGAAGGAAAGAATAGGGGCCACTTTCTACACTGAACCCCACTAAGGCCCAGGCAGCATTCAGCTGCTCTGCGAGGATCACTAGTGGTCTGGATGTGGTGAGGAGATGACAAAAAGACAGAAGTCTCCCAGGGAGCTCCTGGTAGACGCAGGTTTCAGGGTGTGGGTGGGGTAAGAAGATGGTGATAGTAAAGATACCAGTCAGGGAAACTAGGGGCAGCAGGGTGGGAAAGATAGCGGGGGGGGGGGGGTTTGGGGGGTTGTGGGAACACGGGGTGTGGCTGGAATGTTGGCCACACATATCTTGACTAGAGATGTCTACTGCCCTTGAGTTTAACTCCAGGGCTCACAGCCTCCCCTGGGTGTATCCAAAGGTGTCAGGGGAACAGATGATGGGAAGCAGAACTCAGGGGAGGGACCTGGCTTTAATAGCCTCTCCGATCTACCTAGGTCTTACCTAGTAAATCATCAGAGCAAAACACTTGCCTGAGGGGTGGATCTATGATTTCCTAAGAATCAGTCTACTTCCTCTTTCCTGAAAGTCAGAAATATCTTTCTTCTGGGGAGAAAAACAAACAAACAAGTAGCTATTGTACGCACAGGAGTGGTCCCCAGACACCTGGTGAGACCCTCAAATAACCTCCTGGAGATTGTACCACTGCTCTCTTCATCTGGTGGGGGAGGCTGGTGCTCAGAGGACAGGGACCCGCCCTAGGCTGTACTGGGTGGCTCATCGATCAAGCTTGGTGAGAAGTCATGTTATATGAGACTTGCTGTGAGGTTTTGTCCCCCACACAGGTCTGCCCACATGTTGGTATGGTCAGGTAAACTCCTGCTCTCCCTGTCCGTCTTTGGTGGGTTTCTATCCCTGTTTCAAAGAAATGAGACTTTCCATCTCTGGTCACAAAACTTCAAGCAGGGTCCCACACCACAGACTTGTGCTTCCTCATTCTGGCTTTGAAGGTCAGGGGCTCCTTCCTCTGAGGCACTTAGGAGGCATGAATTACACTGTGCCTGGATAACAGGCTCTCTGAAGGTAGGGCTCTAAGCCCTAAGCTTTATTCCTTCTCTCATTCTATGCTAACATGTTGACAGTGGTTATCATCCCAGGAGGCCATTTGTGAGAAAAGGAAGGATCTGGGGGGAGGGGGGGAGAAGATGTAGAAATTTCTCCTGATCTCATTAGTCCTCCAAAGAGGCACCTTGGGGCCTCCATGAGCTCAAATCCTGGGGTGAGGCCCTTATCACACCCCTGCCTGCAGCAGCTTAGGGACCCACAGTGGGAGGTAAGAGGTAAGGAAAATCTCCTCAAATCTAGGAGATACCTAACCCAGGAACTCAGCACTTTCAATACTTACCTTCTTCCTCCAAACACCTCTGTGCTCCTCCCCTGAAGTCTGCAAGCCCAGCCTCCTAGTTTCACTTCTGTCCTCCCTTTTCTCCCCGTTTGCTCCTGAAGTTGAGGTCTGTGTGCTTCTGGGGACAGGTATGTGTGGAAGGCAGGACCCATGCCTGCTGGGTTCTCAGAGTCTTCCCAAACAGCTTGGGAATGTCTGGAGGTAGAAGGCTCAAGTGCCTTGGCTCTGACACAGCTTGACCTGTGTGTGCGCTTTATCTAATCTCCCTAATGCCTTAACAAGGGAATTTTATCATCTTCATTTCATGAATGAAGCTGCTGGGAACACAGGCTTGCGTGTAGTCCCTCAGGGAGTCCACGGTAGTGAGGGGCTCTGTGAGGCTCTGAGGAGTGGATCCAGCACAGGTCACTCACTCTGAGGTGGGTGTCCTCACTTGATTGAATGTGAGATGGGGGGTTCCCTTGGAAGATGGAATTGAGGCTGGGAAGTGTGCTGGCAATGGGCAGTATCCTCCATGGCAAGAGGTACCTGCCAGGGGGAAAGGATGAGGAGAGGTTTGGCTAGTGGAAGAGGCACAAACAGGGGACCAAAATGCCCTAGCTGGATGTGCAGGTGGGTAGACCTCGGGGGAGAGCACATAGATCCACTGCAGCAGTGGCTCTCACCCTTCCTAACGCCATGAGCCTTTAACACAGCTCCTCACGCGGTGGTGACCCCCAACTACAAAGTTATTTTCATTGCTACTTCATAATTGTAATTTTTGCCACTGTTATGAATTGTAGTGTAAATCTGATATGAGGATGGTCTTGGGTGACCCCTGTGAAAGGGTCATTCAGCACTTAAGGGGCTGTGACCTACAGGTTGAGAACCGCTGTGCGATAGCATCTCTGGGGACTGGCCAACATCAGCACCAGGCTTTGCGCACGTTCGACCTTTCTGTGGCTTTTCCATATTGAAGAGGAAACCCTAGTGCAGCGCTGCCTGCTGTCTGGCTTGCCTTTGCTCACCCCATCTTTTGCACTCAGTCTGTTGAACCCTGCACCCACCCCAGCAACAGGATCAGCACCAGCAATCTGGAGTCTCTAGTTTGTCAGCTCTGCCTACCTTTAGGTGTACCTCAGCTTTAGGTGTACTCTCTTCTGGTCAGCAGGGGTTTTCTAAGCCCCTTTCTGGGGCCTGTCCCAAGAAGACTCCTACTTCTAACCTTTTCTGGTCCCAGGGCAGGAGCAAAAATGGAAACTCCACATGCCATATGTCTAGATACTTAGAAGTTGTACATCAAGCCAACACACTGCTAAATAGAGCATGCGCTTTCCGCCTACACTGACAAGCACACAGACTAGCACACCCTCACGCCATCCTGGGAGGCAGGTCTCATTCAGCTGTCGTGGACTCCTGGAGTACAGTCCTGAAAAGAAGCAGCATCGTGGGGGCGGGTACCCGCTCCTCGCCTAGCAGTCTTGTTTGGCACCTGTCACTGATCCATGCTATTTATCCACAGGCCTTCCCCATACTTAGCAATCCTGGCTGCTGGCTACTTCTTAGCCCAGGCAAAAGACCCATACAGACCATGTAGTGGAACTTGGGGGTCTTTTAGGTGGGGACTACTGGGTCCTTTGCGGAAAGGAAAGAGAGTGGCCTTGGATGGGCATGTCCTCAGACTTGGCCCTATTGGAAGGGTGACTCTGAAGAAAGCTAGAGTGAGCTTCTCTAGAATGCAGGATCCAGAACTAGGTTCAAGGGCTGTGCTGACCCCCAACCCCAGGCCCTCCCACTCCAGTGTGGACAGCTTTTCTCTGCCTGTACTTCATATTTGAGGCATTCAATAACCACAAGACTCACCATGCCTTGCTGAGCCTACAATTGAGGTACCCGGCCTTCTCTTCACCTGTATCAGAGCTTCTCCCCAGTACCAGTCCTCTTTCTCTACCCAGCATGCCTCACTTTCTTCATGTGAATGAGGAGAGGGGGCTATCATCACTGAAAGGGACGTTGATCTCAGCCAGCACATATACTTGCCTGGCCTTATCTGGCTGTGTATACACCTCAGTGCTAAGCCTTCCTGCTTTACTTGGACCCTACGGGCAGTGGGCAGCCCTCCCCCACTTGTGCCCAGAAAGTGGGGCACCAACTCCACTTTAGCCAATGTTTCTTGCTCACTCAGCTGAAAAGCTGCAGCTTCCCTGAGGCTCCCAAGCCTCCCCCAGCACTGACGGCTCCTTACCTGATGTTGTGTGACAGGCTGATGTCAGGGCTCCCACACCTGCTACCCTGCCACTGCTGCCTCCTGCCATGGGGCACAACATCTGCCACAAAGGCATCAGGCATCTGCAGCTCCCCACCCATGCTGCCACTTCTTGGCTCAATCTTTCAGGACTTCCCTGCTATGGTCCCTTCTGCCTGTGCTGGGGTAACGACAGGGAGGCAGGAGGTTGGGGGTGCTGAGGACATGCAGTCTTTCCATTAGCAGAGGAAGGCTCCAGTTCCTGGGAGGGTGACAGACATTCTCAAAACTGCAGCAGGTTCTGAGCTATGCACACATAGAGTCTTGAGCAGCCCTGACTCCAAATATGTGATCAGGAGCCTGCTGAGCTGAGAACTGGGGACAGAGAGCTCACATAGCTGGATGCTGCCTCACGGTCATTCCTGAGACACAGTCTCTTCCCATCTTTCTTTGCAGGATAATGGCCTTGTTCTTGCAGTGTCAGCATTTCATTGCCCCCTCCAAAGCTTGGCTATAGTCCTGTAGCCAACACGGCTAACACCAGACACGTTTCTTGCAGGAGTATGCTGCTGGCATCTTCCTGTTAAGAGGGTACCCACCCAAATCCACAGGAGAGGTATCTCCTGGGCACCTGTGTCTCGCCTGGGACAGGTTTGTCCTGCCTAATGTGGTCCCTCCCTGTCCTTTCTCTTCATTAGGGTATCTAAGCCCTGGTCCCCTTCCTGACAAAACATCTCTCCAGGTTAGACCTGTCAGTACGGGGACTCTTGGATGAAGGGGGGCCACTATGTGCGGGGCTGATCATATCAAATTCATAGTGGACTGTGAGCTCAGACTCTTCCAAACCAGCTGGCCCTGTGGGTGAGGTGAAACATGAGGTGGATATACTCGGAAGAAGAATCCATGGGTTCTCAGTTCCTCCATCCACTGTACCTGCTGCTTGTCTTGGAGCCTTTTTTCTTCTTCATAGCCCTGGTATAACTCCCTCTGAGTAACCCTCCTGACTACAAAGAGCTCAGCCTATTATATTTCAGCGAAGGACTTGTCATAATTGGTCTTTGTTCTGAGTTGAGACCTCTGGGAGCTGGGGGACCCTCTAGATCTTACTTAACCCATGGGGACTCAGCCTGCTCTTGCGGGAGGGGAGGAGCTCACGGTATTCTGGCCTGTGTGTGAGCTGTCTGAGAAACCTGATCAGCCACATCCTTTGTCACACACAGTCCTCCCTTTCCGCTCTGCTGTTTGCCTGCAGGGCAGCTGCATCCCAGTTGGAGACTCAGGAAGGGACTGAGGATCTGACCTCACATCTGTGTATCCAGCCCTGCCTGGTCCTGCCTCTATGGTGGAAGGGAGTAGAGCAGGAAGTGGGGGTGCAGGACTAGTAGTTGCATGTGTCCCCAGTCCCTGAGCTAGTGGGAGATGGGGACCCCAACTTAGGGAGAGCCCAGGCTTCACAGTGGCTACTCATGCCTCCCCTTCCAGACCTTTCTCCACCATGTGATGAGGGATTTACCCAGGAGAAGCACCTGTATACTGGGTTTCAAGGCTATCGCAGGTCTAGAAGCAGTGAGAAGGCAGTTTGGGGCTAAATCCAGGCGCAGGCAGGCAAAGCAGGAAGGCTGGGTTCATTGTCTGAGGACTAGACACTTCCTCTCTAGGGACTGTACCTTTCTGATGAGATCCCCACCTGCCTGGCTGCCCCGCCCACTCCCTCATTTCAAGAGCAAATGAGGTGATGCAGAGACTCTGAAAAGCATAAAGGTGGCATTATTTTTAGCAGGAGTCATATTTGACTTGCTAATTAGCTTCCTAAAAATAGTCTCATTTATTATAGCACAGGGAGAACCCTAGGTAGGAGTTGGCACCCTGGATCCTTGGTGTGGCTCTATGGAGTTCTGTTCTTTGACCCTGGGTGTGCCCTGACCTCTCTGGGCATCTGGTTTTCAGGCAGTTAGATCATCACTGGGGGCCATAGGCCCTGAGACTGGACTGGCAGCCAAATTTGAGGTTGAGGAGGAAACTTCCTCCTGTCTGGAATGAGCTCTGGTGACTGGTTTCCTCTGAGTCATGGGTTAGTGCAGTTGGTATCACTGAGGCTATCCTGGACCCTGCTGGTGAATTAATACAAGTCTGTCTTGCCTTGTTCATGGGCTGTATGCTTGGTCCCCATCACAGAGCCCAAACATCAAGAAGCAGATGAGAATGGTCACAGAGGGTCATGGGGCTGGGCAAGGAAGAGGGAGACTGAAGAGTCACCACGAGACATCCAGCCATCTGGGGAACCCATCCTTTCTGTGATGTTTATTGAGTATGTACTGTGCCCCACGATGTGGAGATAATGGGGGCAAACCAGACCAGGTCCTGGTTCCTGTTTTCCTGGCCCTTCAGATCCAATGGAGGGGACAGGCACCATTTACACAGCTGAAGTCTTGGTCCAACCACAGAGAGCGGCTCTAGGAGGCAGGTCCTGAGGATGAGGGAGCAAGAAGGCCAGGGAAGGCTCCTTGGAGGGATGGCATGGGTTGGAACATGGAGATTGAATAGGGACAACGAGGCTAAGTGGTGTTGAGAGTGGGGGGCCCTAAGCAGAAGAAAGAGCAGGAGCAAAGGCCCATGGTGAGTGAGGGGCGTGGAGGGGCTGGGAGAAGCTGGGGTCCCTGCCTTTACCATCAGTGTGGCACCCTGTAAGGAAGGCGCTTTTCCATTTGAAGCTCTTTCTGTGGTCCAGGTTCAGACTGTAGCGGCTGCAGCAGGGAGCAGGAAGAGGTACAGGGAGGGCAAGGTGCTGAGATGTGACATTGAAAGCGAGGGGACATGCCTTAAGCTTCAGCATAGCATGAGGTGGTGGGAGGGTCGTAGTGACGGCTGCTGATTCACAAACACACCTGCATTCTTGTCTGGTTTCTACTGCTCCCAAGGAAATGCCCATTGATTGGTCATATGAGTCACCTGTCTCTCCCGCCTAGTGCCAGTCAAGCAAGCTATCCTATTCCCAATATGGTCCTATCTCCCTTTCTCTTGCCCTCTATCTCCAGGTCTCTGCTATGACTCCCCATTGCTGGCACCTCTGGGCAGTGAAGAACTGCAGGTGAAGCTGCTGCCTGGATAGGACTTCACTAAAACTGCCTGGATAGGGCAGCATCAGTGGCAATTAGGGGGCAAAGGGTGAAGGGGCCCCAGAGGGCAAGCTAAGCCAGCCATGGTCCCCCCCAGTCTCTTTGCAGCCTCCTCCCGTGAAGGGGCCTAGCACCTTGGGCTGACCAGTCAGGGTACAACAGAACACCTCACATGGGGGCCTCTCTAGGTGGCCAGTAGGGGCTGGTGCTGCCCCTGGAGAAGATGCACCCAGGTTCCAGCCACCCGTGCCAGGTCCCAGGACACAATAAGGCTAAGGTACAGAAGGGGCTCACCAGAGGCCATCGGGTCCATCCTGCTGGATGGGGGACTAAGGACACAGCCAGGCAGATCAGCAGGCACAGAGCCTCTAGCCTGTGGGATCTTTATGACCCCTAGTCCTTAGTTCTCTGCTCCTTCTATCTTGCCCAACCTGCTGCTCTGGGGCTATGCTCCAGAAATCTGGTTGTGAAATAAAACCACTAGTAAGGGTTTTAGGGATGATAGGTGACATGGAGTTTTCCTTGCCTGCTCAGGCCAGTTGCAGTGCACCCAAAGGTCTCTCCTCAGGACCCAAGTGGGTCAGCTCTATTCCTGGAGAACCCGGACTGACCCTTCTCACCTTTACCCTATTCCCTGTCCTGAGGGCCAAGGCACCCCTCTCTCTACCACAGTTGGACCATCACTCTCTACCCCAATGTGATTTCATGGGGATGCTTAACTTGGAACCTCTGGGAGCTGCTACTTAGAACTATCTTCCTTTGCAACTTTCTATGCAGCTGTGACCTGGGACACATTCTCTTCTCCAGCCTTTCCCCTGTCTGGACAGCAGAGTTGGGATAAAGTCGGGTGCGTTTCTAGAATGTTCTTTCAATTGGCAGACACACAACACAAGAAGGGAGGGAGGGACTTTTTTCTTTTCTGCTCAGGTTAGAAAGGAAGTTCTTATGCCAGCCTTATTGTGTCCTAGGACCTGAGGCAGGAGGCTGGAACCTGGGTGTTGCTTCTCCAGGGGCAGCACTGCCCCCTACTGGACACCTAGAGAGGCCCCAGTGTGAGATGTTCTGTTGTACCCTGCCTGGTCAGCCCAGGGCCTGCTGCTAGGTCCCTCATAGGGGCTCAGCTCCCATGAAGGCCCTGTGAAGGCTGCAGGGGGAAATGGGAGGGACCATGGATGGCTTAGTGTGCCCTCTGTAAAATGGGATAATAACATTCAACACCCAGAGCTGGTTTGATTAGATAGACTAATGATATGCTTTCAAAAGAGAGTGGCAGGTAGAGAATGTGGATCAGAGGAGAGCAGAGTGAGTTCTGGAGGCTTCGCAGCCTGGACTCCTGCTTGGTTTGCTTTCTGTTGCTGTGATAAACATGGTGACTAAAAGCCACTTGGGGAGGAGAAGATTTGTTTTGGCTTACTTGTCCTGATCACAGTTCATTACTGAGGGGGGAGGTCAGGGCAGGAACTCAGGGAGTAGAGGCAGGAACCACGGAGGAATGCTGCTTACCAGCTTGCTCCCCATGGCCTGCTCGGTTTGCTTTCTTATATCTCTCAGCACCACCTGCCCAGGGCTGGCACTGCTCACAGTAGGCTGGGTCCTCCTCTGGTGATCAGTAAATGTAAAAAATGCTTCCCAGACTTTCCTAGGCCAGTCTGATGGAGGCGATTCCTCACCTGAGGCTCCCTCTTCCCAGATGATTCTAGCTTGTGTCAAGTTAACAAGAAACTAATCAGCAAAAACCCTCTCCTAGATCCTGCCACAGACTCTTTGGCCGCAGGGTGGAAGTCAGGTGGGATCCTGGTCCTGGGTGCCGAGAGAGGCTCGGGAACTGCTGGGAAGAGGTCCTGCTGGCACGGCTCCACTATTTTATGGTACAGTACCAGTGTCCACGTAGGCCAGACCCCAGTACTCCAAGACAAGATGGATTCTCTGCCTCTGCAAACATATCCTGGGAACTGTCAAAGACTCACAGGTGACCAGAGACTTCAGACTTTACCTCAAAGGCGCTCCACCTGTCCCAGGGGACAATTCTTAGGCCTTAACGAGCACTAACCGTCTCAGGCACCTGGCTCTTGGGTCCTTTTCTACTTCATTATATCTCTCCTTCCTCCCATCCCCATCGGCCACTTTGAATTTCTTCTTAAGAATTCACAGGCGACCCTGGGAATAGGAATTCCAATTAAGGAAAAAAAAAAAAAAAACAAAAAAAAAACCAAGCACAGAGAGGTTAAACTTCCCCAAAGCCACACAGTGAGTGTGTGGAGGGGCAGGAGTGGAGTCTGCCTCCACACTCTATTGCCCCTCAGGGCCTGTGACTCATACAGACTTCAAACAGAGGTTTAGGGGAGGGGTAGCTGGGGACCCAGGAGTGGAGAGATGGGGCTTGAGTCTGCTCGGGAGGAGTGGGTGTAGGGTTTGTGGCTTTGGGGGCTGGATAAAAGCTTCGGTGGTGTGGGGGCTGAGAATGCTGGTGGGTTTGAGCCTGTGAGATGAGAGTCTGGGGCTTCCCACGCCACCGGCTGACCACGGGAGGAGGAGTAGAGGACCGTGGATGAGGCTGTGTTTAAGCTGTTAAGGAGCTGTGAGCTGGGTGCCCTGAAAACATGCAGGAGAAACCGCTGATCAAGATCCCTCGGGATTAGCCGTACACAGGGGCGGGCATTGATTGGGGGTCCAGACAGAGAGAGCTACGTCCAGGCAGAGGGAAAGGGGATGCCAGAGAGTTGAGGCGACTCTGTGGGTATGAGCTATATTGAGGGATGCTTACTTTATTGTTTTCATTTATGTATTTTATGTGCTTGTGCTCTCTCTGCATGTACACCTGCATGCCAGAAGAGGGTTTCTGATCCCATCATAGTTGGTTGTGAGCCCACCGTGTGTTCTCTCTCTCTCTCTCTCTCTTTCTCTCTCTCTATTTTGAGACAGGGTCTTACTATATATCCCTGACTACTCTGAAACTGGCTACAGAGGCAAGATTGGCCTTGAATTCACAGAGATCTGTCTGCCTCTGCCTTCTGAGTGCTAGCATTAAAGGCCTATGTTAGGACACCGTGTGGCAGGCTTATTTTAATGTGGGGGACAGCATCTTCTAAACAGAGTCCTGAACAGAGAATTTCTCTGGAGGGTGCTGAACTCCTGCCTCAGCAGGCATGAGAGGCCTAGCCTTTCTGTAGGACAGATGGCCTATGTAGTGGATGGTAACAGACTCAAGATCAGAGGCTATACTTCCTAAGGTTTACCCAGGTGTGACCCCAGCTCTTGGTGCTTCACCTGCTGTGTGGGCAGAGGCTTTCCACTTGGCCAGGAGAGGCCTCTTTCTTTTCTAAATGCAAGCCCCACTTCTGGACTGCTTCATCTGGCTCCTTCATCCCATATCCACCCAGAGCTGGCCCTGGGTGGGCTGAAGACTTCTTGCCTGGTTGGCACAGAGGGAGTGGCAGAGGGAGGTCTCCTACAACATCCCAGCTGGCCTGGGGGCTGCAATCCCAGATTGGCCCCCGGGAGGGGCTCCTGACATGTTTCTTTGGATGTGTAATTGGAATCACATGGGCTTGGTAATTAGGGAAGGCAGCAAAGTGTTCTGGAAATGACTATAATTACAGTTACAAACCAGCAGCTAAGCCAGGAGTTTCGGTGATCACCTGGGGAAACTGGCTGAGGGGAGAGGGGAGATTTGGCTACTGAGAGTCTACTGTGGGCCAAATGCCTACTATGAGCATCGTGAGCCAGACACCAGGCCCTTCTACAGCCCTCTGGGGGCTCTAGACATCTCCATAGGCCTGGAGACCATCTGGCTTCTGGCCCCAGTATGACAGAGGGGAGAAGCCTGGAGGAGGGTGGGGACTTGGCCAAAGTGACAGAGCATCAATAGCAGAGCCAGGATGGAACCCAGATGTCCCCTCAGCCTCACAACTTTGGTTTCTGTTCTGTGCCAAGCTCTCTCTCCTCTTCTGCCACCTCCCCTCACCAAGCTTGGCATACTCCCTGTCCCCTCTCTGGGGTATTACAACTCTTGCTTCAGCTCCATGGTATCACTTCCTCCAGGAAACCTTCTCTGTCCCCCCACTGACCACCCTACCTTGGGTGGGCTGGTCTTCCGCAGTTTCTTGCAGGGGGCTGTGCCAGCTCGTGTGAACCTGAGAACTGAGAGTTGCTTTCAGGGATTTTGTAAGCAGGTTGTAAAACCCGGCTACTGTTAATAATTAAGTTACATAAACTTATAATTAAATATATTTATACACACTGGAAACATGATTTTCTAACTTACTACATTTTTCAATTATCCGTGCTCATAGATTATTTGTGTCTGTTATATCTGGTGGTGGAGACCTAATGGCAGTGGGCGTGAAATCACTTAGTGTTTAGTGCTGTTGCACTGGGGACTTCTTGACTGACATGGTAGGAATATTTACACTGCAGCTCATCCACCCCACACTTCAGAGAGGTTGTTGTAGTCGCCAGCTTCCATTGGCTCACCTTTGACCTTTTGGTCTCAGAGCAGGCCTGGCATCCAGGGGGGCCTCAGAGGGTTGGAACAAGAGAAGAAAGAGTGAGGGTATAGTCTCTGAAGCTTCATTACCTGCTTTCAACAGTGGTCATCAGTGCTGACTCTGGGTCCTGCACTGTCCTGAGACTTTCAAGGGAACACAGGAAAGTCCCGTGGAAGGGGTCTATGTGTCAGGTAGGTCCTGGGTGGTTGGGAGCTGCTTTCCCAGGCAAGGGCTGCAGGGCCCCAGATAGCCAGGTAAGTGTGGGTGGTTTTGGCAGGACTCACAGGCAGCTGGGCCTAGGAAAGGTCCTGCCTCTTCCTGCCCAAAATGGTCTGGGCCAGGTGCCACCTCCCAGTACCTCTCTTCACCAGGCCACAGCAGGAAGAATGGGTGGAAAGGCTTTGGAGCTGGGCCAGCTTCCAACAGGCATCTAGTGGGTGAAGGTTGCCTACTGTGCACACGACAGGCTGAGGCTGAGTGGCTTCACAGTGGGAAGACACCCTTGGGTACCCAGGCATGGAATTCTAGGGGGCCCTCGAACTCAAAGTGAGCACAGGACTCACGGAGGGTACAATAGGGAAACAGCTTGCTCAAGTTCAACAAGCAAGTCCCTTTTGTAAACTTGGGTCGAGCATGGAATGTATGCACAGTAGTGGCTCAGTAAATGTTGGTCAAACCGGGAGAACATGAACTAAACTCAGAAAACAATTGGGCCTCAGGCTTGAGATCACTGTCACATTTGCCCTGACTTCACTTGGGCTTTAAAAACTTTTGTTTTGTTTTGTTTGAGATAGGGTCTCACTATGTAGCCCTGGTTATTCCGGAGCTCACTGTGTAGACCAGGCTGGCCTTGAACTCACAGAGATCTGTATGCCTCTGCCTCCTGAGTATTAAAAGCATGTGCCATATACCTGGCTCATCACTTAAGGCTTTTGAGGGAATGCAGGAAGGCCCTAGGCTGTTGGGGGAGATGGCACTCTACCACCCTTCTCTTCCTCCTAGACCACAGTCTCTTGGTAGCAGATAAAGCTGCTGGCTTCCTGAGCCAGGAGTAGGGTGGGGTGGTGGTGTCAGAGAGGGTAGGTCGAACTCAGCCTCACACGTTCTAGCCAGAAAGACATAGCGGCAGATAGCAGCTGTGTAAGTGTAGGGTGCAGTTGCAGTGGGAGGGGGTGGGTAGGCGGTGGGCTTGGACCCCATGAGGCACATGGGGTATATATGTAGGGGAGCCCAGGATTTCTGATCTTTCCTGGTTGCTCAGCTAGAAGTCTTTGCCTCCTTCTGGGGCTACGTCTATGGAGACCTCAGATATCTTCTCCGCCCCTCTAGTCTCCTCCCTCTTTGAAGTAAGGAGCGTTGCACAGGCTGAGGACTGCCCCTTGACTCTAGAGCTCCTGTTGTATGCGTGCATGGTTTCCCCTTAATGCTGTGTCTCCCTGTCCTCGTCCGCAGAAGAATTAACGCAATTGCATTTTTCACGTAGGGCTTCTGGGAGAAGTGAGTGAGTTAATTTCATATAAATCACTTACAAAGCTCTCTGGCCTACGGTGATCGCTGGAAACAAGTGAACTACTACGATTGGCACTGTTTTTACCAAGCCCCTCACATCCTATGTGAGTTGCTGAGAACTCACCCAGGGTTTTCCCTCTCCCGTTTTTTGCTGCCCTCTAGTGGAAATCAGCAGTATCATCCTGAAAGAACACCGAACTTGTCTACTGAGGCGATTTCTCCCCTCAGATTTCAATAGAAAATTGCCATTTAAGGAAAGGTTTATTTTTGTATAGTCCCAAGAACTCTTTTCCCTTCTGCCCAAATAGAACTCACACGTGGATTGACATTTGTTGCTGTTTTTTTCTTGTAGCTATAGTTAAAATGTAACAAAAATGCAACAAAGAGGTACCGTTTTCTTCTCGGCATGGACAATTGACCACTGGAAAGTTTTACCAGTGTAATGACCTGTAACCTAACATAACACATTCCTGCTAGCATCCTTACCCACCATTTAAGATCCTCCAATCTTCGGGGTGACTGGTCACTTTTCTCAAGTTCTTACTCTCTGTCCTAAAATTTGTTGTGAAAACTGGCTAATAAGACCTGTGTGCTTGGCTCCTGGCCTGTCTACTTCATGCAGTGGCAGCACCCTTGACACAGGGTGCAGAGCAGAGGTCTTTCTTCCACCTCTGGAAGATGGGAAGCCCGAGGGTGAGGGCTCACATCTGCTGAAGGACTTCTTGCAGCACGATGCCTTGGTGGGAAGTGAGAGGGCAAGAGAGGAAACACCCCTTTCCAGGGGAGCCCCATGAGCCCTGGCCACTGCTGTTATTGCCATTATTTGAGACAGGGTCTCAGCTCCCTAATCACCTCTTAAAGGTGATTCATCTCCCATTACTGTTGTGTTAGGGATTAAGTTTCCAATACAGGATTTTTTTGTGTATGTGATGGTTAATCTTTTTAAAAAGTATTATTGACATAAGTTAATTATACATAATAATGGGTTTCATTATAACATTTCACATATGTACATATTCCCGTCATAGCTACTCCTACCATACTCTCTCATTCCCTTCCCTCTCCCACTAATCCCCTTTCCCTTCCCAGCAGTGAGTGTGTGTGTGTGTGTGTGTGTGTGTGTGTGAGTTTCACTAGGGTTGTTTACCAGGAGCATGGACACTTTATAAGTGACTATACCACTGAAGAGCGTGTCTCTCCCTCTCCCATTAATTGTTAACTGTGTCGATGGGAGGGATGGGTTCCCATAAAACCCCCACCCCATGACAGGGTGTCAAGGAGCCCAATTAGTGCCCATTAAAGAGCCCAACATCCATGTTATGCCTGGAAGTAATTGTTTCACACTTTTCCTCACCCCGACCCTCCTTCCAGATTTTATGTTTTCTGTCCCTTCTTCAACAATGTTCCCAGGGTGCGGTGGGGTGATGTAGGTGTCTCATTTATGGCTGGGCATTCGGGTACCTTGATCAGTTATGTCTGTTTCTCTGACCAAAGTTGATAGCAGCATATTCTATGGGCAAACACATGGTTGTTTAGAAGGTAAATTTGACAGACACACCATGTCCAGTCAAGCAACAGCTGTAGCTTCCCCACTCTGGCCTTCTCTACCATGGGCTTTTGATTGGGTTTACAGTACCAGATGTGGACCCCCCCTCCTATGCAGGGGACACAGCAGACATGCTACTATTGCACATTGAGCTCATCTTGCCCGGCTGGTCAGTATTGTTTGAATGCAGAGTCCATGACTGAGTAAGACTAGTGATGAGAGTTCTCCCTCAGCAGCCTGCATACCTCCGTCTGGTACGATGAAGGCTAGAGTCAGCAGGAAGGAAGCTTCCAGTCCAGTTCCGGTTTGATTTCTGTATACCCTGGAGGAAAGGAGCAAGGCACATTAGGGGTGCACTCCTCCACAGCACTGCGTTTCCTTCAGTGCCTGGTTCAGAACCTGTACACAGTAGGTGCTCAGTGAGTAACAGTGGATCAACAATGAGCTCACTGAAACCAGGTGAGAAGAGAAAGGGTCACCACAAAAGATGGGGACTCTGTGCTGGATACTGGGCCTGCGAAGCTATGTGACCCAGTCCCTGGAGAGAGGCTGTTTTAAGGGTAAAAGGTAGAGGAGAGTATGGCTAAACTGGAAAGGGGTTAGACATCTGCCTTGTTCCTCTGAAGCAAGAGCTAGGGGAGGAACCAGCCAGTATCTTGGGTTTAGCGCCCTTCCCTCCCAGGACAGAGTTCTGTTCCGGGTAAGGTTCAGAAGCATGCACACCTAGCCTGAAGGAGCAAGGAGTTTGGTTCTTCCTGAGTACATGTGGGGCCATGTGCTCGATTGCCTGAGGACAACATTGCTAATGACCACCCTAGATGCCAGTTCAGCGCTACAGCTCAGGCCTCGGGAGAACTCACCACACCTGCACCAGGTTTCTGCATCTTCTCCCACACAGGCCTTTCAAAACCAGCACCTCTCAGCCCATCCAGGTCCCACACCCTCCTCATCAGCTAACCCCCCTTGTCAGTACCCCAGCAACCCCTACATCTAATGAGGGAGCCTCTGGGGCCCGAGCTCCGCCCCCTCCACCTGTCTCTGTGGCCTGCGCGGGGCTCCGTTCAGCAGTATCTGCTCTGCAAAACCGAGTACCATCCCGACCCGCCCCGGGCGGTGCTGAAGGCGACAGCCTCCGGAAAGCCCGTGCAAATATATACTTTGAGGTCTGACGGTACCCCCACCCTCATCTCCAGTTCCATTTCCTTCTGGAGATGACACTTCATGTGTTTTCTCTCCACTCGCAGGGGAGCAGCTGCCCCCGACAGCTCTGTCCAACTCCCCTTGAGCGTCTTTCAGGGTCTCCGACGTCTGGTAAGTAGGGGTTGGGACTGCTAGGGTTAGCTTTTATTGCGAGTCTAGACAAAGACTATTTAAGTTTTAAAAAAAAAAGTGCGCTCTGGGCCGGAGTTTTCTGTCCCATGCCCGTCTCTGGTCTCAGGGAAGAACTCTGAAGTAGCCCACGGTTCTCTGGAGCTCAGCCTCTGGAACCTACCTCTTTCAGACCCCTGCTGCAGAGCGGCGGGGCCCAACTCTGTTATTGTGGACGTTGGTTCCACCTAGTGGCGAGAAGTTAAATTTCAGCAGATCATCGTGAAGTGGAGGCAAGCAGCAGCTTGCCTATGGCTACCTGGATACCTAAAAAGACAGGATCAAATGTATAGTTACTTCTTTCTGCCTCAGACCTTGCTAAGACACGGTTGAAGATTAACGCGGCTCCATCTTTCCACCTGGCTCCTAAGGGAGGCTGGTTACTGTGGACCCGTGTCCAGTGTCTGCCTTTCAAAGCCTCCCTTCAGGGCATTGGCCTTGTACCAAGCAGAAGCCTCTCCTGTCCGTTCACGCCAATGCCACCTGCTTGAAGGTAGAGCCTGAAGTCACAGGCGAAGTGCCAGCAACTTCTCTGTGTCCACCATGGAAACCAGGACATGTGGCCTTCCCTGAAATGGCCACACCAGGCCTGAGAATCACTTGTTTTGGGTTCTGTGCCCTTTGCAGCTTAAGCCACTGGTTGTAGTAAGAAACACTCTGTTAAGGAATAGAGAGGTGGCTGATTAAGAGTGCTTGTTGCTCTCCCAGACGATCTGCGTTGGTTCTAGCACCCACATAGGTGGCTCATTATTGTTTGTAACTCTAGCTCAAGGGGATCCAGTGGCCTCTTCTGGCCTCCTTGGGCACCCCTACACATGTGGCACATAGAGAAACATACATTAAAAAAATAAAAATAAAATTTAAAAAGTAGAAATCTCATTACATGAAGTGACAAGACACTGCTTCTGAGTCTCTGTTTTGGTTTTCTAAATTCTCTGCCACCACAGTCCTGCTAGGACGTGTGTGTGTGTGTGTGTGTGTGTGTGTGTGTGTGTGTGCATGGTCGTGTGTGCATAGGGTACTGGGTCTGCTCACTACTGGGTATTCTCAGAAGCCCATGTGCGCGTGATAGTTAGAAAAGAAAAGAAATGCTTGGCCCTAAAATGAGAATCCCTCCCAAATGAAAACCAATAAATTCTTAATAAAATATCCAACTGTAATATTTTATCAACCTCATTAATTCTTAAATTTAGTATCCATGAAAGTTTCATTACATTCGAAAGAATGTGTGGGGTAGGTCTTTCTCTTTTCTCTCTCTCTCTCAGTAGTCTCAACTACAGTTCAAAGCAGCTACTTCTGTAGAGTTGAATGGCTTCAAGAAAAAAAGTTATAACTATCTCATAGGCCGCTGCAATGGGTGGGGCCCTGGGTGGTCCTTAGAAATGCCACTTGCTGGGACCATGCTCTGGTGAGGGTTCTGGGTGAAAACCACACTGAAATAGCTTTGCTGGTGCTGTGAGGACCATCCCAGTGTGTGTGTGTGTGTGTGTGTGTGTGTGTGAAGCTAGTCACTCTTTGCCTGTGGGTGTCTTGGGCACATGTCAAAGGATTGCTAACTCTTGCTCTGTGGACATTTGCACTAACCTCCTGCACTCTGCTCTTTATCCTCTAGCTGTCCTGTGCCCCTGCCACACACTTGTTCTCAACTCCAGCATAAGTTGCTCTCTCAAAGATTCGTAAGAAATCTGTTTGGAGAAACTCCCGCCTTCCCTGGAACCCTCTTCAAAACAGGGATTCAGAGGTTTGAGTTCATTATTCCCGAATGCCATTCCTAAGACCCCAAATAAATTCTTTTGAAGTCTCTGTGTTTGAATCAATTGACAGTTTCCAGGCCATATCTTCCCTTGACCCTTAACCCTCAAATCTTCACCCATCCCAAAATTTCTGTCAACTGTGTTCTATATTTTCTGACCAGAGGAGTAAATCAGGATCCATTAAAAAATAGTTCCAAAGGCTGGAGATGTAGGTCAGTGTCGAGCGCTTGCTCAGCATAGGCAGGACCACAGATTTGGTCCCCAGCACAGCAAAAAAGAGAGACAAAGTCCCACCAGCCATGAAATACTCACTGGAAGTCCCAAATACTTATGGGACTAAGGCAGGAAGATCAATTGAGTTAGGAGTTTGAGACCAGCCTGGGCTATATAGACCCCATCTCAGCAGAAAGAGAAAAAGCAGAAACAAGCAGATAAGATGGAAAAGCAGAAGAGTCGTCAAAGTAGGGCTCCTTTTCTTTCCTGTGGGATATGGAACAGTCAGTGGTCACCAGCCCCCTGCCCAGGCAGGAAGGCCGTGCTTCATTCCTTCCTCAGGAAAGGCTCTCTACCCTCAAGGGGCCACATGACTGTCTGTCCTAGTTTGCTTCATATTGCTGTGATGAACACCATGACTAAAGGCAACTTGAGGAGGAAAGGGTTTATTATCTCTTGCAGATCAGAGTCCATCACGGAGGGAAGTCAGGGCCGCAGCTTAAGGCAGGAACCCAGAGGCAGGAACTGAAGAGGTCATGGAGGAACACTGCTTACTGGCTTGCTCCCCATGGCTTGCTCAGCCTGCTTTTTTTAATACAAACTAAGACCACCTACCTAGGGATGGCACTGCCCACAGTGGACTGGGTTCTCCCATATCAACCATCAATCAAGAAAATGTCCCTATAAATATGCACACAGGCCAATTTGCTGGAGGAAATTCCATAATTGAGTTTCCCTACTCCTAAGTGACTCAGTGTGTGTCAAGTTGACAAAAGCTGACAGGCACACCTTCCCGGGGTGAAGGGAGGAACGAGAAAGGAAAGAAGGAAGTGGAGGAGAGAGATAGAGACAGAAGTAGAGACAGATTAGATATAGACAGACAAGCAGATAGGAAACCAAAAGGGACTGAGTGTAATGGGCTGGGGAGACAGCTCCATGGGTAAAGTGCTTACTGTGCAAGCATGAGGATCTGAGTTCAGATCCCCAGCACCCACAGAAAAAGAAAAAAAGATGGGTGTGATGGTGTGCATCTATAGCCCCAGTGTGAGGAGGTGAAGACCCTCCCCCCCCCCCCGGCACTTGCAGGACGGTCTAGCCAGAACGATGAGTTGCAGGTTCATTGAGGGACCCTGTCTCAAAACAAACAGCAAAATCAAACCAGGAGATGCATTTGAGAAAAGCATCTGAATGTCAGCCATCAGCCTCTGCTCTCCACATGTGCCTGCATGGGTAAGCACACTTACATACATATGTACACACACACACACACACACACACACACACACACACACACACCGAGTGGCAATAATAATATAAAGGGTTTAACTGCCAGACACTGCTACGTAGGGTTAGTAAAGCCATGCTCATCTCCAGGGCTGGTTTCTTGTCAAACATCTGTGGGTCTACTCCTTTCCCCCTTTAATAACTTGTTCTAGTAGGAGGGTTGCAGGGGGAGCTGATGTGTGGCTTAGTGAACTGTCTGGAGCAGGATCCATGAAAGCAAACAGAGAAAGAGACACATTTCCCACCCATGAAGATTTATTTTATTTTTAATTATGTGTATGTGTAAATGGGTTATTATCTGTGAGTGCAGGTGCTCAAGGAGGCCAGAAGAGGGCGTTGGATCCCCTGGAGCAGGAGTTACAGGTAGCTGTGAGCTGCCTGGTTCCGGTGCTGGGAACTGAAGAACTCTGGCTCTCTATAAGAGCAAGATGTACTCTTAACCATTGAGCCTCCTCTCCAGCCCTGAGATACATGGTGCAGGGGTGTCTGAACACTAAGCCAAGCCGCAGCGTGTGGCTTTAGATCAGTGAGGTTACATGTGCCACTTTGAGAACTTGTGACCTTTCCAAACACTGTATTGTCCCTTTAAGTCCTTGCCACAACCTTGACAGATAGGTGTGATTATATTCATTTTAGAGAAGAAAACGTTAATTCTCACGTGGCTCAAGTGACTTTCCTGAGTCCACACAATTATCCAGTGGTTGAACTAAGATTTGAACCCAAGTCCATCTGGCTCCAAGCCCCTTATTTCATAAAGAACAGAAAACAGACAAAAACCTGTGATTACATCTGCAGTCCGCTCAGCACCTTTATGTATTGGAGGGAGCGGTCCTGAGGCCCCCCTCCCACAGAGTGCTGCAGGGCCTGGCCTGCTTGCAGAGTCTAGCCTATTAGGCACCAGAACCTCGTCTACTGTGACTGGACAAAGGTCTTTGCATGTGACCCAAGCTGGTCAATCAGTTCTTCAGTGAGATCATGGACCGTGGAGAGTTTGCCGAGGGAATTTTCAGGCTCTTGGTGTGGGTGGAGGGCGATCCCTGGGCTTTCTGACTGTGTGCAGCTGACTGCGGGTGAAGGTTGCCAGCAACGAAGAATGAATCAGAGCACAGGCCGAGCATTGGAGCAGCAGCTCCCTTTGGTGCGCTAGCTTCTGCCCTTGAACTTTTCAAATGTATTTTGATGAATTTTTACTTCTGAGTGTGTTTTGCTTTAGGCAGTTTTAGCTGGATTTCTGTCACATGTTCCACAAAGAATCCCAACACTATGCTATAATTAAAAGTGTTATAAACACAGGAGCTTCCCTGGTGGACAGGGAAAGGTCGCTGTAACAGTGAGAGGAGCCTAGGTGGGGTTGAGGACAGAGACCAGGAGGGTACCAGAAAGCAGGGGTGCGACTGGGTCTCTGGGGAGGCATGGAACAAGAATATGAGTCCTGATAACGACCAATGGGGCTTTGTAGAGCTCTCCTCCCAGCTCTTCTATCTCTGCCTTCATTTTCTCCACCAGCTTCCTCTCCCAAGTAAGAACTTAAGAAATTTCTGGAAGGGACACTGGGGCTAGAGCTCAGCTGGTAGGGTGCTTGTCTTTGGTTCCATTCTTAGCGTTGAATAAACCAGCGTGCCTTAATCCCGATGCATGGGAGGTAGACTCAAAGGGGTCAGGAGTTGAAGGTCATCTCCAGCTACACAAGTTCAAGACTAGCCTGGGTTAGCGGCCATACCTCAAAAACAAAACCAAAAAGTTCTGGAAGGCCCATGACCCACCTGACCATGTCTACTCTCATTCAGAATTGCCCCCTCCAGGGAGGACAGTGACTTGGGGCTCACTTTTGTGTTCTTGGAGTCTTTACCATAGAAGTAGCACATCACAGGAGTAACCAAAAGGACATCTGACATACAAACGAAAGCATTGCTCACATTTTCTTTGTCAGCCACTGTGTATCTTGCTGGGGCTTCTGGGGTCAGGAACAGGTTACGCTTCTGTGAGCTCTGGAGCCCAGGTGATTGAGAGGGCCTGCTCTCCAGCTTGATTCTCAGCAAGACAGCAAGGCAAACATGTCTTCTTTGCTTCCATCCTTTCCTGACGTGGTCTAACTTACTGAGCCAGGTGGACGAGCTGGCACATTAACACTACTCTTTCTAGTCATATGGTTAAGGTGTGGCCAATGAGATACATGGCCATGTGTGAGGCTTCCAGGTAGGCTGCTGAAGTGGAGCTAGCTATGTGCTCTCTCCCCTTCCCCTTCATCCCATCTGTTCCCTCCCTTATTCTCTCTCTTTCTCCCTCTCTCTTTTTCCTTCTTTCTTCCTCCTTTCTTTCAACAAAGTCTTACTATGTAGCCCAGGCTGGCCTTCTCTACCACTTCCTCTTCCTTCTGGTCAATAACATGGTGAGGGCTAGCAGCATTGTGGATAAATGGACTGACTGGAAAGCAGGATGAGGGAGCCTGGGGTTTGGGAAGGACCCACCACCAGCCCTGGACTGTCTGTCTTTGAACTTCTTTTATGCAATGGTAATATACTCCTGTCTCCTTTAAGCCTGTGATTTGAATTTTCTCTTTATTTGCCCAAATCAAATCAATAAAAAGTAGCCAATAAAGCTACTTTCTTAATAGTCCTGTTTGTGTGTGTGTGTGTGTGTGTGTGTGTGTGTGTTTCCATAAACAGAGGAATAACAAACATAAACAAACATTTGCAAAGAGCCCACAGCTGGCAGGTGATGAATCTGTGAGACACATGAATGTTTTCGCCTTTCTCATTGCATACCAGTTTCTCAATGTCTAAGCTGTAGGTTGAAGACCTGCAAGATGAAGGACCCAAAGAGGCTGGTCTCAGACTGAATGATGGGTCTCCGAGGGAGGGAACTGGCTTTGATCTAAAAACCTCGAGCTTGAGTATTGTCTGGGGACATGTCATATGTGTAACTGTCTGTGAGTTTCTTATTAACTGAGTGTCATCATCAGGCAGAGCTCGTTCCGGGCTAGCTCTCATATGGATGAGAGCTTACGGCTTCTCTGTGCCTGTTGGGCTGATGATAGTGTCCTGGATTCCACCCCGCCTAGTGATTCTTGTAGATATTGTGGGTGATTAGTGCCACATGACTCTCAAGACTTCCACCTTCATTTCCACCAGGCTCAAATGGATCCAAACAGCAGAAGTTAAACATCCTGGAACCCTAAGGAGGATATGTCATACAACTACAAAGTTTCACAGAAGGCCCTGTCAAGGGCTGGCTTAGTTCACACCGGCATTAAGGGGCTGGTGTCCTCCTAGACACCAGCTTTCTAGAAACTGGTTCTTCTTTTGCAACCTGCTGGCTGCAGAGACTGAAGGTCTGAAAGAGCAGCTGTAAGGATGGGGAGAAGAGATGCTGATGGCCAACACGGGCCTGTTTTGGAAAGAGCTGGATTCCACACCGTCGTGGGTGTGGTCCCTGCTGTTCCTCATTACTATCTCGGACCATCTGTGCTGGCAGGTGCTTCCTGTCTTCTTATGCTTTTGTGTCTGGCTGACTACCTTGTTCCCGTTCTGGCACCTGGAATTTTTAGCTCCAGTAAATGGACCACTATAGAACAGCAAAAATTTCATGACAATTGAAGCAATCTAGTAAAAACTCAGCCAGGGAATGGTAGAGGTGGCGGCAGCGGCGGTGGTGCATGCCTTTAATCCCAGCACTCAGGAGGCAGAAGCAGGCAGATTTCTGTGAGTGAGTGAGTTCAAGGCCAGCCTGGTCTGCAGAGTGAGTTCCAGGACATCCGGGGCTGTTACACAGAGAAACCCTGTCTTGAAAAACCAAAACCAAGCAAAACAAAACAACAAACAAGCAAACACCTTAATACAGGACTTAGGATTGATAGAAATGCCTCTTTCTGCTAAAGAAAGAGAAGCCTAAAATGTACTTGATCGTGATCACCATGGTCCTTTCTCTTATGAGGGTGCTTGGGACAGCAAGGCCACAGCTGCTTTTCTCTTAACTGATGGTGACTTTTGTGCTGTTGCTTTGTGGACTAAATCAACATGGGATAATTTCCAAGTATATTGGAATGACCAAATGATGGATGAACAAGCCTCTGAAGCAAAAAGCAAAGAAGAATGAATAATGCATCCAGTGCCTTCTGGGTGGATAGTAGAGTGTGCATCGATCCTGGCAACAGTCTATACTCTGATATCTGGGCACCAAAATGTTACAGAAGTAGTTCTTGCTCCTTCCACTTTCCTGGTGTTAACAGATTCGTACTTGCCATGTCTGGCTTTGTGTATAGTGTCTTGTGCCCGTCAGATATAGGTGGATGCACGCTGTTGCCCTTAAATGAACCACCCCTTGGTCACTGTGAAGAGTTTTGATCCCCTCCCGAGGTTGGTAGCATTTTTACTCTTTATAGCTTTCTTTAAAATACTAACTGATGAACTTTGCTCTTTTGCACAGTGAATAGTGACTTTGGACAATTGCCGACACTTGCTTTAACTAGAATCAAGGTAATGGGCTGTGGCTACTGGGTGCTGGTTCTACTGTCTGCTTCCACAATCTGTGTCATGAATACAGAGACCAAGGTTACCACTTAATTTTTTAATTTTAATTTTATTTGTTGAGACAAGGTCTCACCATGTAGCCTTGGCAAGCCTGGAACTCACCATGTAGACCAGGCTAGCCTCAAACTCATGGATAAACACTTGGAATAGTCAAAATCTGTAGGATTAAACCTCCAGGGGCCAAAACTGACACGTTTGGGAACAATTTTTTAATGGATGCCATGAAGCATACCTTGCGCTGTGCCCGCCCCTCAGTGTCCTCTCTCCTCTCCTGATGCGATAAACAGTGACATCCATTGTAGCATATGTTTGTTTTTTAAATGTTTCCTATGACACCTACCTTAATTTTACTTATTTTCTTGTTGTAAATAAGCCCGCCTTCCTATCTGGATTGTGTGTGTGTGCGTGCACGTCATACCAATAAACACTTTTAGAGGTTGTAATCATTTCTTCTATTTTGTTTTGTATAAAGGGGGGAAAATTAAAAGCTAGAATCTTGGAAAGAAAGAAAAAACCTCTCTGGGGCTTCAGACTTCTTCAGTATGGATTAAATATGTCCATACATTCTTCAACACTTCCTTTCAAAGGTGGAGCCCGATTATCTTCTTTTAGTGTAGGTGTGGGTTGGTGAGCTACTACAAACACATCAGAGTAGGCGTGATGGTCTGTTAACTCAGAACAGCCTCCAGCTCTCTCGACACTTTTGTTCTAGGGGAAAATAGCTGCCATGTTGGGAAGGATACACAGCGGCCCTTGAGTTGGGAAACTGAGGCCCATGACCTACATTAGGGAAATGTAGAGGCAACTGTCAACAGCCACTGAAACACCTTGAAGGAGGGCTAGGTCAGTGTAGCCAGCTTAGGAGCTGGCCCCAAAGCTCCAGCTAAGCCTGGGGTGATGGGTCCCTCGAGAGAGTAACCCTGAGCTAGAGCTCAGAGTATACCCTAGACTGCTCCTGGTTGGCCGTTGATAGGAGATACAGGAGGCAACCAGCATTTGTTGTTTTAAAGCCACAGATCTTCAGGGTAAGTTGCTACGCATAGTGGAGCACCAGTCTAGCCTTGTCTGGGGCGGGAACGCTGAGTTACAGATATTCTTTTAGAGATGTGAAGAAGCTTGTTCCTGGAAGCCTCCAGAAAAGTTTCCCTTGTATCTCACCTACCTACACTGAGCCCAGGCTCACTCTGCGATGCTACTGTAGACAGGTGGTGAGCCTACATCACTTCAGGAGTTACGGCTCCACAGCAGAGGAACTGGGAGGTCTGAGGCCTGAGCTTAGGTCCGGGCGGCTGCCAGGACAAGATCTGAAAGCCTTCCATGCCATGGCAATCCATACTCCCTCCCTGGGCTGGAATATGGGGTAGCACCAAACAAAGGGGTTGGTTTTTAAAGCCCACTTTGACAGACCGCCCCTTCTTTCTGGTAGCCTCAGAGAGAACCACATGACGCCTTTCTTTGTGAAGCTCATGCCACATTCTTCCTGGCTGACATCATTGCAGGCTCAAGGCCATTAGTGATGCAAAGCCAGCCCTCTCCATGCTAGCTTTATCAGCAAGTCTGTGGCTGGTGGGGCAGCGGTGGCTCCCTCAGGGAGTGTGACAGCTGCTCATTTTTCTGCTTAAAAAAAAAAAAAAAAAGGGCTGCTCTGAATTTGGAAGTGATTCAATGTTATTGGAATCTTGGGTCAAGTAGCTTTGTAAGGACAACTGTTACTGAGAAGGGGTTAGGAGGACACAGTTCTTTGTGTGTGCAGGCTTAATGGTAGCTCTGGAGAGACAGAATTTATATACCATTCAGCTTACCTGTTTGTCTCGTTGCTTTTCGTTATTTTTGAGACAGTCTCCCTACGTAGTCCAGGATGGCTTCAAAACCACTATGTAGCCCAGGCTACCCTTGAACTTGTTATTTATTCTCTTGCCTCTGCTTCCCTGGGGCTGAGATTACAGAGATACACCTCCATGCTCAGAACAGTGGACTCATTTAAAGTATACAGCTAATGGTTTTCCTCTTTTTGAAAGAAGGTTTAATTGTTTTTATTTTCTGTGTGAATGTTTTGATTGCAGGTATGCATGTGTTCCGTGTTCATGCCTGATGCCCTCAGAGGCCAGAAGAGGGCATTGGATCCCCTGGGACTGGAGTTACACATGGTTGTGAGCTGCCATGTATGTTCTGGGAATCAAACCTGGGTCGTCTGGAAGAGCGACCAGTGCTCTTAACTGCTGAGCCGTCTCTCCAGCCTCTGTAGGAATTTTCTTATATCCACAGTTCTCCAGATATCACACCATCAGTTTTAAACCACTTTTGTCTTCATTGCCCTAAAAATACCCCCCCAAGTTCTCCCAAGTCCTCAGCCTTAAGCAGTCATCAACTTACCCTGTTATTGATTGATTGATTGATTTTTTGAAACAGGGTTTCTCTGTTGTAACTCTGTCCTGGAACTCTCTCTGTAGACCAGGCTGGCCTCGAACTCACAGAGATCTGCCTGTCTCTGCTTCCCGAGTGTTGGGATTAAAGGCGTGTATCACCACAGCCCAGCTACCCTGTCTTTTATATGTGTTTTATTTGGTGTGTTTGTGTGTGTGTGTGTGGGGGGGGATGACAGAAGTCTACATCAGGTATCTTCCTCAATCACTCCCTACTTTAGCTTTTGAACAGAGTTGCTTACCACTTATCAATTTATCTAGACTAACTGAACAGTAAGTCTAGCATTCCTTCTGTTTCTGCTTCCCCAGTGCTAAGATTACAGATGCCTGCAACAGCACCCAGCTTTTTACACGATTGCTGGGGATTAGGACTTAGGTCTCTATGCACCTGACCAATTGAGCCATCTTCCCAGCCCCTGTATGTGTTTTAATGGGTCATTTATCAGCAGATAAGAAAGGGGAAGTCATGTTTTTCAATATAAAATGTCTAGTAAAGATGGTCATCAGGAAACGTTGCACATGGAGGGTATGCTTTCTGATGAATACATTTTTATCAGGTGGGCTTAAGTCTATTGATTTAACAAGTCTCTTGGTGGCTGAGGGAAGCATTCTGGGAAAGTGGTGGGTGCAGGGTGTGAGGAGGGACTGATCTGGGCTGGGAGGATGGGTCTGGGTTTGGTTTGGTGGGTGGAGGAGTTGAAAGCCTGTCATGTGGAGGAGGAACTGTGGTAGCTAGATTTGCCAGGGTCTGGTATTCAATCAATCATGGCCTGACCATAGAACTTAGCTCACTGGGCCCAGACCGCCTTCTGAGTCAGGTATACTGACCTCAAAGTATTGAATGAAGAATGAGGAATTGGGTTCTAGGTGAAATTCCTTTGTTTTTTCACATCTTCCCAAGGCCAGAGGAGATTAAAGCCATTCCCCACCCCCCACCCCCCCCCCCCCCGTGCGCCCCAGCTAAGCCTTGTCCTCCATCAGCTGGAGACCTCAGCAGAAGTCTGCGGTGACTGGGAGCTGGCCTCACACAGGGGACCTTGATTGGGTCCTTGTCGGGTCCTTGTTCTATGGGGACCCATAGACCTGGACCCTGATGTGCTCTAGTGACCCAGGTGGCTATCTGCCTCTTCTTAGACCTCCTTGTTCTCATCTGTACAGTAGGAGACTGACAGAAAAGACGCTTTCACAGTCTCAGCCTGTGACATCAGATCATCCAGCCAGCAGTTTGTAGGGTGTGCCCTCATAATGACAACTGTCCTTGCTTGTACTCCAGGCCCACCTCCGCAGCATGGTGAGAGAGACCCGAGAGCCCAGTTCCTGGCCAGGAACAACTTAGACTTGAATCCCTGCTGTGTTGCTAGTTAGCATTGTGACTCTGGGCAAATAGCCATCTTGGTTGAGCCTCAGTTTCCTCATCTGTAACTCAGGCAAAGTTTTTGAACCTATCTGGTAAGGGAAGAACCATGCAAAGCGCCTTGCACATGGCAAGCATCCAGTTTATTCCACAGACACTGGTGAGACCTAAGAGACCTTAGCCCAAGGTTGAGCAAGCCAAGTATTCTTTCTAACATTTAGTGTCAACTTCCCTAGGACACTGATCTCTGAGTTCCCGACTCCAGGCCTCTTAATTTCTGTTAGATGACTGGTCTGCTCTTCACAGAAAAAATGTTTAAAGGGCTTTGAAAGGAATCCAGGGCCAAGGGTCTGTAGGCCAGGGTATAAGAAGCCTATGGGACAAGCTTCAGGCTGCTGGATCAGGCCCATGTCCTATTTACTGGAGCTTATCCTTCCTTTAGCAGAGTCCTAAGAGGTAAGACAGAGCTCCAGATACAGATCTATTCCCCAGGGAGTCACTGCCTTTGTGTGGCCTTGATTTCTCCTCCCCCTTGTCCTGAACCTTACTTATCATCACCATGGAATCACTGGAAGGACTTTTCTATGAAGGTGGTCTCCTCCTGCCTCCATGGGCCCCGGCCCTCTGTCCCCTGACCCTGCTGTAGCCTGCCCCACCTGCTCCCTCCTGCTCTGCCTCTCGCCTGGCCTATTCATTTCCCTCTGCTGCTTCCTGCCATCCTGGACTTCCCTTATTTTGAGAAGGACAGTGAGTTTCTGCCCTGAGAAGAAGCAGGGGAATTCACACCTAGACAGCCTAGCCCAGGAGACCCAGCAGTTTTGATAAAAACCAAGACTGTGTTAATTGGCCTGGTAAGTTGAGAGTCAGATGGCTGCCAACTTGAATCACTGCTCAGGTGTGATGGGCTGTTATCCTTGCTAGGACTCATGTAATGAATTTCTGTCCCTTCTCTGACACATGCTAGTGACAACATAGAGCTTTCCAGGGCCACAGGATTCCAGTTACCCTCCCACATTCAGATTCACATTCATTCTTTCTCCTCCCCCTCCTCCTCCTCTTCCTTCTCTTCCCCCTCCTCCTCCTCCTCTTCCTCCTCCTCTTCCTCCTCTTCCTCCTCCTCCTCCTTCTTCTTCTTCTTTTTTTTTTTTTTTCTCTCTCTCTCCTTTATCCTTCCCTCCCATTTTTGGAAATAGACTCTCACATAGTCCTGGCTGGCCTTAAATTCATAGCCAAGGATGACTGTGAACCTCCCAGGCAAGCATCTATACCGGATGCCTTCTGCACTGTCTTTGCAGGGCCGGGGTGAGCTGCCTCTGCCCACAGTGGCAATCCACTCTCCTCACAGTACCTAAGGAGGGCAAAAGCTGCACCAAAGCTTAGCTTGGGTTTAACTCAGTGAGCTGGGATTTTCTTTTTAGAGATACCCTGTCTTTCATAAGGAAATATTCTGTTAGAAAAAATAACCCACAAAAATTTTTATTAGTCTTTTTCATAAAAATAACACATTCAGTAAAATGGAAAACAAGCAAACAAACAAAAAGAGCTAGGCGTGGTGACCACGCCTTTGATCTCAGCACTCAGGAGGCAGAGGTCAGTGGATCTTTGTAAGTTTGAGGCCATACTGGTCTACAAAGCAAGTTCTAGGCTAGCCAGAGCTACACAGAGAGACCCTGTTTAAATCAATGACAAGCGTGTTTATGGCTTAGTGAGCTTTGAGGTATGTAAGCATTAGCTGGCGAGAGAGCATGCAGAGCTGGATGAGGTGGAGCATACGTACCTATAACCCCAGCACATGGGAACAAGAAGAAGGTGTGTTGCTTAGGCAACATAGTAACATCCTGTTTCAAGAACAAAAGAAGAAAGAGCATTTCCAGCATAGTGGTGCATGCTCACAATCTCAGGACTTGACACCGAGGCAGGAGGATCCCATAAAACAAAACGAAAGTAATGGTAGCAATTCTTATTAGCCAGGACATGTTCAGAGAACATGTGTTAAACCTGAGAATCGAGAGGATGAAAACCAAATCCAAGTTTTAATTTCGGGGTGCACGTGGGACTGGCTAGCAGGCTGCTCTCCCTAAATTGGGATTTCAGAGAGCAGCCCCTGCTGGTTTCTTGAGGTCCCTTTTATGGGAGAGATAAAGTGCTTTCCGGGACAAGGTAGCTGGCTGTTAGACTAGGAAAATACAATGAAAAGGAAAGAACAAAAAGATGGGGATTGCAAGTTTAGTGCAGGATGTAAAACATGTTTTGCAAGTTACATCCTATCTTAAGAAACAGGAACTTATTCCAACTACAAACAGAAACCTTAGCTTCCCAGGTATGGGGACTTTGACACAGGCAAGCAGGAGCTTTTATTAACTATAAACAGAAGCCTCAACTTTTGAGGTATGTTGTTCCTGTTCTGGTTTCAAACATGGATTATGTTTGTCAAGGAGAAAAAAAAAAAGTAGAATTTCAAGAATTAGGAAACTGTACAAGGTCAGTTAATAATCAGCCATTTGTAATTCCTGGGGCCACAAGAAAGATATCTGCTGTCCCACACTGGCCAGATGGTCCCTCCTGACCTGTGATCCCAGATTATTTCTCATCATAGAGGATGTTAGTGTTAGGGCTAGCGGGGCGGACTTCTGAGGAACCACGAGACATTCCACACCGCTGCAAAACGCACGAGGCTTTATTTTTATCCGGCGTGTCTCGCCTATCCCACGCAGGAGATAAGCATGGCGGGCCCCGAACCCTCCGTCCCCAGGGCTTTTATCAGAGTCCAGGGACCCGGGGCCTGGGGACAGGGCTTGTGCAGCTCCGATTGGTTCAGAGCTCCTCAAATCCTGTGTCCCTCAACCTCGTTGGTCAGGAACCAGGGTGGGGGTAGTCACTTGGTACCCTTGGACTAGTCGTCCCAGAGACAGAGTGGTGCACGGGATGCCCGGGAAGGAAGAATTCCTGCTGATAGGTGGTGGAGAGGAGGCTGAGGAGTCTGTTCCTGGGAAGGCATCCGCCCTTCCCCCATATGTGACTGTAGCACTCAGGTGATAAGGCATCTTCCCCAGTACGTGACTGCTAGCACTCAGGTGCATTCCTAGGTTTTATATTTCTTAAATCCTTTCATTAGCACCTGGGCCTCACCTAAGGGCTGGCAGAAGGCCCTGGCTCATCTAAAACCACAGACAATGGAAACAAATTCAGATGCTGCAGAGTCACAAAGGGCCTGGAGCTGAGGCTGGAACCCCAGCGGGGTAGGGTCCTAGCCATTAGTCAGGAGGCCTAAGTCTCATTTTTCCCCCTGAAGGTGGAGATAGCAAACTTGCCTTTTAGGGTGTCTGAAATATAGTGGTCTTGAGGACCTGTAGGATGGACACTGAGGTCAGAGGCCTGGAGCCTCCAGTCCTTATTTGCCTAGCTTGACTACAGACCTTTCAGACAGAAAGTTGGGAAGTTCATTCTCTGACTCTGGGAGGGGCTATGTGGGCCCAGCCTTCCGGAGGAGGAGGAGGGAGGTCAGGGTTCCATCAGCTTCTCTCTTAGCCTTGAGCTAGTGGTTATAAGTGTGGCTTAGGAGTTTAGTGGCAGAGACGTGCAAGCAGCAAGAAGTGGCAGTCGTGGGGACAGTATGCTGGCCAAAGGACTTTCCTTGCGTTCAGTGCTGGTCAAAGGCTGCCAGCCTTTCTTGAACCCTCCCTGGCAGGGTCCAGTACTGGCCACTGGAGGGGGAGCTGGCATGTCCACTAACAGTCCTCGGCCCTTCAGTGAGATTCCTTCTCCTGGTGACAACGGTTGGCTAAACCTGTACCACTTCTGGAGGGAGAAAGGCACGCACAGAATCCATTATCACCACATGCAGAATTTTCAGAAGTATGGCCCCATTTACAGGTAAGCCTGGCAGAATGTGGAGGCAGACAAGGTGGGAAGCACAGAGATCCAGGTGGTCCGCTGACTGTTCCTCACGAGTTCTGCTTGAGGTCTCAGGCTCCTGTCTGCCTTCTGCTTTCATTTCCTCTAGCTGGGGCTGGTGGTGAGAGAAGCACAGCTCTCCTAGTTTCTGGCCCCGAGTCTTCAGCTTTCTACTTTCACCGTTCCTGGTCAGAAAGTGTGTGAGCAAACATGTGCCCAAGGTCCCCTTCACCCACTATCCTTCAGGGCACCCTAAAAGGCAAGTTTGCTGTTTCTACCTTCAGGAAAGGAAATGAGGCTTAGGCCACCCGGCTCTGGATAGGTCCCCACCCTGCTTCGGTGTAAACCTCAGCCCCAGGCCCGTTGTGACTCTGCAGTAGCTGGTTTTGTTTCCTAAGCTAGGAGCAATGATCTTGTAGTCCTTGGCTTCTGAAATCTCAGGGTCTGTGGCCTGTCCTAGCTGAACAGTATTTTCGGCTAAAAGTCTCTAGGTTACTTCTGGGTTTTTCTCTATGAGCCGCTTTGAGAGATGGGAGGTGCTGTAGCTGGAAGGGGGTATCGAGGTCAGTATATTTTATCTTAAATGGTGGGATCCTTACTCCTACCTTCAAGCTGCCCCAGTCAGATCTCCTCACTTTATTAGCTATTTTCTCAGTCACTTTCATCTGAGTGTTGTGCTGTGTCCCTTGATGTCGGTGTTCTTACCTTCATCCCAGCCCCCCATTTTCCAGAAAGAGGAAAGGTCATAGATCATCAGGCTTAAGCCAGTACTAGGAACCCAGTTATGTGACACCTTGTCTCAGAGTCAGGATGATGGTATAATTTGTAGCCTAGAAGTAGCAAGCTGAATAAAAGGGAGA